>PPNH02000030.1:0-126970 GCA_003707165.2 Phaffomyces opuntiae
CCAAAAATCGGTTATAAGCTAAAAGACCTTATTCAAAATTCTGAGAATTCAGATTCTTAAAAATTCAATTTAAACCACAATGTAGTACCTCCGAGCTCCTAAAGATCCAGCGCTAAATATCCTTAGGGATTTGAAGTTCAAATTCCCACTTTTTGTATGTTTCTTCTGATTTAATTTTCATTTTTTTTTTGAAAATCCGCGAAAATTACTGGATTGGATCTTTCTTTCGGTTTTACTCGGTCTTATAATTAAGTCGTTCTACAACTCTTAAAAGCATTTCAATATAAAAGATGATCATTTGGTTAGAATTTTTGTTAATAAAACCGCTGCTGATTATATAAATCGGACAAATTAATATATAGTAGATCGATATAGATACATGTATTATGTTTTAATCTCCCTGCGATCTAGGATATAAATTTGGGAATTTTTTATAAATTCCACTAAATTAAGAATTATCTTAATCTGTACAGTCGAAGAAAAACCTTTACAGAAGCAACGTACTAGTATATATATATATATTGAGGAATTTCAATGTAGGCTTGATGCATATAAACTGCATTAAATTAGATAAAAATTCATTCGATGATCTCTCTGATTCTTTGGCCACTGAGTCCTGAGTCCTGAGTAAGTATAAGGCAAATTAGACATCGGATTGTTCACATACATTGGTTTAATATTATTTCTCAATAAGAGGTTTTGTTACATCTGATTGATATTTATAAGTCCTGACTCATGATTGGTCAATTGTACATTAGTGTATAATCATTGTATAATTGTATAAGTACCGAGAATATCCACAAAACAGAGATTGCTTTATGACAGATGGGTCCTGGGAGCTCTGCTCGGTACTAATCGATATATATATATATATATATATTTATTACTAGTATCACAAGTTATTACAAGCTATGACAAGCTATCAAACTACTCAACTAATTGTTTAATCTTCGTGATTAATGCCGTTATTCTTCTATGTGTTAGATTTCGCATCTCTTTGTTCCAATGTACGAACTCCAGAGTCCATAAATAATATACTATTCACACTTGCTATTTAGATTTCGCTTTTGTCTGTAGCTGCTTATGAAATAGTTGATATTACAAAATTTTTTGTCTCTAACTAAATAACTCATGTTCAATTCTATACAACTAAAAACTTCTCTTTTAGAACTCTAGAGCCTATTCACTCTTACGTTTCTTGTGTTTTTTTTTCTCTCTAAAATGACGTTTATTTAGATATCTATACAACTAATAACCTCTCTTTTAGGACTCTATTCATTCTTACATTTGTTCTAATCTATATTCAGCTTAGCTTTTCTTTATGGGTATGTTGCTCACAATCTTATCTTTATTCAGCTAAGAGCTTAGCTTTTTCTAGAACTAAGAATATGATATGCGTCTATTTTTTCATCGGTTCAGTCTTGCCAGTTTCCTGTTCGACTTTGTTATTGTAAACCACGCAGCTATAGGTACCACAGTGTTTTTTTTCTCCGGCACGGTTTTTTTTTTCTCTAAATTGTTTGATATTTCAGCTAAGAGTTCGTGTTGTATAATTTTCGTTATTGCAATCTTCTTTTTTGCTAATGCAGCTTAGTTTGCGCATTTTTTTTTTTCTCTTAAATTGTTTATTTTAAAACTATACAACTAAAAACATCTTCTTAGGATATCCTAATTCTACCATAATCTGTTCTCCGGCTTTGTTTGAATAACCACATATTTTTTTTTCAATATACGTGTTTTATATATTTTTTTTTTTTTTTTTTCTCTAAAATAATTTATATTTAAAACTATACAACTAAAAACCTCTCTTTAGGACTGGTGAACTATACAAACTTGCTATTTTACCACAGGGTAGTCTTTCAGGAGCATTTTTATGAAACTGTGTGGTTCTGTGGCCTAGCTGGACATTAGAACTAAATCTAATTAAGAACTCAAGTTCGATTCTAGAAGCACGTAAAAATTTTGCCTGTTTAGCCAAGGGGTAAGGCGTCGCACTCGTAATGCGGAGATCATGGGTTCGATTCCCATAGGAGGCACCCTCTTTTACTTTTGCTTGTGGTAACATTCTGGTACGTTGTTAAATACACTCCTGTTATTCTTTTTTGTTCCAAAGAATAAACATCTTACAACTTACTCATTGTATTTACTAAATTGCTGAAACGTAGGAGTTTTTACTAAATCCCAAACTCCATGTCTTACGAAGTATATTTGAGCTGTTTACCAATTTTATTTGAAAACTAGTATACATGTGATTTATAGTTATTTACCAACAAAAAGCTGCTCAAAATTAAATCAATAATTATCCCACTTACTTGGTTTTCGATGTTTCTTTTGAAGATTTTGCAGCATAAATCTTTGCTGTGAACGGTTCTTCAAACTTTAATGCAACAGTGTATAATAGATGAACAATTAAAGTTGCAAATAAACCTGCTGGTTTACCAAAATATAACGATGTACCCAAGAAGGATAGAGTAGAGCCAACGTACATAGGGTTGTCTAGAACATTGAAAGGAAAACCAGTAACTCTATGTTCCATTAAGATACCAAAATAATCACCTAAATAAGTACCAGTAACTCCTAATGCCCACATTGAAGTTAAAACAAAGATATTCCCTAAAATGAATGATATGACACCAGCATACTGGTAAATTGGATCAGAAGTTAATAAGATTGAAGTGTTTTGTTCCCTTAAAGCTTTTTCAAAAAGATAGTCTCTAAAAATACCTAATGAAAAAATGGTTAGTGCAAGCAGATAACAACCCTTTTTAGGACCTCCTGCCAACTTGGTTAAGAAGTGTGTATTGTATTCTAATCTAGCAACGACATTCCAGAAGATTGGATTGAAACAAATGGAAGCTAAAGCCACTGTATTCAATATTGTTAGTACTTTTTTTTCTTTAATAATCATGTGGAGAGACTAATTGCCTTCATTACACATACTTTGGAGTGAAGGTTTATTGATATCGACATCAAGAGTCAAATCATTCAAGATATCAGATCCTTTTTGAAGTAATTCTGCCATTTCAAGCTAATTGGTTTTTGTTGAGTTGATAGTTCAGTTTCAAAAATACAAAATTGTTGTCATTTTTTCCATTTTATATTTTATAGAGCTTGATTTATTTCCATGTGACAATTTACCCTTTTAAATGTTTCGGATTTATGGCTTTATCTCCTAACTATGCAGAAATTCAATTTGGTGAGATTATTTGGGTTTATGCTAGCTTTAATAAACTAGGTAGCCTGATATCTCTTTATGATAGATGAAAGGCTTAATACAACTCGGCTAGGTTATATCTGAAAGTTGAAACTCACAACCGAGCCTCACCTCAAATTTTGTCTTATCATTTTTATTCTTTCCCATTGTCTGAACCTAATAGGGTAATTTTGTAGACTTGACACAAAATTTAACTTCTTGAGGCTAACTAGTAACCATGTTTCATGTTCTAAATTAATATATTTAATTTGATATCTCATAATTATTACATTATTTAATCTTTATTTCAAACAGTTAATGAACAAATTGCAACTTGAAATGGAAGAAACTAAGATTTCTTCTCCTACCACTATAGACTCGGGTTCAACAGCTACTGAAAGGGTTTTGTATGATTTAGATGTTGAACATGGTAACATTAATCAAGCTTTAGATGATTCAAAAAGTATCAGAAAACCTTCGCTTTATATGTTATTCCAAAAAAGTGATATTCTTCTACAGATATTTGCTATTTTTATAACAATATTTTCAGCTCTAACACCACCAATATCTGCTATTTTAATGGGAAGAGCATTCGATGTACTAGCTAAGTTAGCTAAAGGTGATTATCTAACAATTACAGAATTTATGAGGGATATTACTGTTGCAACAATGGCTCTATTGGCTTTAGGTGCAGCTTCAATCCCTACCACATGGCTAACTATTACCTCATGGATGGTTATCGGTGAAAGACATGCAATCAGAGCAAGACAATATATGTTTAACACTTATTTGAAAAAAGATATTGAATGGTTTGAATCCAATGAACAAGTTATTGGTGATCTGACTCAACTTAACAGATGTGTTGAGGAATTAAGAGCTGGTAATTCAGAAGCAACCGCTTTAACTTTTCAAAATTTTGTCACTATTGTGGCACTTTTAGCAACTTCACTTTACTATTCATGGTCAGTTACTTTAGTTATGATCTGTTCAGCTCCTGTAATACTAATATTATCATTTGTATTTGCTAAATTAGTTGAAAAGTTCACCACGTTAGAAAATGAAGAAACTACAAAGGCCGCAAAATTATTAGATTGGTCTTTAAGCTCTGCAAAACTTGTTCGTCTTTTCCAAACACAATCGCGAGAATATGAACATTTCAATAAAGCTGTCACTCTTTGTAGAAAGGCATTTATAAAGTTATCATTTGTTTCTAGTTTAAACATGGGTTCAATTAGATTTATCATTTTGTGTATGTTTGTCCAAGGTTTTTGGTTTGGTTCTGATCAAGTTAGAAAAGGTAATGTTGAAGCTGGTCAAGTCATCACTTGCTTCACGTCTTGTTTAATGTTGGGTGAGTCGTTTAGAGGCATGCTGCCACAGATTATTACTATTCAAAAGGGCAATGTCGCAATGAAAAGGCTTCAAAGTTTGATTGCATTGAAATTCAAAAAGATCAAAAATCATCATGAACATCAGATTAATAGCATCAAGTTATATCCAACTGTTTGTAACGGTGATATTAAATTTAAAAACGTTGATTTCAGTTATCCAACAAGACCACAAACGAAAACTTTGAATAACGTTAGTTTACATTTCCCAATGTGTCAGTTAACTTTCATCGTTGGTAGGTCAGGATCTGGTAAGTCGACATTATCCAACTTATTGTTGAACTTTTATAATCCTTTGAAAGGCAGAGTTGAAATTGATGGGTTTAATGTTTCTGATGTTAATCAAGATTGGCTAACTGATAACATTACTTTAGTTGAACAATCGTGTACCTTATTCAATGATTCAATAAGGACCAATATTTTAATGGGTAGCCGTGGTGAGAATGTGATTGATGAAGAAGTTTTACTTAAAGAAGCCATTCAAATGTCGTTATTACAAGAAGTTATTAGAGATTTACCAGATGGTTTAGAAACTCTTGTTGGCACCAATGGTGTTCAATTAAGCGGTGGTCAACAACAAAGAGTTGCACTTGCAAGAGCTAAAGTTCGTGATACCCCAATTCTGATTTTAGATGAATCTGTGAGTGCTTTAGATATTGTCTTAAAAGATTTAATTATTGAAGCTATCAGAAAATGGAGAGCTGGTAAAACAACGATTATTTTAACACATGAATATAATCAAATTCAAGCAGATGATTTCGTCTACTTGATGGAAAATGGTGAAGTTACTCAATTTGGTCATAGAAAGGATTTAGAAAAACAAGAAGGTATTTTCAAAAACCTTCTAGCATTACAAAAATCTGCAATTGTTGAAGAAGAAAAATCACTCAACGATACTAGTGAATTTGTTGAAAAACTATCAACTCAATATCTAAAAGACCAAAATATCCCTATTGCAAAAGCTCCCTCAAGATGGTCAGCATTTTATCCAGTCAGTTTTTTTAACGAAAATGAGGTATTTGCTTTAGATAAAGAAACTTCATTCCTAGCTAATCCAATAACTCAAAGAAGAAGCAAAAGAGCTATCAAAAAAGATATTGAGGCTGGCGATGTTGAAAAAAGTGAAGAAGAAACTGAAAACAAAGAAGACAGACCAGAATTAACTCCAATTACGAAAATTGTTTACAAAATGTTCCAAACAGTTGAAAGGAAATCAATTTTAGCTCTTGGTATTATATTTAGTTTATTGAATGGGGCTGTCAATCCTGTTTTTTCATACTGTTTCTCTAAATTATTAGTGGGTATCGTTCCACAAGGAAGTGGTTCTAATGTTGGTGAACCAAGTTATCTACTTAAATGGTCTTTGATTGTTATCGGTTTAGCTTTATTTGATGGTATTACCACTTTTACTAAAGACTTCTTATTGGATTATTCAAGTGAAATTTGGGTATTTTCATTAAGAAGAAAAGTGTTTTCTGCAATTTCAGAACAATCATTAGCTTGGTTTAATTTGAAAACCAGTAATGCTTCAGAAGTTAATACATTAGTTTTGAATGATTCTAGGGATCTAAGATCTTTAGTTTCTCAGTTCCTAAGTATCATCTCAACTGTTATTGTTCTTGCTAATGTTGGTTTGATTTGGGCTTTTATTAAAGGTTGGAAATTATCATTGGTTTGTATTTCATTCATTCCATTATATATGTTGGCTACTGGTCTATATGCAGGAGTTTTACAATCATCTGAGAATCAATATAAAAATTCAGTTGCAGAATTAGAAACTCAACTGTATGAAGTTGTTAAAGGTATCAGAACAATCAAGACGCTGAAATTGAAATCTCATTTCCAATCAAAGTTTGATGATAGAGTCACTAAATTACAGAAAATTGCCAAAAAAAGAGCTGTTTTCACTGGATTTGGTGTTGCTGTTACAACTGCTTTGAACTTTGTTGTTCAAGGTGTTCTATTATACTACGGAATGAAATTAGTTGGTGATCAAAAATACAGTGTTCAACAATTAATGGAAACATTTGTGTTATTATTATTTTCGATCATGAGTTGTGCGCAACTAATGAATTCAATTCCAGAAGTTAGTAGAGGTCAAAGAGCAGGAACTTATATCTTTAATATCTTGGAATTGATACCATCAGAATCCGAAACTCAAGGATATCGTATTCCAGACCAAGACTATAATGAAAAAGAGATTTTAAAATTTGATAAAGTAAGCTTCTCATATCCATCATCAAGAAATCACAAAGTCTTAAAGAACGTTTCATTCAATATTCAAAAGAATGAACACGTTGCAATCATAGGTGAATCAGGTTCAGGTAAATCCACAATCGCTTTATTAATCACAAGATTATATCAATTCAAAGATAAGTCAGTTTATTTTCAAGATACAGATGTCAATGAAATTGATATTAATTTGTTAAGAAGTCAAATCGCTTTAGTTGATCAAAAGGCTTTATTCTTTGATGGTACAATTCAAGATAATTTAACATATGGTCTATCGGATGTTAGTGAAGCAAAGATAATAAACTGTTTGAAATTAGCTAATGTTTATGAATTTGTTGAATCTTTACCATTAGGGTTAGAAACAAGAATAGATACTTCCTTAATATCTGGTGGTCAAGCTCAAAGACTATCCATCGCAAGAGCTTTATTAAGAGATCCAGAAATTTTAATACTAGATGAATGTACTTCTGCGTTAGATTCAGAAAGTTCACATAAAATCTCAGAATTAATTCAACATAATTTGAAAAATATAACTGTTGTTATGATTACACATTCTGAGGAGTTGATGAAGATATCTGATAGAGTTCTAATAATGAAGAATGGTTCATTAGTCGAGCAAGGTTCATTTAATCAATTATTTAATCGTCATGGTGAGTTGTATAGAATCGTGACTGCTGGTTTACAAGGTTAGATAGAATTTAAAATTGCATTTATAATATTGTAGTTATTTGTTTGTTTGTTTATTTATTATATCATTTAAAAAAGTTTATCTTTAGTAGGTTTATCTTTATAATGTGACATTAACATAAGGAACTTCAACATCTTCACCTTCAGCATCATCGGTACAAATTTCCAAAATTAAGGTTTTAACATGAGATGGAATATCTTTTTTGGTAACTAATTTGATTAGTTCAGTTAATTTCAAGTTTTCTCTTTCTTTAACTTTCTTTGGTGGGAAGAAACTAGCATATAATAAAGAAACATCATAAGATAACATTGTAATTTCTAAACCTTCATCATTTTGGAAATGGTCAATGATCTCTTTTAATGTAACATCACCTTTAATATCAAATCTATCCCAAATCTTATCAAATTTTTTACCATTGTAAGAACCTTTTGGTGAAGCAATTGGTTCTGAAAATCCAAAGAATGGTAAAGCTAAATTAATAAACCCATTCTTATAATCTTCAATATTATCTCTGCCATCAACAACTTTATATAATTCTAATTGAGCTAAACCTGTGACCAGGGCAGTAGTAGTAGCAATAGCTGGGATAATTTTACCAGCAATAAATTTAGTTTTAGCACGATCAGCGGTTTCAATTTGATAATTCAAAGCTCTTGCATTAGAAGCAGCAGCAATAAATTCAATATGATGATTTGAATCGTCATCTTTTTCAAATTCAACAGGAGTTAATCTATATCCAGCTAAAGTTGACGGTAAAGGTAAAGAAGCAGCTAATTTTTTTAATTCATCAGCTTCTAAACTTTGTTGGGCATTTGGATCAGGATCTTCATCATTAACTTGGATTTTGATATCAGAACGAGGATTAAATGGTTCAATTTTCAAGGAGTTTAAGATTTTAGCATATGTTGATTTATCAGCTTCACCAGAATCACCTTTTAACCCATAATTAAAAGCACGTAAATTAGCAGCTCCAATAACAAAATCTAAATGATCTTTATTGTTGATATCAAATTCTAATGGAGTTGGAGCACGTTTAGTACCAGACCAAAATTGACCACCATTTGAAGTTTTAGCATCAGCGGGGAAATTATATAATAGTTGTTTAATATCATGATTGAATTTTTTTTCAAATTCTAATCTTGCCCATTTAATACAATCTTCAAATGAATATGGTCTATTATTTAAAGATTCCGAAATTTGTTGTAAAATGGTTTTAACATCTCCACTTTGTTTTAAAGTAGCTTCTAAATAATTTGGTTGTGATAGATATAAATTAACGTTTTCAGCAGCTTCTGTGAAATAACCTTGGAATAAGGATTTAGCCCAAGCAATAGTATGATCAATTTTATTTGGGAATGAACGTAAAGTACATAATGGAATTGATTTTTCAGGTGGATCTTGAGATGATGAATAAGATTCAGTTAAACCTGGAACAACAACTTGAGTATTACCTTTAGTACCTAAAGTACCACTTTCTAGTAAAGGTTTTTTGAAAAAAACACAACGACGATCAACGTAAGTTCTTGCGTCAATGTTATCTAATGCATTAGTAACAAAATCTAAACCTTCCCAAAATTCATTATTAAAGATATTCTCAGTTTCAGGACCAACTTTATCACCTTTGAATTCAATTTTACCAGCTAAATCATTATTGATAGCAATTGCAGCAATTGCAGCAACTTCAGATTTATTTTTACCAACATCTTTAGGTCTGAATAAAAATTGACGATTTAAATTTGATTTTTCGATGGTATCATTATCAGTAACGGTAATTTTACCATTTGGTCCAGAACCTAAACCTAATAAAGCCCAGTTTTTTAGAACTTCACAACCAATAGCACCAGAACCAACTAAGAAAGTTCTTGAGTTGGCCAATTTTTGTTGAAAATCTAAACCAAAAACAGCAATTTGAGCATCATAACGAGAGTTGATTGGTTTAGTATTTTCGGCATTTCTTGGATAAGATTTTGGTAAAGACTCTAAAGAATCAAAGTATAAGAATTGTTTAATTGGAGTGAATTTACCAGAACAAGCTTTTAAAACTTCTTGAGCTACTAAACCACCCAAGAATGCAATAACTGGTGGAATATCACCAGTAGCTTGATAAGCTAGTTCTCTTAATAAATCTTCGTTCAAATCACCTTCGAATTTAGTTTGTTCGCCTAAGTTTTTAGTTAAATGTAAAAATTCATTTGCATCTTCATCGTTAAATGGTCTTGGTAAGTATCCTCTTTTTTCATTAAATTGATGTAAAGCTTGGAAACCTAAATGTAATTGAGCAGGACGGTCAAACTTGGCAAAGTCTGAGAAAAGGAATTCTGGATTAGCTAATTGATCAATTAAAGGTTGAAAACTAATATTTTGAGGAACTTTAACTTGAGTGTAAATACCACCTTTAACGTAAGTACCAAACTTTGAAACATCACCAATTTTAAAAGCAAAAGGGCCCAGCACTTCAACTTTGAATAATTCACCATTGTTTATATCTAGACCTTCAACTTCAGAGAATTTAATATAATCACCATCTTCTAAACCATGACGACTATCAACTAACACAGAGACAGTACCATCTTGTTCAATATCTGAAATGATACCGGTATCTGGTTCCTCGCCAGTAGCATCAATAACTGTGAAGTCAGTACCTAAATCAACAAAGACATTACCGAATAAACCTCTTGAGTCAGAAGATATGAATTTGATGTTATTAGCATGAGTGAAGTTATTAATTTTAACTTGTTCTTCAAGTGATAAATCAGTAGCGACAATGACTTGATATTTGGATAAACTTTGTTCAGAGATATCACTGGTAATTGAAATTGGGACATAAGAGTTCAATTCAGCTAATTTTGGTTCAGTTGCATCAGCTCTTGTTTTACCAATATCAGATTCAGATAAGAAGAACTGTGATGATAAATCTCTTAATTCAACAGGGTTTGGATCACATATAGTTAATGACTTGACACCTGCTAGTGCAACGTTTTTGGCTATTTCAACACCTAACCCACGTAGACCAATGATAAGAACGTTTGAGTTTTGCATTTTGAGCATTGCTTCTTTACCTAACACGTATAATTGGCGTGAGTATAAACTCTCGTCAATTTCCCCGGCTGGAGAAGGAGTATCGACTTCAATTTGTTCAGACATGTTGTGCTATGCGGCTGTTAGCGAATTGATCTAAATTGGTGATTATTGGTGGGTTTGACTTACTGTAAAGAGTGCAGATTGAATTGATTGTGGTGGCAATTTGTGATTTTGTTTTATTATAAATGTTTTTGAAAAAGGAGTGATCGGTACATTTCGGTATGGCCACAGGCGGAGACTCTAGGAGGAGTGCAGCTCAGATACTAATTTTCTTAGAAGGAAGGATATTAATCTTTCACTTTAAAAAGAATTCTTTTGCAGGAAAATGGCTAAATTCGCTTTGAAAGAGTTATACGGAGGAGCGCTGACTGTGCAGCTGCCAGAAAACTTACTGGACGCTTCAGTTTTCAGACAGATTCCAGATACCCAAGAAGTCTTTGTCAGCTCTTCTGAAAACGAAGACAATTATGAAGAAATAATCAAAAATGATTCAATTATTGTTGATTTGATGGAATCTTTAGAAGCTAGTGACTCTAGGGAGGCCTTAAAGGAGCATTTTCATGAGATTTCTACTTTGAATGACAACGAATCCAATTGGAAGTTAATCAATACTGAAGTAGCTGAAAACTCATTAGACTCATGTGCTTTGATTGGTGTTGGATTAGAACCAGCTTTGAAATGGGGGAGAAAGGAGGAAGTCGAAGGAAGTAATCCAACAGAATATATACCAACACTAGTGGTTGTGCTAGGTCTGATACGGTTAGAGAAAGTCGACACTGATGTTCTATTAACCTTTAATGTTTTATTCAATAACGGAGAGGAATTGGAAGAATTGAATATATTAGACCAAACTGGATACGTTGAAAGTGATAATAAAGCTTACAAGAGAATCGAATTTGCTCTAGATGTCATTAGAACTGCTATCAAATCATTCAAAGTTGAAAATTGGGATTTATTTGCGTGATTCCTCGCAACTCTTCTAGATTTTGCTCAATTTTGATCCAATTTCTACGGTTTTTTCACTGTTAATATATAATCAGGTCTCAATAGATATGAATATATATTTATTATCACAGCTAATGAGCTTCTTTGCCTGTTAAAATTGGCTTTACTCTTATCTCGTTCACGTGACATTCTCTTATTTTTTTTTTTCCAAATTTTTCTGTTGTCGAAAAATAAACAAAAGAATAATTTCAGTGAATTGAGAGAAAATTTTACATAATTTGAACAATTTTTTTGGTGTAAATTTATTGAAAACGCTCTTCTTTTGTTTCAGATTTTCAATTCATCCACTCTTTACACCGTGAAATCTGCTTTTTAGGCTCGAATCAACTGTGAAATTACGTGTTTTGTTTGCTATAGTTTCCCTTTAACCCATCAAAGATATTCAAATCTATATTTTAGCATCATGGCCAGAACTTCAGGCTTAAGAAGGCTCTTGTTTATTTCAGTTGCAATCATATCTGTGCTTGGACTTCTTTACAAATTCTCACCAGAAAAGACACCAGATTTCCAAGATGTATTAAAACAAATTCCAAATGAAAACTTGTTATCAAGTATAAATTTAAACAGGCAAGATGAAATCACAGATAAATTCGAAGAAATTGCCAACAGACTATTAAAACAACAAGATGAAAGAATCTTAAAATTACAACAAAACAACAAAAACTTGGAAAAGAAAATCGAAGAATTGAGACGACCACCAGCTGATGCTACTTTAAGAGAAAAGTTGGCATTTTTATTCCCATATGACGTTAAAAAGAAGTTCCCTGCTTATATTTGGCAAAGTTGGAAATATGGTTTAAACGATGAACGATTTGGTGAAAAATTCAAAGAAGGTGAAACGCAATGGGCTGTAAAAAATCCAGGTTTTGTTCATGAATTATTCAATGATGATACTTCTCATGCTATCGTGCATTATTTGTATTCCTCTATTCCTGAAATTGTTGAAGCTTATGAAGCTCTACCATCAATCATTTTAAAGATGGATTTCTTCAGATATTTAATCTTATTAGCTAGAGGTGGGATCTATGCTGATGTTGATACTTTACCATTACAACCTGTTCCAAATTGGATTCCAGAAAACGTTTCTCCAAGTGAAATTGGTATGATTATCGGTATCGAAAGTGATCCAGAAACTCCTGATTGGAGAAAGACATATGCAAGAAGATTACAATTTTGTCAATGGGTTATTCAATCAAAACCAGGACATCCAATCTTAAGAGAAATCGTTTCTGTTATTACTGAAAAGACCTTAGAAATGAAACTGGCTAACGACTTGAAAATCACTAACAATTTAGATATCTTGGAATGGACAGGTGCTGGTATTTGGACTGATGTCGTCTTCACTTACTTCAATGATTATGTTCAATCTGGTATATTCACTAAAGTCACATGGAAAGATTTCACTAAATTAGACCTTCCTAAATTAGTCTCAGACATCTTAGTCCTACCAATTACAAGCTTCTCACCAGGTATTGGTACCATGAGAGCCAAAGATGAAAATCATCCATTAGCATTTGTTAAACATTATTTTGAAAATATCTGGAAAAAAAATTAACATGATTGTTGTATAGAAGTTTACAATTCTTATAACTTATTTGCGTTCTGTTTAGTTAATTACGTTATCTTATTTTGATCAGTGTTTGAGTCTATTTCACATATTACTTCATACTTCATAAACATTGTATTACGTAATTGTTTTTTCCTATTTTCTATTGTGTACTCTCTTTCTGGTAATTTTCTAAACTGAAACCATACTAATTTTGATGTTTTGTATCTAAATCCCTTCAATCAGTCTCCTGCTACTGTCTTCCGTCACATCATCAAAATAAACTAAAACAATGCCAAATTTCAACTTCGATGATGTCGAACCGTTACCCTTGAATCCTCCAGATGTCACCATTTCCGTAATCATCTACTCTGAAGAGTATAAAAGATCACTGGGACTTTTAAAAGCATTACAAGAAAACAATGAATATTCAGAAAGAGCCATTTACTTGACTGAAGAAGTTATTAAATTAAACGCAGCTCACTACACTGTATGGCAATACAGATTTCGTAATATAATAAATCTGAATAAAGATATTGACGAAGAATTGAATTGGTGTGAAGCTATAGCTATTGATAACATCAAAAACTATCAAATTTGGCATTATAGACAACTTTTATTGACCAAACAATTTGAAATTACAGGTGTCAAGAACGCTAAAAGAGAATTCCCATTGATCCATGTCATGTTAGATGATGATTCTAAGAACTATCACGTTTGGTCATATAGAAAATGGGTTGTTAAATGGTCTCAATATTGGGATAATGAATTAGAGTTCGTTGATAAATTCATACAGAAAGATGTTTATAATAACAGTGCTTGGTCTCATAGATTTTTTTTATTCTTTGATAGAGATAAAAAGATTTTAAATGATGAATCAAAATTCAATAATGAAATTCAATACGTTATTTCTAAAATCAAATTAGCTCCACAAAATGTTAGCCCTTGGAATTATTTGATTGGGATCCATGAATGTTTGAATAGAAGTTTGATAGAATTAAAAGAGCTAGCTTTATTGTTTGCTGATGTAATTGAAGGGAACGATAATCAACTTGATTCAATACCTGCATTAGAGCTATTGATAAAAATCTATAAACTTGAGAATCATAATGAATTAGTTTTGAAAGGTTATGACTTACTACGTGACAAATATGATCCAATTAGATCTAATTACTGGACTTATCAAAAATCTTTAATTGCGCAAATATGAATATAAGATTAGTTTGGTTGTTTGTTGTATTGACATTCTATATCTATTTAAAATGCTTTTCATAGCTCATCTCTCAACATTTTCAGTTTTTCCTTAGCCCCATTTGGTGTTATAACAACATATTCAATAATCAAATCACCATGCTCATAAGATTCTCCGTCATCTTCCAAGATTGGCATACCTTTACCTTTAAAGATTTCAATTTCTCCATTGAATATACTTTCACCTTTACCTCTTTTTAGAACTATATTTTCATCATCAAGAGTTTTCAAATCTCTTTTCCAATCTCCCATTAATGCTTCTTTTAATGATATGACTTCAGTACGGTATAAATCATTAAATCTTCTTCTATATCCTAAATTATGATCTTTTCTTTCTTTAACATTGACTAATAAATCGCCACTATTATTATCTGGATGATGATCACCCTCACCTTGGAATACTATAACATGATCTCTTGGTGTACCTGCATTGATTTTGAAATCAAATTTTCTGTTTTCTCTAACAACTCTATTTCCTGAACATTTTTCACATTTATGTTTGAACGTTTGACCTCTACCATTACATTTATCACATGTTGTTTGGAATTGTTGAAACATACCCGGTGCTAATTGATGTTTAACAATCTTGACACCATGACCTTGACAAGAGTTACATGTATGAGTCTTCCCATCTGAGGAACCAGCTCCATTACATTTATCACAAATATTTTGCATATTAACTTCAAATGAATATTTAATACCAGTATAAGCATCCTTTAGAGAGATTTCAATGTTTAGCTCAGAATTACGACCTTGTGGTTTACCTTGTCTTTGTTGTTGTCTACCCGCACCACCAAAGAATGAAGCGAATGGATCAAAACCAGCTCCACCACCACGACCACCTTGACCATCATTCTTCAAACCTTCTTCACCATATTTGTTATAAATGCTTCTTTTCTCTTCATCGCTCAAAACTTCATAGGCTTCCCCTACTTCGATGAACTGTTGGTGCGCTTCTTCATCATTAGGGTTCTTATCTGGATGGAATTTCTTACTTAATGTTCTGTATGCAGATTTAATATCTTTATCACTAGCATCTCTACTGACACCCAATACTTTGTAGTAGTCCTTTTCTGCCAAAGCTAGATGAATCAAGCACAATGACACAAAAAACACGAATTTAGTCAACAGTATCATATTCTGGTGTAATAATGCAGTAAATCACTCTCAACTGATCCATCAATATCTATTACATCGAAATAATATTTACACGTAATCCAAATGGTGTGCGGATGTTATTGTGGTTATTTCCGATGGCGCGATGAGATGAAAAAAAATTTATCTTCATTCTTAATCTTTTTAGGTGTTAGTAATAAATATAATTTATTCAGTTTGATATTGAGAAAAAATGTCCCAGTTCACTTGTAACACATGTGCTCTGCAGTTTCCTTCTGCAGAGGATCAGAGAACCCATATGAAATCAGAATGGCACAGATATAACTTGAAGAGAAGAGTTGCTAATTTACCTTCCATTGATGAATCCTTATTTAATGAAAAAGTTTCTAAATTAAGTATAAATAAAGAAGGTGAAGATGCTGCTCCTCAAAAGGAGACCGTCAAACAAATGACCAAAAAAGAACACAGAAGAAGAGAGAAAGAAGAGTTATTAGAAAAGAAAAGACAGTTATTAGAAATTGCAAGACAAAATATGATGAATGCTTCAAGATTATGTGATGATAATGGTAACAAACTTGTTTTTGAACAAATCCAAAGACCACAACAACTGGAAGAGCAGGAACATGAACAAGAATCTGTTGAAGCTGAAATAGAACAAATAACTGAACAAACTGAACAAATTGAATTAACCGAAGAACAAGAACTTGAAAAAATCATGGAAGAAAAACTCAAAAATAAAGTTGAAATCCCATTAGAAACTTGTATATTCTGTAGCAAAAGCTTCCCAGAATTTGAAGAGAATGTCGAACATATGTCAAAATTCCATGGTTTTTACATTCCCGAACAAAAATACCTTGTGGATAAAAAGGGTTTAGTTGGATACTTAAGTGAAAAAATTGGTGTTGGTAACTTATGTTTAGTTTGTTCTTATCAAGGTAGAAGTTTAGAAAGTGTTAGATCTCATATGTTGAGTAAAAGACATTGTCAAATTCCATATCATTCTGAAGAAGAAAAATTGGAAATTTCAGAATTTTATGATTTCACTTCAACTTATAAAGAAGTTCAGACTAATGAAGAAGATTGGGAAGATGAAGGTGAACTAGTTGGATCTGAGGATGAAGATTTAGATGAAGAGCCACCAAAAGAATTGATATATAATGATGGTACTGAATTACACTTACCATCAGGTGTTAAGATTGGTAACCGTACTTTAAACAGATATTATAAACAATACTTTAAACCAGAAAGAGAATTAACTCAAGGTCAAGGTACTATTATTGCTGCTGAATCTAGACATTTAGCTCCTGTTCAAGATAGACAACAATTAATGGAAACCAAAAGAGTTTGGAAAAATCAAAAATTTCATGAAGATAGAGATGATAGACATGCCCAAAAATTCATTAATCAACAAGCTCATTACAGAGATCAATTGTTGCAATAGACTGATTGTTCTGTATGTCATGTGTCTTTATTCCCTGGGTGTTGCGTGTATTTTCTTTTGTTTTTTTAAATTAATTCTATATAATTTGGTTCTTTTGCATTGGATAGCTTAAATTTGATTTGAAATATTACACTAATTTATACGTTAATGAGTCTCTATAGTAGCAAGTTACTGCTTTGTTTTTAGTTAAAATTTCAGGAGAAATCCTTGCTAGATATCGAAATTTTTATTCCAAATAGCAGCATGAATTCATATTCAGTATGATATCAAATATATTTATAGCTATACTATTAATTATACCAATTATAAAAACAAAACCCCTGATCAGCTAGTTCTCTCCACAGATTTTTTTATTGAATTTAATCGGATCTTTGTCAGGATGATAATAATTGATAACTAATCATTGCACCAAGATGTCAGCTCATTTATATCAATGTCTGATAATTATTATATTATTTGTGCTCAGTACTTCCAGAACGACTAAATTACTAAGTAATATATATTATACGAGTTCAACTTGGAACTCGAACTCGCGAGTTTTCAATAATGTATAGTCATTAATAATAATAGGTAAATATGATAATTAATGGTTATATATTATTGGTACTAATTATAAATTAATATAAATTATTATATTATGATATAAATATAATTACTCAATTATGATGATGATATATTTGATCGATGGACTAGCTAATTATTATACTGCGCAGCCTGTCATCGACGTCAGGTCACGTGATTGGCGCCGCGAATAATATGATGATGAATATATATCTAGCTCATCATATATCATGTGCGCCATTTATAATTCAAGATCATTTTTATTTTGAAATTTATTTTGTTGAAATTATTAATTTAATAATTAATATTAATGGTGATATTAATAATATTAATATAATTATTAATATTATTATATTAATATTATTAATATTAATTTTGAGTTCGCCGACCGGGTAACCCGTCGTAACTAGTTATAATCTAGTTAATTAGATATAATGGAGCCGCTATAGCTGTATAGTTGGCGCTAGTTGCGTAGTACAATTATAAATAATATTAATATTAATAAGCTAGACTAATTACACGAGTAGATAGTGGGACAGTTGTTCTATAACAATTCATATTAATATTAGAGACAAGTTCAAAAGAAACTATGATCAGTAACGTAGAAATGTGTCCTATTGATGATTATCACACAGAGATCTAATGTACAGCAAACTCGCGAGTTACAAATACACTGATTCCTGAACTCGTGAGTTTCAGAACGATTAGCGAATTACAATATAGGTGGGAAATCATTCAGCATTCTGGGCCAAGTTTTAGTTAAACATTTATGTTCACAGAACTTTTTTTAACATTACAACAAATAATACTATTAAATGACGAAAATGACTTAACAGAATGTACAGAGTACTTTAATGATTGGTTCAATATATTGAAAGAAAAAGTACAGACTATAAAACAATACGACACAATTAAAGAAATAATTGAAACAACTGACGATATTGAACTACGTAAGGATATCTTATTTAGACTAGTAAGAGGACCATTAAACAAAAGAACCATCTAACAGCGAAATGGATTCCAAGGATGAAATGGCATAATTATTAGCAGAATAGGGAGCTCAATTTATCTATAATAAGGATCAAAAAATTATACCAAATGAATTTATGATCTGGACAGGATCAGAATCTGATCCATATGCTTCTCACTTTGTAAACTTAGTTGAAATCTACAAAGTATTAATAGTAGCTTATCCAAACTGTACAACACAAAAACCAGACCTCCACCAACACATCTTCTACCATTAAACCAACAAACAGAGCTGAAACTTCTTTCAAGCTTCTACATGGTTTTATCTACAAAAATTCAAAGTGTGAAAACCTTTTTCAGACACCTGATACACTGAACTTCTATGCATGGAATACGCATTAATTAACCAAGATAGATTACGTTTGATGATAAATATTTTAACTTAAACTTTCTTGCAAGGGTTCTACTTGTACATGATATTTCTTCCTATAACGACGAAAACTGTCATATGATAACGGTTTTCCTTCATAATCATTAAGTTTCTTATTGATCTCTTTTCATGATTTCTAGAGTGGCGAATGTACTTGTAGTAAATATACTTTCGAGATTGAGCAAAAAAATATAATTTAGCACTTGTGTTTTTTGTCTCTCTAGGTTTAGTGACCATAAACCAGCTATTACGCGATTCAATTTCTTGAGGGTATAACATTTTGGTAATTTCAATGTACTTGATATCAGCATGACTTGGTCCATTTTTGTTGTATGAGCTTGATAGAAGTTTCAGCAAATCCATCGTAGTGTAGTCTGGATTTTTTTCTAAATCTGCCAATTTTGTTGGATCAAGATGCTTAAACATGAATGACTCTCTTGGTAAGCTTTTAAAAAACTTGAGAAAGGAACCATCTAGTAATTGTGCCCATTTGAAACCAGTGTACTCAATCTTTCTGAAATGAAGGCGTTTGACTTCTTTTTTGATTTCAGCGATATCTTCACTCATAGTATTGATTTCACCTATGATGTGTCTGTTATCTGGGAAATTGTTTGCTGGTTTTCTGAAATTATGATTAATTGGGAAAGTTTCAGCTATTCTACCAGTTGCTTCATCTCTTGAGAATAATCTGTGACTGGGGTGCAATTTGAATATTGTTGTAATACCTATAGCTATCATTTGAAGTCTATCTCTCAAACTATTATAGATTTGAAATTTATCTGATAAAAGAGTTTCATAAATGAATTTTGCTCTATGACCATGGGGTTGGATTCTAGGATTCATTAATGAGAAACCACCTTTATCTTTTGGATGATATAAGTTTTCTAACGATATATTCCTAAAGTTTTGAGATAGAATTGCATCAACTTCGTTCAAATGAGATGGTTGAAGCGGATGGAATATATCTGTAAAATATAATAAGCTGACAGCATAAATGGATAGAGCAAGTGATCTTGTTTGCATTGGCATATCTTCGTCAAGGGCCCAGTTTCCTTTGATTTTTTTTTTTATCTATAATAACTTATATTTATATCTATACAACTAAAAAACCTCTCTTTTAGGACTCTAATCATTCTTACATTTCTTGTTTTAGTCTTTATTCATCAGACATCTTAGCTTTTCCTTATGGGTGTGTTTCACACGTTTAGCATCGGTTCAGTCTTGCCAATTTTCGACCTTTTTTTTTTTCTCTTAAAGTATTTATGTATTTATTTTAAAACTATACAACTAAAAACATCTTCTTAGGAAATCCTAATTCTACCATAATCTTCTTTATCTTCTCTTCAACTTTAACTTTTCCTTCTGGGTGTGTTACACACGAATTTTAGAATTTTCGACCAGTTTTTACACAAATTTTGGGGGGGGTTTTTTTTTTTTCAATATACGTGTTTTATATATTTTTGGTGAACTATACAAACTTGCTATGTTAGATTTCGCTTTTGAAATCTATAGCTTAAAGCTGATATTACAAACACTTTTTTTTTTTTATCTTAGATAATTATATTGTTCATTAAATTTGTCTATACAATCTTGAACTCCCCAGACTTTCTGGCTTCTATCTGATACACCGTCTTTACTAACACTTTTTTTTTTCTCTAAAATAATTTATATTTAAAACTATACAACTAAAAACCTCTCTTTAGGACTCTATTCATTCTTACGTTTCTTGTTACTATCTTGATTCAACTTAGCTTAACATTTTTTTTTTTTTTTTATCTTAGATAATTATATTGTTCATTAAATTTGTCTATACAATCTTGAACTCCATCTCTTTCTGGCTTCTATCTGATACACCGTCTTTACTGATGTTTCCTTATGGCATTTTTTCCCAGGCATGATTAATCATGCGAGTTAGCATCGGTTCAGTCTTGCCAATGTGGCCTGTTCGACTATGTTTCGTAAACCACGTATTGTTTTTGTTATTGGGTAAAGCTGAGTATATCGAGCGTTGTCAGCTTTTAGCTTGGATTATTCTTTAGTGGCCAGGCTGGAAAACTTCCTGATGGAAACAGTTTGTACGCGGAGTTCGATCCCAGAAGACAGCAAAATTAAAATCCGATGTAGTGTAGGGGCTATCACGGTACACTCTCACTGTACAGACTCGAGTTCGATTCTCGGCTTCGGAGCTTTCTTCTTTTTTTTTGTTTAATTAGAGTCTCTTATCATTCAGAAAATGTGGTTACAAAGTTTATCAAAACTATTTACAGATGTGTTTATTCTTTTTTATACATTTCATAACACATTACTCTTTAGTAGCACCTTTACCATCATTCAATAATTTATTGAACTTCTCTTCTTTATCAAATTCTGCCAGTTCTAATTTTCTTTCTTGCTTATTTCGTAGGTATTTTTCAGTTTCTAAAACTTCTTTAATATGGAATTTAATTAATTTTTTATGTTTTGCTTCTTTTAATTCTTTTTCAAAACCTAGTTTTGCTTGCTCAATTATTTTTAACACTTCTTCTCTATTTGTAGTTGTTAATCTTAATCTTCTAATTGATTTTAAATAACCAAATATTTCTTGTGATGTTATATCCTTTTCAATATATTTATAAAATTCATTAGCTAGATTATAAATCACATCAACTGATTTACCGATCGCAAAAGTACCTTTGTCATTCAAATTAGCCAAAGATTGTGAATAAATTGCATTGAATACCATGAACCTAGTTGCTGCATTAACTTGTATCTTTGTTGGGTATCTAGCTTCAACCAATTCTTTATAGAATTCAACAGATTTAGTACCTGCTTCTGATCTATCAACTTCCCTCAAGCTGATGAAATATCTATGAATCAATGGTAAATCTATATAACCTGGGAAATCTTCTTCATACTTTCTGAAGACTTTAATTGCATTTTCATGATCACCAATTTGATTATAAGATTTCATTAATATATCAATTAATGACTTGTTTGGAACAAATTTTGATTTAATTGGAATGAGATCTCTAAGTTCAATCTTTTGCGGAACGTTATGAACACCAGAATGTTTAGCTTTTATCTTAGGTGGAAATGTTTCAACTTCAAAAAATGTTTCAGCAGCTTTTAAACCTCTTTCAATTAAATCTAATCTTTTACATCTTAAATATGCAAATACAAAAGATTCAAATAATTCACTATCTTGATGTTTTGTTGGTAATTTCATAATTCCTTCCAATATTATTTCAGAGTGGATCATTGTTAACGTATCATTACTTTGATGACCTAATGCTTTCAACAATATTGAATAGGTGGTTGAGTTTGGTTTAAATGGTTTAAAAAAAGGTTCTTCCTTCTTTCTCCATTTGTCCCAAAGATCCCAGGCAATAGATTGATCTGCACAGTTCAGCAAAGCACTGAATGCACTGTTAACATGAATCATATTTGGTTCAAATTTGTATCCAGGCTTTAAACCTAAAAGGATTTTTCTTAATCTTTCAACTTGTGGAACAGTTAATCCAGGTTCACCACTTTTATCACCACGAACCTGAGAACATTTATCAAATAATATAGTCAAAGTGTGATCATTAACAGGAACACCCCATTTCTTTCTTGTTGACAAAATTTGAAGAGCATCATTAACTTTACCTTGATTCAAAAAATGTGTCATTATTCTATTCATTGCAACAACACCTTTTTCTTTAGCTAATCTTGAAGTCATTAACGCTTTTTCAATCTGATTTCTCGAAATGAATACCTTAACTGTTTTATCAACAACAACAGAATCTAATAGTTGATTTGGTGTTGTACCTAATAATACACACATTATTCTTTTATCTGCAATTTTAAAATATTGAACATCAGTATTACTTAAAGGCCCCAACTTTTTCATGTCCACAGTTGTTCCTGTTAGTTGGGATAAAAGATGAGCAGCATGTTGTCTGGTGATTGGTTGGATAGGTTTACCTTCAGAATCTTTATCATCTGTGTTTTTTTTATTATATAACTTAATTTCAAGTTTTTTCAGTTCTTCTGGATCTGTTATGACGGTAGCTTTAGCTAAAGCTTTTCTGATCCTTCCTTGTGATATTGATGACGTTGAGAATAGGAACCTCTGACTTTGAGTCCTCACACCAAGAAGATTCAACAACATTTTAGGACAATTCCACATAAATCTTTTAAATCTATGCGATGAGATGAAAAAATTTGTGAGTAAAGAGCACCCCAATGCTCAAAACCACGATTACGTAATATATTACTAGATCCGGAAATCCGGCTAGATATTTTTTGAGTAATTAGTTGATCTATCTAATAAAGAAAAGGAATAAGTCTAATTGAATTTCGTTATTTTAGGATGGAAGAAGAGTTTGATTGTGTGTATTGACTATTATTTATCAGATTGAGAATATTTCACTAACTTTTCCCTAGTTGATTTACGTGAAATAACGTCTAAATACGATGGTAAGTAAACTCAATAGTGTTACTCATATTTATAACAAGTGAGACTAACTTATTCATTCAACAGGACCTGTCCTTATCGAAAAATTACATCTCAGGACTAAAGAATCAGGAATTGTAGCAGGGAAGGCGTCACTTGCAGCTTTGAAACATCTAAATAAAGTTGGTTTATACTCCCCATATGTTGACAGTTTTGTAACACTGTTAAGATCATTGAATTCGAAGGATGATTTAGTCTCAAGATTCACAGATCCTCAATGGGCAATTAGTTTACAAAGCAACAAGAATAGAAAATTAAAAGATTTAAACCCTGAAAACGTATACCATTCAGCTGATCCATATTCAAGCATTGAGATTGCAACCATATACTCTTATGCCAAACAATACAGTGAGGCACAAACAGCATTAGCAAGCTCAACTTTAAGCTCTCAAACCTGTTTGATTGCTGAACAAAGTGCACAAATTGGGCTACTACAAAATAATCTAAATTTAACATTAAATCAGGATAAAAGGATTGAGTCCTTCATTAGCACATCTTTATCAAATGAATTATATTTGAAAAGATTAACTGATTCTGAGATCACCTCTTATTGGAGAGTTAAGTTTTTAATAATATTGGCAGAATTTTCAAAATCTAACTTTCAACAAGTTGTTAATTCAATATTTGAAATAATTAGATCACAACCAATTGAAACAAGTTCAGGCAGGGAAATATCAGCTCTAGATATTTTAAACTCTTCAAATTTTAATAGATTCATTCACAAAGATCAAGTAGTCCTAGTTTCAGTCATCAGTATATTATTAACATCACCTGCAAATAAGTTAGATGAAATTTCAAGTCAAACTGACTTTATTTTATTAGTTGGAAACCAATTGAACACATTCAAACCATTTTTCACAGCTACAAACACTGCTAATTTCAAAGAATTGTTCAGATTACTAGACACCTTAGATAAATTTATGGTTTTTGATCCTATTTTATCAAAAGTTTGGAATAATGTTAAATTGAGTTTCAGACAAATGAGTTTTAAAGTGTATTTGGATTTAGTTATTAAAGTTAGTGCTGATCATCTTTCTTCAAAACTAAACATTTCAAAACCTGAATTGATTCAACAATTAGTTGATTATATTAAGACAGAAAAACTAGAATTTCAGTATAATGAAACTGAAGATACTTTTGAAAAGAAAACCATTGATAAAAATCAAATATTTGTTGAAAAATTACAAAAATTAAGTGAAGATTCTGATAATTTAGAACATTCATTGAGAACAAAATTAGAAAGTCTGACAACTCAATTTCAAAGAGGAAACTAAGAGAAAACGAATAATGTCTTCTAAAAAGATTCAGTTCGTTTGCTAAATTCACACCACTATTTTTATTATCGTATAATTCATATTTATTTTTGATTCTATTTACACAAAACCACTACCTTCTATTCTTAAAATACTTCAACAACTTCTTCTTCTTCATGTGGTGTAGTTACACCATGTTCTGCAATATGCTCGATATCAACGATTTCCTTGGCTGCTTCAACTGTTAAGTTAATATAACTATCTTGATCAACAAAAATGTCATCTTCAATTCTGATACCCATACCTCTAAAGGCAGAAGGAAATGAATAGTCCTGTGGGATATAAATACCCGGTTCAATGGTAATAACTTGACCTTTTTGTAATTTATCAAATCTTGAAAATCCTGGAGTATCATGAACATCAAGACCAAGGTTATGACCAATATAATGTGGATATATTTTAGAAACATCAAATGAAGTTAATGAACCAAATCCTGTTATGTTTTTCAGTTCTCTTTTGAAACTATCTATACTTATATCATGAATATCTTGTAAGCTAACATTACTATCAACAGTACATCTCGCAATACAGTCTTTTTGAACATTTAAAACAGCTTGATATAATTCCTTTTGTGGTTCTGAGAATTTACCACTTGATGGCCATGTTCTTGAAATATCTGCACAATAACCACCAAGAGAACCTGCTGCATCAACAAGAACCATCTCGTCATCGTACAGAATGTCGTCGTTTCTGGTATAATGAATACATAACGCGTTTTCACCACTTGCAACAACTGGGATATAAGCAGATTTATCAGCACCTCCGCTTATAAATTTATATTCTAAGAATGATTTCAAAGTTCTTTCAGTTCTAAATCTTTTGGCATAAGCATGATTATATGCTCTACCTGATATTTGCCCAATTCTTCTCATAACTCTCAATTCAGAAGGAGATTTGATGGCTCTCATATTACCAATCAAGTTCTTTAATGGTAAGATTTTCTTACCTCTTTTTGAATCTAAAACACTTTCAATTGAAGATATTTTAGAATTTTCTCCAATGTTGAAAAAATTGGTGAATGAAGTTTGGGGTGATGGTTTTTTCAATTTACTAGGTACATCAAAATAAATGCTTTGGTTTCTTGAAATGATCTTATCTAAATATTGGCCTAATTTATAGGTATCTTCAACTTCATCAGCATTAAAAATTTCTCTAGCTCCATTTAACCCAGTTCTCGCACCATCCCATTGTTCTGAATGTTTCTCCTTTGGAGGAACAACCATATGGAATAAAATATCATCTAGGTTATTAGTTGGTTTTTCAATCATTATAACTGAATCTGGCTCATTCCAACCACTTAAGTAAAATAGATCATTATTTTGTTGGAAATCGTAAAACACCGAACCTGAAGCATATTGAACAGAATTACCGGCAACAATAGCTAATGATTTATCTGGAAGTGGTTCCATAAGACTGATACGTCTTTGGAAATATTCTAAAGCTGTGATACCTGGTGTTAATTCACCTGGTTTTAACATGAATGGTCTTGTTTCGAATAATGGTTGCCCAGCTGTGAATGGAGGTGTTGGCCTTGAGCTGAATGAGCGTATTGTATTCAACCGTACAGATGCCTTTATGGATTTTATGTTTCTGAGTAAAGACATGGCCTTGGGGGTTGGTTTTTCTTCAGGTTGAGTGTTTACAAAAGTGACTTGATTTTGGTGATGTATTTTTTTTCACTTTAATTCTCGGACTAGTCGACCCAGCGAATTAATATTATTTCTGGGGTACAGTCGCGTGAACTTTATAGACCTACTGGTAAGAAATTTAGAGAACCTGCGACGAAATTTTATATTATTATCACTTGTGTTAAATAACATTCTCATTACTTTTTAAAGTTAATGATATCTAAAAATTTGTTCGAAGTTCATCAGTAAATGGGAATCCTGCAACAAAATCATCAGTTGCAATTATCCATATCTTGTTTAACGACCTTCTAGTGAAATATTGAAATCAAAAGTATATTGATGATTGGAGACCAATAGTTGTTCATCAACTTGAAATGTCAACAAATACCTACGTGAGCTTCTGACATATTAAACGTGTGATTAAAAGAGGTAGTTTTCCCACATTACACGTAGTAAATGACGAAAAATAAGTCTAATTGTAATTATATATCATATACCATCCTGTTACACCTTCTCCTCCTTTCTTCAATGCACCGGTATTATCACAAAGACCAACACCTGTTTTAAATGATTCCATAGTTTTGAAACCATAATATTCATAGATTGATTTAGCCCTTTCATCAATACATTCTAACATTGCAGGAATATTGCCATTCTTTGCTCTGGCTAAAATAGGTTTAACAAGTTTAGAAACAGATCCTTTAGTATCAGACTCAATATTTTTAGCTAAAATGGTTAAATGCCAATGAGGTTTGTTAAGTAGATATTTATTTCTTAAGGATTTAAATATATCTTCAAGTTGACTAAATTCAGGATTTAAAGGTGGTGGGAAATCTGCAATTTTAATACCTGGTTTAATCCAAACAGCAACAGCATTTATAAAATCATCATTATCATCATTATCATCATCATCAATGGATTGTATTATCAAAGCATCAGATTCATTTTTCAATTGAATTAATCTATCATGAAGATCTTTTATATTAGAATCTAAAGGTTTATGTAAAGTGATGTATAAGTTGATTGGATTTGGTTGGAAAGCATTTGCTATGACAGTAGCAGCTTGCTTGAGGTCAGTGACTGGCTTATATTGAGTTGAATGAGTCATGATAGGATAAGAAAGAAGGATAAAGAGTAAATACTAACGGACAATAAAACAATTTTCATTCGGTCGGGGGTTGTTTTAAATTTTGGCACATGATTGTTGTTGAAACTTGGAACAGAATTGAATAGTTTGATCGTTAATTATCAGGTGTTGATAATTTGGGAATGCATTATGCTGATGAAAATATCTGAAACATGAATGTCTGAGAGTCTAGAGATAAAGAACAAGTGAGAGAACGTTTTATGCTAGAAATTGTACCAACTTAGCGATATCTGACACGTAGATTTGATTAAAAACTTATACAGCATTAGTTTACACCGTGGATATGCTCATATAGTTCAAAAACAGGTCAATCAGTTGATTAAAACCATCAAAATCATGGAAAATTTCCAATAAATTCAATTCTCACCTGTCAAAAATCGATATTTTTTTGTCACATAAATCTAAAATTACCGGAAACGTGCTCTAATTTATACTAAAAACACGAAATAAAAGAGACTAAAACACGTTTCAGACACGAGATTCGTGTTGATTTGAGTTCACATGTCAATAATATTCTCCCAATTCCTTCACATGTCAGAAAACTGAACTAGCCGCCAAAGATTAGACGAAGAATTCACATGACAAATTCCTACTTTCACTTAACCGCCAAAGAATCATATATAATAAGACAATTCCCATATTTTTCACTTTCATTCCTTTTTTAAATCCTACTGAACTCAAATAGTTTCAACAACTATCATGTCTGAGCAAACAGTTATAGATATCCTAGAAAAGCTAACAAACGTCAAGGATACAATCTTATCCTTCGAGCATTTGAAGCTGGTCTTCACTGCTTTTTCAGTTCTTTCAGCCCTTGCTGTTATTTATTCAAATGATAACATCAGATCTTTATTATTATTCGTCTGGGCTTGTTTTGTTAAGCCTTTCACCAACAGAAAAGTTGATAATGATCATGCTAATAATTTGGAATTATTCTACAAGACTCAAGCTAAAGTTTACGACACGACCAGAGAAGTTTTATTGAAAGGTAGAGATGATGCTCTTAAAATTGCTTACTCTCATGCTAAATCTCAAACTAATAACCAAAAGTTAGTCTGGATTGATATTGGTGGTGGTACTGGTTTAAATATCGAAAAAATGGACAAAAATGTCGCCAATTTACAAGAAAATTTCAAAGCTGTATATTTAGTCGATTTATCAATCTCTTTATGTGAAGTTGCAAGAGAACGGGTATTAAGAAATGGCTGGAAAAACGTCTTTGTTATTCATGGTGATGCATGTGATTTTGAAATTCCTCATGCTGATGCTGATTTGGTTACTTTCTCTTATTCTTTATCTATGATTCCATTATACCATGCTGCTATTGATCATGCTGCAAGTCTTTTGAATCCAGATACTGGTGTTATTGCATCTGTTGATTTTGGTGTTCAATCAAACTCAACTTCTATTGGTAGAACTAATACTTTAGGTGGTTTAGTTAATAGACATGTTCCATGGATTTACAGAACCTTCTGGAGAATTTGGTTTGAATTAGATAAGGTCTTTTTAGATCCATCCAGAAGAGAATATTTAGAATATAAATTCGGTACTGTTAAATCTGTTAACTGTTATAATATGACTTTAGGCTCAATCCCTTACTATATTTGGATTGGTGTTAACAAACAAGAAGATGCTCAATTAGTTTATAGATTCAACTCACTTGCAACAGAGTCGCCTTATTTAGCACCAATTGATCCAAAAAATTATGAACAAAACCTGGATGATACACCAGTCTCAAAAGCTTTAGAAGCTGCTTTAAATAATGCTAAAAAAGGTTTACCTTATCCATCATTATTTTATCAAAAGGAAACTTGGAGAGTTTACTATGATGAACTAAGTCCTGATTACGAATGCTTTAAAAATCAATATATTTATGCCTTCACTTGGGAAGATCCAAGAGAAGATGCTAAAATTTTAAAATTAACTTCAAAAGATACTGTTTTAGCCATTACTTCTGCTGGTGATAATATTTTATCTTATGCTTCATTAAGCGATCCCCCAAGAAGAATCCATGGTGTCGATTTGAATCCATGTCAAGGTCATTTAGTTGAATTAAAATTAGCTGCTTTAAGTTGTTTAGGTCATGATGAAACTTGGAAATTATTTGGTGAAGGTAAATTTGAGAATTTCCGTGAGTTATTAATTACTAAATTATCACCATATTTATCATCAAATGCTTTCCAATATTGGATGGATAAAGGACCAAAAGTTTTTGATTCAAATGGTAAAGGTTTATATGATTCTGGTTCAACAAGATGGGCTTTGAGATTAGCAAGATTTTTATTTACCGTTACAGGTTTAACAGGTAAAGTTGAAGAGTTATGTAAAGCTAAAACTATTAATGAACAAAGAGATATTTGGAATCAGTCAATTAGACCAGTTTTATTGAGTGATTTTGTTAGCAAAATCATTGTTGGTAACCCTCTTTTCTTATGGAAAGCTTTAGGTGTCCCAGCTAATCAAGCTGCTATGATGGGTCCTTCAGTTATGCAATATGTTATTGATACTTTAGATCCAATTGTTGGTCATTCATTAATTTCATCTGATAATTATTTCTATTATTTATGTTTAAGAGCTCAATATTCACCAAAGAATTGTCCTGATTATTTAACTTCATCTGGGTTCAAAGCTTTAACAAAGAAGAATAACGCTGCTTTAGAAGGTATTAGATTGCATACCGATTATTTGAACAATGTTTTAGATAGATTATCTAAAAAAACCATTACAGTTGCCGTTATTATGGATCATATGGATTGGTTTGATCCAAAATCTGATGAAGTTGACAACGAAATCAATTCATTATTTAATGCTTTAAGTGATGGTGGTAGAGTTTTGCTAAGATCTGCTGCTTTAGTTCCATGGTATATAAAGAATTTTGAAGCTAAAGGGTTCACTTGTAAAGCCGCAGCATCAAGAACTTCTGGTAAATTGATTGATAGAGTTAACATGTATGCTTCAACCTGGGTATGTACAAAGACTGCTCCATTCAGGAAAGAACGTCAAATGTCTACTATTGCTTTAGATAGATTTTGAATTGCGAGAGAGGTTTGTGTATTTTTATGTGATGAATCATGAAGTTAAGAATGTAGTCCGATAAGATGAATTAATGTGGTAACCGCGATCAATCATTACACTAGTCTAGTAATGGTACTGACAATAAATCATAGTTATGATAATTGAACACCATTAGTTATAACAATAAAAAACTATACTAAGTGAAATGATTCATTCTATTGATGCAAGCGTAACTTTCACTTCTTGATTATTCAAAGTATTTTATTTAATTGACCAATTCAAACAACAAAAGAAATTTCAAGGGAGCAATAAATAAAACCAAATACAACGTTTTTATATAAACACAATAAATACCACTATAAAATCAGTACCAATCATCACATTCTCACATCAAATGACTGATACTTTGAAGAGTCCTCAAACTAGCACAATGCAACAATCTAATGAAAACGATCCAACTTCACTATACAACCCAGCTGATCAAACCATTGAAATCGAATCATTAAACTCTTATGAAAACAACGTCAAAAGAACTCCATCAATGGACAACCACTCATACCAATCTCCATCGATCCACGAAAGCATAACTGAATCCCCTATCAATCATAGCTCAGCACCACTTCAAGGTTCAGTTCCTACATCTCGTCCGTTGTCTAGGAATTCAATAACTTCAGGATTATCAATGACTGCCACTAAGGATGGAATAGAGGGTAAAAGAATCAAGAAATCAGGGATCCCAGGTTATCCATCAAAATTAATCAGCAAGATGTATTCCAATTATGCAACCAAGAATATAGGCAATAACAATATCAATATCTACAGTTCTGATTTGACTAATGATTTAGATGATGCTAGCATTGAAAACAATGCAGATGATTTAGCAAGTACGTTGAGTTTATCGAGCATGATTCCACAATACAGTAAAGAAGATATTCCTGATTCTATTCATAATGTTGATGATGTTAACTCAGAAATGTATTCTCATAGAAATCGTGGTGTTAATAATGAAGTGGAATCAATAGGTTTAAGTAGAGATCATGATTATAGTTTCGATGATGTCAGAAGCACAGGACAGGAATCGGTTGAAAGTAGTGACTATAAGACATTTCTGAGAAGAAGTTCAGGTGTTTAGTTTTCCAGATATTGGATATGGGTATTAATTAATATTATTAATGAAAATGGAATGTGTATTTAGTCAGTTGGTTTATTATGGTTTAGTTAGTTTCAAGGTTGAAAACGTGAATGGTCAATGGTAATACAGAAAAAAGATATGAACGGTTTAGTTATTAGTTATACGTTATGTGTTTTAATATTGGTTAAGTTCCTATAGTAATAAAACGAGTCTCGGCTTCCAGAATTTTAATTCCGAGAAGAGCACGTGACTTTTATGATTACATAAACTCACTTGCTTACATAAGAAATATTTCGAATTTCTTCAAAAACACATAATAATAAATCAATTATTCAAAACCATATAGATCAATTTGAAGATCATGACACACCAACTAGACATTGAGAGTTTGGTAAACAAGACCAGCGATGAAATATTCAAAGAGTTTTCTGTGTCTGAAGTTGAGATAATATCGGATAAATTCACTGATAAAGCACAAGAGATTCATTCAAATTTACAAAATTTAGTTTCGTTAAAATATAGAGATTTATTGAAAACAAGTGATTTAATCATAGATATGAATGAAATCAGTCAAAAATCAGACATTGAGCTGTATGAATTGAGTTTTCTTAATAATAAGAAGTTAGATAAGCTGTTTAAAATTGATAAAATTTTTGAGATATTGGGGAAAAAGGAAGGTGAAGGTAAAGAAGATGAACTCTTCAAAAACCAGGCTTTCATTATTAATAAGAATAAAGATTTCATAAATTTGTTCAATTTTTTGAGTATCAGTGAGACAATAACTGATAATTTAGAGATAATTAACTCAATTTCAAATAATTTAAAGCTTCCAATTGATCTAACTAAATTATATAAAGATGAAAAGAATCTAATAATCAATAAATTTGATAAATTAATCCAGATTATTATAAAAAATATATCTAATAATTTCAAAATTTATGAGGTTTTGAAAGTTTTGAAATATCTAACAAATTTAAGAATTTTTAAAGATGAAAATGAATATAAAATTGATTTAAAACTAATCAAAGATGAAATCTTTAAAAACTTGATATGTTTAATAGATGATGAATTCAAAGAGGAATTCAACTATAACTATAATAATCTGGATATAATAATTAAAGAATTTAAGGATTTCAAAAATGATATTATAAATTATTATGATTTCAAGATAAATCAGCTTGAATTAAATTTGATTAAGATTGAAAATGAGAGAAGATTAAACTTATATGAATTGGATTTCAATGATAAGAATTATCTGAACGACATCAAAAATTTAAACAATGGACTAATTTATAATAGTTATCAAAAACTAAATAACAACTTATTAGAATTTATCAAAATTTTAAACATCTTAAAGAAATTGGATCTTGAATTATTTAATAAAAACAAAGTCATTTTATTACTAAAGATAAAGGAACTCAAGGATGTTTCAGTCAAAGAGAGCAATAAACTTCTTACAAAATATTTAGATAAATTAATTGTTGACATGAAATGATAATGAGCAGCATATATACAAAGTACTCAAATTTAATATACATCGCTGATAATAATGTATTGACTCTGATTCATTATACTACGATTCCTTATTGTTAGTACAGTTTGATACATCTTGTTTTTGTGCTCCTAGTGAAGCTCACTTTATGACAGGGTAACCCTCAATCGGAACCTGCTGAATTCTAATTTCTAACTGGTTCATGTTTATCTTATCGCCTAACCGAAAAAAGACCAAATAATAAAGTCATAAAATATGATTCACTTTAAACCACCAATTGCACCAGAGACTCATCATATAGATCATACATACTAAATACTGTAATAATTCACACTTGATACTCCCAACCCCATGACCATCACCAAGATCAAAAGAGTCAGAACAGGCTGCTGGACCTGCAAAAAACGGTATGACATACATTATATTGAATATAATCACATCTCTCTATACTAACTATTCAATAGGAGAAGAAAATGTGATGAAGGTAAACCATCTTGTTCCAATTGTACTAAATCAGGAAGAGAATGTGAAGGATATGGAATCAAACTATCGTTTGATGTTGATGATAGTAGAAATCAAAACACCAATGGGATTTCAATTAATACTAAAGGTGAGTTGATTCATGGATTCAGAGGAAGACCAAGATTGAAGGAAAGTCTAGCTAAAAGAAAAGACATTGAAATACCCAAACCGATACAGAAGCCCATTATTATCGTACCCAATATTATTAATGAAAAAGATCAATCCCCAGGTAACGTTAAACCCAAGATTGAACCACTACAAAGTACAGAATCAATAATAGTCCCAAAAGAACAAAAAATTGAAGAGGAAAAGAGTAAAAGTTCATCATATATTGATCCACAACTTGGTTCGATCATTCAAGAGTTCCATATATTTCAGGATCTTTTCCCATCTTTTGCAGATCAGTCTTTTGATAGTTTACCATTATTTAATTCTATTTCAAATGATTCAACTAAACAAATTAATAATGATACTATCAATGACCAACATTTAGAAGAAGTTGGAAATATCACAGAAGAGAATCATAATGAAGATGATGAAGTGTCACCAGTCACTGTTGTTGAAGAAAACATGATGTTAAAACACTTCTTTAAAAAACTTTTACCATTATTTGATGCACATCCTTCAACTCCATGGCCTCAATTAGCATTAAAATATTGTGATTTTGAAGTCTCCAAATCTTGTTTTATCGCACTGAGTTGTATTCATCTATATGAACAAAAAGGTGCGAAACATTTTTATACACATGGGATGGTTCATATCAATAACACAATGGAATATTTGATTGGATATTTAAAAGATAAATCAGGAACTGAAAATTCAGATGGATTAGATGTTAATGTCATAATTACAAACCTGAAAAAACAACCAATTGAGAAACAAAGATCTAACTTCTTTGTTATTTTATTATTAATTCATGTTCATTCTTTGTTCACTGTTGTTGAATCTGGAAGAAGTGCATTAGTTCGAACATTTTTTGAGTTATTTGCTGCAATTGTTAAAGATTCTTCATTCAATAACTATTTGGGTACGATTGATGAAAGTTCAATTTTAATTGCTAATCTTTCTTGGTTTGATACAATCACTGCCGTGGTGTCACCAGATTGTAGACTACCATATTGTGAAGAAGATTGGTTTGGTACAAAAGATAGTTCATCATCAACAACAAAATTGATGGGATGTCCAGGTGAAATATTCACATGTATTTTAAGATTTTGTAAAATTAGAAAACAATTAAAAGATTCCTCAATTAGTGATAACAAGCAATTAGATTTAGGCAGTTTAAGCTCAACATTTGAATCAATTCAAAGAGATTTATTAAATTATAGAGATTATGTTTTATTAACACCAGAAATGGGTGCTGAAGAGTATCAAACTAGACTAAAATGTGCTCAATGCTGGATGTTGGCAGTTTTAATCAATCTTTATAGATTATTATATCCTGAATCCAAATCTAAAATTGAAGGATTCATTAATGAATTCATATCAACTTATAATAGTATGGAGAGAACTTCTCCATTTGTGACTCAAATGGTTTGGCCAATCTTCACAATTGGTTGTGTTTGTGTAACTGAGTATCAAAGAGGTTATTTTAAACAGTTTATCAGTGATTTATATACTGTTTCAAGAATGGGTAACGTTAACACAATTGAAATGATAGCTCAAGAGTGTTGGGATACAGGTAAAACTTGGGAAGAGATTCTATCAAGTAAAGAATGGTTAGAATCAGGAATAGATTTCTTAGTTGTATAGAGACAAATACAAGCATATTCAAAGACACAATTCATAATACAGATATCAAAAAAGAAAACGAACACATAATATTAATCATAAACAAATTAGTTTAAAGTAATTCGAAACAAAGGAGTATCAAACTTCTTATAATTTTTGCATAGCAGCAATATCAGTAGATTGGACATGGTCTTCATCAGCTTCAATGTTAGCTTGTAAGTCATCTAATGAAACTAATTCATCTTGAATAACTAAGTTAATTTGTAATTTTTTGATACCGTAACCAATTGGAATCCATTGGTGGGCACCCCAGACTAAACCTTCCATTTCGACGGCTTTGACGTTAGCTAATAATTGTTCTAAGTCAGTTTCATCATCCCATGGTTTAACATCTAAAGTAACAACAGATTTAGCAGCTGGTTTTGGCCCTTTGTTGGCTTTTTTAGCAGCGTATTCAGCTAATCTTTCTTGTTTTAATTTTTCAGCAGCTTCATCAACTTCATCGTCATCTGAACCGAATAAATCAACATCTTCATCATCATCTTCTTCTTCAGCAACTGGAGCAGCAGTGGCTTTAGCAGCTGGTAAAGATTCGAAATCTTCAGCAAAAGAAGCAATGTGGTTGAACCATCTTGAGAAAGCTGGGAATTCTTTTTGGAAAGATTTGTAAGCGGTGACATCAGCTTGGGTAGCAGAAGTACTGTATAAAAAATTCAGTTAGTATATTTGGGTAAACTTGTAAAATATTTGTTTTAAAAGAATGGTTGAAAATTTAAAAAACAATTGATCTATAACTATAATCAGTGGAAAGTGTAAAATTGGGTTTGATACTCATACAGTGGTCTTGAACTCCACGTCATAAACACGGACCAAGTTTAATCATCATCTAGAATAGAAATCAATTGTTGAATAAATTCACATCACATGGGATTGAAGCATGTGGGCTTTATAACCAGCTAATAAAACCAGCTCAATCGAGCAGCAAAAAAAAAAAGAGGACATACCCTTCAATGTATGAGTTTTCACCTAATAAGGTGTTCAATTTGGCAATTGAGTCTGACATTTTTATAATTGTGAGTTTTGGTTGATGGACAATAAAACTGAAAGAAGAAAAAAGTGAAAAAAAAAATTTATGGACGAAATTCCAAAAACCGAAAAATTTATATGAAAATTTCTATAAAGGGAAATCTGAGGGCATGACAAAACTTACGCGAGAGACTTTCAGCACTGTTCCCGGAACTGGACTTTATTGATTTTTCTTTTAGGGCAAAAATTAATTTGATTTTATAAACAAAACAAACAAAACAGGCATTTTGATACACAGCAATTCCCATGGACAGACCACTATTCCCACAGGCATTGGCCACCAATTTCTACAACAGAATAAAGGACGAGAGAACAGCACTATACATATCCGCTGTCCCTACAAGAGCAACAAAGAGAGCCAAAACTGTCGTCAATTACGCAGAGAATGAAGATCTGAACTTTGATGATGATGATGATAATTATGAGGATGCTAACAGCTATTCCAATTATAATAAGCTAGGTGGAGCTACACATACAGAGACAGGGCAAGTGAGAAAACAGGGAAAACTAGCCACAAAGACCAAACACATCAATTTCTCAGAGTATGATTTGAACTTGAACAGTTCAACTGAAGAGATCATGATCCCAATTAGAATCGATTTAGAATACAATTCCAATAGAATAGTGGACTTTTTTATGTGGAATCTAAATGAAAGCTTGGTAAGTACTGAACAGTTTGCTTTAATAACGTGTCAGGACATGGATTTACCAGCTCATTATCAATCACAAATCGCATCTTCAATCAAATCACAAATCGAAGAATATACTAATTTAGTCACCATTCAATTACCTAAAGATATAGACATTCACGTGATCATTAACATATCATGTAATTTGGATAAGAATCTATACGAGGATAAGTTTGAATGGGATTTGACTAATGAAACAATCACACCTGAAATATTTGCTAAATACGTTGTTATGGACTTGGGTTTATCTTTAGAATTTTTGCCTGCTATCTCTCATACTTTACATGAAACTATATTGAAACTAAAGAAGGATTGTATAGATGGAAGATTACCTCAAGAGATTTACAACCAATCTGCCTTTGGATATGAAGGTGGTCTTAGATTAGATCATGAAGCTTTAGGTGGAAGTTGGGTTCCATTTGTTGAAGAATTATCACAATGGGAAATTGAAAAAAGAGAGATTGAAAAAGAGAGAAACTTGAGAAGAATGAAGAGAGAATCAATGAGAGTGGACGATGGTGTCAAGAAGAGAAGAGGAAGACCTAGAAACGAGGATAGAATATAATAGAGGTAATTATTGTGTATTATTAGATTAAATTATACTTGTAGTTTTGTATTTACCGGAAAATTCAAAAAAAAAAAATCGAACTTATTTGTTTACATTTCATAAAACACGTTAGTTAAAATGACAACAGAAGCAGAGATCCTTTACAATTTCCTTATTCAGAGATCCAAATTGTCTGAAATTATCTCCAGTGAAAGATTCACAAAACTTTTCCCAGAAAATTGCTCACCAGAAACGATAAATGAAATTTATAAACAATTCACTAGAAAGAATGAAGACAGATTGAAAGAAATCGAACAACTGATCGTCAAAAGAGAAGAAGAAGAATCGGAAAAGACCAAGACTCACTGGAAGAAACTCAGTAAACAACATAATGCTGAATCGATGTCTGTTATCAATGAAAACTTAGAATTGATCTTGAAATTACTTGAAGGTGAAGAGGAATCATTACAAACTGAATATGATCAAGAGTTACAGAAATTGAAAGACCTAAATGAAGAGTTAGGCAGTATTGTCTACACCAAAACCACAGAAGAGAACAGAGAGTCCATTGAGTCATTGATTGAATCAATTCAAACATTTCAAAACAATTTCAAATCTGATTAAATATTAAATCAATTAGTCTATGCATTAATTTTATCATCTATGTTATTCACTTCAAACTCATCACCTAACCATTCCCAGACCTCAAAACTTGAATTCAATAATTTATGATTTTGAATAACGTATCCTTCTCCTGATTTGGGATTCAAACCACCAGTTCCATTCATTTGTCTTATATAAACCAATCTTGAAATCCTGGAATGGATTAATGCCATTGAACACATCGTGCACGGTTCATGAGTGGTATAAACATGGAGATTATCACAAAGATATTGTTCTTTCCCCGGTTTACATGTCTTTCTTCTTTCCTGTTCATATAATGCAACATTTTGAATACATTTCATTATGCTATGATCTAATGGATGTGAATGTCGTTCATCTAATGATATGCTTATAACTTTATTATTTCCTGGATCAACAATAGCCGTAGAGATTGGTAGATTGTTATTGCTAACAGTGTTTGCCATATCTGTAATCAATTTTAAATTCGATTTCACTATATCAACATCTATAATAACATCATTTAAAATCTGATCATTTGGGTTTCCTTTCCAAATAAGAGGCCAGTGAGAGTCACTCCATATGTTTGCCAGTTCTTTAGTTGATGGACAATGTTTAGGAACTTCTTGTATCTTCAAATTTTGGTATGTAATTTTATGATCAGCAAGTTCACTTATTATTTGATCTTTAGTGAAGAATGATTCACTACAAATGATAACCACCAATTCATTTGATTCATTCTTCTGTATTCTCTTGATATGTGTCAATGGAATAGGATCCCTGGGACCATAAGTTCGTATTAGGTCAAGTATATTCTTTGACGAGATTGTAGGAATGGTGATTGACCAGGTATTCACCAGCATTAAACTGTTATTAAATCCGTGGTTTTTAATCTGAAGTAGCTTGCCTTCAATGACACAGTTCTTGAAGTCGATCTTCAGCTTATTTAGTGCTTTCTTTACCATTTAACTGGATTTATAGGTGGATTAGTAGAGTGTTACTATTGATGATTTAAATGGAAAAAAAAATAATACTCACATTTTCATAACAAAACAACAATATATATTAAGAAGACTAGCGCCGACATGAAATGGACCAATCAACCCTTTTAGACACGATCCAGCACATATATGGCATCAAAATCAACCAATCGTCGCTTAGTTCAGGGACACGTGCGCTATTATCAGATATCCACATCATTCCAACTCATCAACAAATCCTGAATTTGAAAACAGGAAGAAGTCAACGATCACTGAAAGATTTGATCAAGGAATGCAAAGAGGTATTGATAGCGAATGGAAGAATCGAGAACGTGCTTATCCAAGGTTATAAAGTAGGTACTGAAAATGCAGTTGGTTCTAAGTTTTATAACAAGAATACTCATGTCGGTTCTGTATTCTTAAACACACCAACATGGCAGCAAATCCTCACTTTAATAGGAGAGGGCAATCTAAGTGATTTGTTACTAAACTTTTCAGGATTTTTGAAAGTGGATGAATCGTTTATTCAACTGTTTGGTCCTACGTTAGGTAAAGAGTATCAACCTCAAAAGATCAATGATTATTTCAGTCTTGATACGGTTTTATATAAAAAACCTCAGGATGTGTCTTATTTGAATCCAATCAACATTGAAAAGATCAGTTTAACGAGGGAGATATTTGAGAATGAGTATAGAGCTCAAAACAATTCAAAAATCTTTAAGAGGCATAAACCATTTTTAAATATTTGTGCCAAAATTATTGAAAATCATAAATCAGTACAATATTTTCAGATTTTATTCAATATCTGCAAGGAGAATACTCAAGTTGAAGATAATTTACAACTTGCTATAAATAAGAAAAGTATAATGAAATTTGGTACAATTATATTTGAAAAAGTTTTCCCCAATGAAGTTTATGGTTCCACACATAATAAATCTGCAATATTTAAAAACCTTACAAAATTGATTTTTGGAATAAAAGGCACGAAATTAGCTTTGGATGAATGCATGCAAGGGATAAGAATAAAAGACATCAAATGGCTAGGAAAGGAATATGAGGGAAATCTAAACAAACAAGATTTCATTAAAAGAGAAAATTTAATGAAATGTTTCATATCATGGTTATTCAAAAATTATTTCCCTAAATTATTTGCTTCTTTTTTCCATATAACTCATATCTCATCATCGAGAGACTTGTTATTCTTTCATCATAAAACATGGGATCGGATTTCCAAGCCATTCATTAACGAATATTTGAATGAAAATCTAATCGAAGTTAAAGAATTTGATATTGAGTCAAAATTTCCTCACATTAATAGAGTCACTTCAAAGATCAGAGTTATGCCTAAGAAATCTAATGACTTTAGAGTCATCAATACCCCATCAAGAGGATATTCTAAATCAGAACAGATAGAATATACAAACAGAGTTGTTTCTGAAATCAGACCAGTTAAGAAAATAGTTAACAAGCTTCGGTTATCTAAAAGTTCCAGATTTCCAAAAATTATCTCAATAGGTCATGTTCCTAAAATTTTAGGAGATTTTAAAAGAAGGTTAATTTCAAAATATGATAACATTCCAGAGTTATATCTTGTTAAATTTGATGTAAAAGCATGTTATGATAATATTCCACAGAATAAAGTCAAAGAAATATTATCAAATCTTGTGGATAAAAATGAGATTTTTTACCATTACATTCAACCAAATTTAGATTTAAAAACTGGATCAATTAAAAGAAGCACAGTCATCAAAAATCGTAAAGACATTGGTGATTCAATTCTTTTGAAAAATAACAAAAACCAATCTGTTTTAGATATAGGTGGTATTAAAATCAATGCGATAAGTTCAAATAAAATAATGGAAGTTACAACATCTCAATTGGATTGTTCTTTAACTAAAATCGGAAAAAAGTTTTATTCAAGAAAAAAAGGTGTCTTTCAAGGGCTTCATCATTCAAGTCTCTTTTGTGATATTGTTTATGATGTTATGATTGATGAGATTTTTGGATATTTAGCAGACACAGAATCCATAATTTTAAGAATCGCTGATGACTTTTTGATAATTTCAACAGATTCTTCGTTGACGACAAGGGCTAAAGATATGTTAGTCAATGGAATTTCAGAGTATGGAGTTAAGATAAATGATTTGAAAACAGTTGTTAATTTTTCAAGTTTAGGTGATTATCAAGAAAGTATTTCATCAATTACATTTTGTGGATTTGAAATCGATACTTTAAATTTAGATATTATTAAACTTTTCGATAACAGCCCATTTTGTTTATCATTCATTAGATCACATAGAAAAGCCATTGAGAAAGTTCTAGACATGTATAAACTCAGAACTTCATATAATACAATGAGTTTAGAAGTTAATTCATTTCCTTCAATTTTAAAACAACTTGAGATCATAATAAAGACAATAGCAGATTCGTACTGTTCATCATTGAAAGGTGTTGTCACTCTATCGTTGAAGGCGTTTATCCTTTTCTGTTCAAATCTATTGAAACAAGGTCTGAAGGCAATGAATACGAAATATTTAACCAAATATCAAATAAACAAGGTTGAAATCACGATTTTAGAAACTTTACTTTCAGTTTTAAAAAAGAAAAATACAAAATTTACAAAACATTTAAATTATCTTGATTATCAATTGCAAAAAATAACATGATTGAGTAATTATTAAATAAATATTGTAGAAATATCATTATTTAAAATAATGGAGGAAATGCACTTCTCAAATTTTGTTCATCTTTCATACGACGAATTCTTTCAACTTCTTCAATTCCTCCACTTTTCTTTAATTTATGTCCATCAACAAATCCACCTAATTCTTCTTCAAATCCATTCATCATAGCCATTTCTTTCTCTTTCTCTCTTAGTTTTTCTGCTTTTTCAATTGCTTCAAGACGATTTTCATGATTTGGCTTCAATGCCTCAACTTCAGAAAGTAATGCATCTCTTAGATTTGGTAAACTGCCAGGTTCCGCTAAAGGCAATGAAGTTTGTTTAATTTTTGGATTTTTAGATTGTTCTTCACAAACATTTTTAACAAGATTGAAAGTTTCTGTTGCTTTTTCTAAATCTTCTTTCAAATCACAAACTAAATCTTCTTGTAATGTTAAAAATTGTTGTTCTTGACAAACTGTATCTAATTCACTTTCCCATATTTGTTTCCAATTAGCCTTTTCTGTAGAAATATATCCAACCATATGATCTAAACCAGCTTGAGCCTCTGATAGTTGTTTAACGACGAAATCTAATTGTTTTTCAGATGGTCGAGTTCCTCTTTGTGCGACGTCTTTTCTTAATGCTTCAACCAGATCTTGTAAATCATCAAACTTGGTCAATAATAAATCTGAATCTTTTGAAAGCTTTCCATGTGAATCTTCCATGTACGAACGATTCGAAGATTTTGAAGAATCTAATGATAATGATTTGAAATCTTTCACTCTATTAAGGATGTTTGCTATTGTATCTCTGAAATTTTTAGTAGTTGTATTATTTATTTGTTTAATCACTGATAGTTCATGACGAATATCCAAAAGATCAGATAGATCTCCTACTAACTGAGAACTTCTTTTTGATTTTTTCAGACTTGTACTTTCAGGAAGTGGAAGAGTAAGGGTAGATGCTTGAGGTGTATTATTAATAGATGTGTTTTCAAAAGCAGCTTGTAATTTTTCTAAAATACCTTCATTTGATTCATCAATGTAATCTTTAGTTGATTGTAAAATTTCATCATTTTTCTTTTCCTGTAATGATTTTAATTCATTGATATTGTGATTTAATTGCTGTAGAATTTCTGTATTTTTATTAACATTTAAAGAGATAACTGATCCGTTTGTAACATCACCAAACAGGTGTTCTTCAAGTTCATATGATATATTACTATTATTATCTTGTATGTAGATTTCTGGAAAGGTACCTGATCCAGGGGAATATGCAAATTTTTCAACAAAAAGTAATCTTAAGGCAGTGAATGAAATTGGAGTAGGTATTTGACATTTCTTAACACGATCTTCAATTTTAAGGAAAATATCTAAAACAGATCTTTCTTCCTCTCTTTGTTCTGGTATCTTTTTGGCTCTGTTACTCAATGGACTTGATTTACGCATGCTTTGATTTCCTTCGATAATGGAATGGTCTGGCAATTCTGGATCACGACCCGGTGAATAACTAGTCAATTTTGCATATTGATAAGCTGAAAACCTTCTAGAAGCACGACGTTGAAGTGAATCCCCTTTCTGTAGTTGAACAAGAGCGTTGTTTGTAGATTTTGATTTAGTCATACCCATTGTTTCAGAAGGAGGAGGTCTTGAATCAGAACGTTGACGCTCCATTGTGCTCTTAGAATCATTTACTGAATGAGAGTGATGATGTCTTGGTTGAGGAGTCGTTGTTGATGTTTTCCCATTTGTTTTGGAGATACTTCCAGCTCTCGAGACTAAGCTCTCTTCACTTTTTGTTGAACTCACACTGTCCCTTGATTTATTTTCTTTTAATGATCTTGCAATGGCTTGTTTGGTTTTGAGGTTCTGCAATAAGGTGACAATAATTTCTCTGATATCTGGTAGGAACTTATCTAGAATCTCTTGTGATGGAGCTTCACCCAATGCTTCTTCTAGTACTGTTCTTAAAGCGTGAGGAACATCACCAAGATCTGTAACATCAACACCCGTGTTTGAAAAAGCCCTACATGCAATCTTGAACTCATTACCAAGGTGAACGTATGCATCAGAAACATCAGCTTCAGTGGCTGTGCGTTTTGCCCATTGTGTTAAACTCTCTAGTAATCGTTTAGTTGCAACCAGCAATCTTGTGACGCTTGATTCTATCGTACTCATCTGGGAGGTTGGTTAGTCAGTCTATTCTGATCCACAATTGGAAGGATCTACTTACTGAGTGTCTCTTTGAAGGCGAAACAGATGCCATTTTTGGTTGAGTTAGGAAAAGTTGATCTTGAATTAAAAGTTTATTTATTTATTTTCTTACGGAAAAATCTGAAATGTAAACAAATAAAATAAATTACATCAACACTTAAAACTCGCTATAAATTCACGAACTGCAGCGTTCCAGAATGTCCCAGCTCATTGTTGATGGGTCTGAAGAGGAGCCTGAACCATTTGGGCTCTTTGATATCTCGAAGGAGAGACTTCGAAGAGCTGTACGGCAGAGGACGCGAGATGCTAGCACTTTCAATATTAGAGAAACAGTATGTTTTCAGATATATACACACACAGACATGTCACTAACTACTTCGCAGAACTCACTAAATCAATATCTCAAATGTGTCATAGATGAATCTGTTGAAAATTTACACGACGATTTAGTTTCAAGTCAGAGGCAAATCAACCCAGATGAACCAGAAGAAGAAGAAGAAGAAGATGAAGATATGGTATTGAACAAAGATACCGAGAACACGCCAGAGGCAACCAATGACGAGAACTCTAAAGTAGAACCTGCTATAAACACTGATGGGAGATATCCAGGAAGAAGACATGTCTCATTTTATCAACAACATATTTACACAATAGATTCCGTTTCTTACCTTCTTAAAATTTCATTAGAACAAGCTACTGACTTGGTTAAAAGCAAGCCAGAATTGATAGACTATTATCATGATGGGTCATTGAAAAGATTTTTAGCAACAGGTAAGACTAAATCAGATAGAAAAGATAATCCTAAAGCATCTACCCCGAAGAAACGTAAAAGGATCGAGATTCAAGATGATTCACAAGATAATGAACCTGTTGTTGGACAAGACTCAGATCCTGAAGATCTTTACAGTGAGGAAAGAAGTGATGTCAATTCAAACTCGTCATCTTCTGAGACTTCTGAGGAGGAATCGGAGAACGAAGAGATGGTTAAATTCAGAGGAAGAACTTACAAAGATTTTGAAGCACTTTCTCGTGGGTCAAGACTTCCTAAATCATATTTTGCCGCAAAAGCTCAATCAAATCTATACTCATATACAAGATCACAGAAGAAAACTAAGGTTTTAGAAGAGGAGAGGGTAGGTTTAGCAAAAAAAAAGACCAGATCCATACTTCATGAGAATATTGAAGATAATATTGCAAATGACTTTAGAGTGAATGATATAGATGAACCTGAATCAACTCATGAGTATTTTGAATATCCAAGTATGAATGACACAAATAGACTAGATGATTATTCTGCTGAAAAAGCATTTGGTGATGAAGGATTTCTGATGTTTGAGCCAAATGAAGTTGAAAAGTCCAAATTCTATAAAGTGAGACAACCAGAAGCAGATTTTGAAATGGGTAATTGGGATACGATAGAAGATGGTGGTTCTGGGATTGATTACATGCTCACTGGCCATCAGCGATCAAATAACTCTAAAACCACCAAAAGGTATAAAGATTCAACTGAAAAGCAGAAAAAATTCAAAAGAAAACCATCAGGTTCTGTTAGAAGCTCAATTAAGAAATCAAATCCAAAACTTCAACCAAGAAATAAACAGAGTTATAAAAGGTCATACTCTAGAAAGCAGATTGGTGATATTTATAAGAGTTTCTCTGAAAGACAACAAGAAAGACAAAATTTAACATATGATTTCACAGTTGATGGAGAGTTTAATGCAGATGATAAATTTGATAAAGAAAAACCTAACGAGACATCAAAGAAACAGAAGAAGAAAGAAAATGGTTTCTATCTTTCAAAACCTTCACATCTAGAACTACCAAGAGCAGCATTAGCTTCAACTGTGGTTTATGAAGGATTAAGTGATAAATTTGCTATAGTGAAGAAGAAAATACATAATCCATCTAATAAAACTAATACCACACCAAGCTATAACGTGATAAACGAAGATATATTTACTGGACCATCATTTTCTGGAGAAGATCAGGGATATGTTTTCAAATCTCATTTTTCAAACTCTGATGCTTATAAAATTCTTTTCACTACTGATAATATTGAACCAAAGAGAGAATATAGAATAGCCATAGGTAAATCAATGGTCCTACTTTCTAATATGAGTACAAACTATCAAGACTCATTAAAAAATATTTTTGATCTATTACTAAAACCCCTTTCAATAAGAAATATGTCACATGAAGGTGTTTTGCGTTGTTTACTAGATGTTATAGAATTCTGCTGCTTTTTAGAACCTTCCCAGATTCCTTCATTAATGATTATGATAGATAATTTCAAATTCCAAGTTGATGCTGATATCAAAAGAAAGGGTCAAATCAAGGATGCTCAATTTCTTTACATTAGTTTTTGTTATATCTTATATTTCACTTGTCACAAAGTTTATGAAAAGAATTTTCTAAGCCTGTTTAATTTTAAAGAGAAAGCTGAAGAGTTAACTTCATTATATTTTGAATATGTTTCTTATATTGACCCTTTAGTCTTAAGAAAAAAACTGTCAGGTGGTCATTTACTATTCTCAGAATCACTTTCATTGTTATTTATGACAGAAAAACAAATCTCTTGGAATGCTGTTGATAAATCTGGTATAAATGATTTGGAGTTTTTCAAACAATTGTGTATTTTGTTTGAACCTGAATCTCCACTTTGGAATAAAGTTGGCAAAATTATTTTTCATCATCTCAAAAAGGACCAATGGGTTATACTCAAAAAGGATTTCATAACAGTGAATCTATTTGTCGATAACGGATGGAAACTAGATGAAGGAATACTAGTGGTGCTATACGAATGTTTGAAGAAGAATAAGTTTATGAATTTTGAAGGTGAAAGAAATCTTCCTGTTATATTCTCACCAGAAAATGGAATAAATAAAGATTCATCTTTAAATATTTATTTGAATCTTCTTTTAATTTACTCAAAACAATCCAAGAAACCATCTTTAAGATTGTTTGAAAAAATAACTCCTCTTTCCAAACTGGATATAATGAACATTAACTTGGTTTGTAATAGAATTAATTTGATTCTGGTACTGACTTTTGCTTTCAAAAAGAATTTAGACTTGAGAATTACTGACATAATAGCCAATTGTGAACCAAATTCCAAAATTATGCTACAGAGACTACTAAAGGCAATTCAAATTTTAATATTGATCAATAATTTCAATAACTCATCGACAAATGTCACATCCTTGCACCATTTAATTCAATCAACATTAACTATGAAGGAAACACAAACTTGGAATCATTTTGTTCAGAGTTTATCATTTAGTTCATTGAATTTCAAAACACAAAAGAATATAATTTTAGTGCTAGCTTCATTCAAGCAAGAGAAAGAAATTATCAAACCATCTACTTCAATTATTAAGGATTTTATATCAAAATCTAGAGACAACTCAGGCTTGTTATTTTTCAAAGAAGCTTTTGGGAATCTAAACTCCACAATATTTCCAGAGTTATGGTGTTTTATTTCAGGTGAATTGGTTGATAAGAAATTAGAAAATTGGAGCAGGCTGATGAATTTCAATAATTTTGAAGATGAAACTTATATCTACACATATGTCTTGAAACACTCTGGGAATAAAATCTATCAGCTTGAGAAAGATACTTTTATTAATTCACTATTGAAAAATATAGTTAAAAGGAAGTTCAGCTCAAGTTTGAACTCTTACTTAAAAGAACTTGAAAAAAATGATCCAAAATTCTTCAACACTAAAAATCTATGGGTTCAAACACATAAACTACAAATCACAATCAGTATTATATCAAACCTAATTAAAGGCAGCTCTTTAAATCTAACAGCAAGATATCTTTCAGTTTTTTTAAACTTCTTAAAGTTAGAGAATGATTTAGCTTTGAAAGAATTTGACCATCGTTATACAGATTATGTTAAAAAGGTTATTGAATTCATCAATATCTATGGTTTTCAATTTGTGGGCTCTTCAGCTGCCTTTGAACAATTATGTAATACTCTTCAAATATCAAGAAAGAGCTCATCATTGGAAGAAACACAGATGGTTAACTTCAGAGGAAGTATTCAAGAAAGTTTGAAATTTGTTGAAAGTAAATTAATTGAATTTATTTCAAGTGATCGAAATTTTTCTCAAATGTTTGTTCCAATTTTATTAAAACACACATCTAAAAAATTCGGCGATTCAGATCAACTTGCAGACTCTAAACTTTACAGTGTTTGTTGCATCTTATCAGTTCATATTGAAATTTTGAAATTTTTACCATCTTGTTGGATAATTTTAAGTGAAGTAACAAATTGTATTTTAGAAATTCTAGAAAAAGAAAGAAATTTATCAAGAATTGACATTTATTGTCTTTTGAAAACAACATCATTATTTCAATTCATATTAAAAGATAGAAACTCAAGGTATTTAGATCATGAAACTATAACTTTAAAGAATATTTTCAAAATTTTCCATTCAATTTATTTTCTATTAAGTGGCACAAATGATTTAAATATTTTCATTCAAATGGTTCAACCATTCTTGACTCGAAATGTATTGAATGATAACTATGTCTCATTAGAGATCCCAAATTATTTAATCAATTCACCTAGTTTCATCAAAGATATGGTTATTAAAGCAAATTTGAATAATGGAGGCAAAAAAAATTCAGTAAATGATTTGAAATCTGCATTGGAACAAGAATTTGATAAGTTCGTCACATTAGTTGACGATTTTTACGAAGATAACGATACAGAAATATATATAGAATAATTAATAAAATGCATATTATTAATTAATAAAACATTAAAAAAACAAAACAAAAAACAAAAACCAAAGTTATTCATTATCTCATTAAAAATTATCTCAAAATTCTTTTTTCAGCATCAAGTTTATCTAATTGTCTCTTTAAATCAAGCATAGTGTTGATTGTCTTCAGTAACTCTTCTTGTTTCTTGACAACTTTATCTGTGATCATAACAGGTTTTTTACCAAGTCCTAATTCATTTAATACCCCAGTTATTTTAGTTTGGGCACCTTGTTTATAAGAAGTGATTTTAGAAGATCTTAAAGTAACACCCAATGATATTTTCTCTGCATGAACTTTCAAACCAAATGCTTCTTCTTCTTCAGGCGTTAACGTTTTTGATAATAATGCATAAATTGGATTTTCTTTTCTCTTTTTTTGTTGTTCTAATTTTTCTTGTTGTAATTGTTTTTGTTTCAATAATTGTTGTTGCTTTATCTTTTCATTTAATGCAGTCAATGGGTTTTCAGGGGCAGGTGAGTCAACTCTTCTTTTACGTTTTTCAGTCATTAAAGAGTTGTAAAGTTGGGTCAAACCTTGCGAACTTAAATATTGACTGATTGAACCTGTGGCTTGTGGGGAGTCTAATAATTGTAATAAACCAGCTCTTTCAGAAATTGTCTTTTTGGCAGTGACTTCAAATTTCTTTGCTTCAATTAATAAAGATTCTTCTTCAGCGATTTCTGCAGGACTTCTGTCTAATAATCTGTTTAAATATGCCTTTCTTAGAACTTCTTTGTTTTTATTGAAATTTAAATTACTGATTAGATTTGAGTTTTGTGAGCTTTCATCAACTTCATTTTCATGAATCAGTATTCTTTGACAAACAGAGTAGAACCTTTCTTGAAGTTCTTCTAAGGAACGATTTCTACCTTCGTATGAATATCTGTCATGAATAACAACCCATTTCAAGTCAAAAGCTTTACTCAAGTCAAATAAATACTCTGTTTCTTGATAGTCCCAAGGAGTAGGTGGAGGTGGAGGAGTAGATTGTTGTTTTTCTTTATCTGTTTCTTTGTCTTTATCACCTTCCTTTTTATCAGTATCAATTGTATCCTTTTCATTACTAGCCTCTTTAGAAGGTTCTTCCTTATTTTCAGGTTCGTCAGGTACCAACAAGTCACCATCTTCTTCAATTTTATAGTCCTCTGCAATGAAGAGATCATATTCTTCTTCATTAAACGAGGGAATATTTAATTTCGTGTTATATTTCTCAAATTTATATGGAACATCAGCTGCTTCTAAAGCTTCCTTAGAGCCTTTAGCCCAATGACGCAATCGCAAATCATCATCTCTGGCACCATTCTTAAAAGCAACTCTAGACCAAGGTGAAGGCTTCGCAAGAGCGTTCAATCTATCTTTAAATTTTTGTTGATTTCTAACAGGAACTGGAGGAGTGTTTTGGCCTAAAAGTTCGTATAACTCCCTATTAATACCCGTCAATGGCTTTACTTTTTGGCCAGCGTCCAGCTTCTGTCTCTTAGTGGTTTGCTGCTGGTCTTTTCGCTCAATACTGAGCACATCAAGAATATCAGAGGACATTTCACTGGTTCAAATCCTGCAATACATCGCATTCAATTGAGTGATTCTTTTGTTTATTTTGTCCAAATTTTCAATTCTTCTGGTGTTCGGATGGTAGACCAAAAAGTGTCAAATTATTCGTTTTTGAATCCCAGTAAATTTGATTAAAGAGAACAATCTCATTTTGGTGAAGATGTTGTCGAATGGACAGAGGAGAAACAAGATCAGAGCTCCCAAGAGAGTAGGTGGCTATACCAGGGAGATCATTCGGGGCTTTTCCCGCTTGTTTCCCGCTTTTTTATTGCTTTAGTCAGGTCCGTTTACTAACTACTATACCAGAGCATTGTTGGTGAAGTCGATTTCGATAAGTCCTGGGAGTCTTTGGCTGACTCGTTGAGGGAAATACAGAATAAAAACGCATCTGCATTATCATTCGAAGAGCTTTACAGAAGATCATACAATCTAGTCTTGAGAAAACATGGAAAACAGTTATATGAAGCAGTTAAAAACCTTGTTAGTTCTCATCTATCCAACATTAAAAGCCAATTAAACACAAAGGCTTTAACCACAACCACTCAAAAGATAGAATTTCTTAAATTAGTTGCCTTAAACTGGGAGGATCATCTGCTTTCCATGAGAATGATTAGTGATGTGTTGATGTACCTTGATAGAGTTTATTCAAAGGAAAGTAGATTACCATTAATTTATGATGCTGGTATCAATTTATTCCGTGATAACATCATCAAAAGTGACAACTATGACATTGGTAATAAACTGAATATGCTAATTATGGAGCAAATCACAGCAAATAGAAACGGCTCAGTTGTTGATATATTCCTAATCAAATCGATAATCAATATGTATGAACAAATAATTCAAAATGATAATAATATAGAATTGGGAGAGACTTATTATTTGGAGGTATTTGTGCCATTTTATCTTGATAGAACTTTGGAATATTATGAAAGGATCTCATCAGATTTATTTGATATGAATAATGGGACATTATATTTGAAAAAAATAGATGAGATAATTACAAATGAACAAAACAAATCAGCTTTATATTTACCAAAGGCTACTACTCCTCAGCTGTCTCGACTTATTGATAAGATTACCATTACTTCTAGAATAGATAATGTCATGAAATTTTCTAATGAGGGTTTAAGAACTTGGATTCAATTTAATAGAGTAGATGAATTGAAATTATTATATAAACTTTTATCAAAAGTTGGATATTTTGAAGGTTTTAATCAACAATTAAAAGATATTATACTAGAAGATGGTAAATCACTAGATGAAGAAATTGAAATGGAACAAGCTAATGAGGAAGCTAAAGAAGATAGTACAAATAAAAAGAAAAAACAAAACACATCATCGAAAAAAGCCACTCAAAGGGCTATTCTTTGGATCGAAAAAATAATAATGTTAAAAGACAAATATGATATAATTTTGAAAAATTTTAAAGATGATATTTCTATCCAGAAGAATGTTGATAGATCATTCGCAATATTTATAAATCAGAATCCCAAATTATCAGAATATCTTTCTTTATTCATTGATGAAAACATCAAAAAATCATCAGATAAAACTGAAGAGTATATGGAAAATGTTATGAATAAAACTATCATCATTTTCAGATTCATCTCAGATAAAGATTTATTTGAAAAATACTACAAGAATCATCTAGCCAAAAGATTGTTAAAATCTTCCAATGAATATGAAAGATCATTAATAACAAAACTTAAAAATGAAATAGGTTCTACCTTCACATCTAAATTAGAAGGTATGTTCAAAGATATTAGTCTTTCAAAAGAGATTTCAAAAGAGTTTCACAGCACTAAATTTGACGTTAATGTGTTAACTAAAACATTTTGGCCAATTCAACCATCTGCAACTGCTCAAGAAGTTATTCTTTCTTCACAGCTATTAGAATTACAAGAATCTTTCAATATATTCTACTCAAACAAACATAGTGGTAGAAATTTGAGTTGGGCTTATAATTTTGGTACTATCGATATCAGGATCAAATTTGAGAAAAAAATTCATGAATTAAACATGTCTCTATATTGTGGTATAATTGTTTTATTATTTGAAGATAATGAAGAATTAACATATGAACAAATTGAAATGTTAACAAGGATTCCAAAAGTTGACTTAATTAGAAGTTTACAATCAGTCGCAGTGGCCCCACGTACAAGAATCTTAGTCAAGAAACCAATGTCTAAAGATATTAAAGAAGGTGATGTCTTCACTTTCAATCATTCATTTACTTCACCAATGACAAAAGTTAAGATTCTGACAGTTGCAAGTAAAGTTGAAACAGATCCAGAAAGATTACAAACAATTGCTAAAGTTGAAGAAGAACGTAAATTTGAACTAGATGCAGCTATTGTTAGAATCATGAAGAGTAGAAAAACTTTAACGCATAATGAACTGATCATTGAAACTGTTAAGCAAATTCAAAGATTCAAACCATCTCCTCAATTTATTAAGAGACGTATTAATGAGTTGTTAGAACGTGAATACTTACAAAGAGACAATGATGATAGAACCATATATCATTATCTAGCATAGATAGATAAACAAATAAATAAATTATCAAATTATCAAATGTAACTCAAAGAGTCTACTCCACCATCCGTACCTAATGCCTTAAAACTAGACATTGATAATAATGATATGTAAATATTTGACACGTTAATATTTATAAATCTTCATTTCTCTCCTGACTGTTGTGTTTTCCAGGTTTCTCAGTATCACCCACGAGGTCACCACAGTACTGTTTATTATCTAATTTATGTTTTTTCATTAACTATATACAAATAACTATACACAACTATTGTTTTGAGGTTTTAATTCTTCTGATATACCACATATAAGCTCTTTCATGAACAGATTGATTGAATGGAGTAATAACTTCAGATTTACCTGGTAAAGCAACAGGATCTCTTAAATAAACAGCATGACAAGTTTCAAATGAAACTTCAATATGTGAAGGTAAAATTGCAAAAGGAGCAATGAATGGTCTAACTTTCCATGGAGTGAAGTATGGTTTTTTAACGTTTTGTCTACCATATAAGCCAGTTTGCCATGGTAGTGTAATTTTGCTTTTACTTTCATCTTCTAAAACTTCATCCTTCTTGATTGGTTCATGGAATATTAATTTATTTGTCCAACTTGGATCATATGGGATTGATTTTGAATCTTTTGAAAGTTTTTTAGTGGACGAGGCTTTTCTTAGATCTTCATGATGTATATTTTGAATAGATGCTGCTAATTGATTAATTTCAGCGTGTGATTTTTTATCACTATCTTTTCTAGCAGCTTGAGTTTCTTTATCTAATATAGTAGTGACGAGTTTTTGTAAATCTTCATCAGATTTAGATTTTAATGTTTCAATGTCATACTCTTTAATAGATGTTGTCTTTTGGAATAATTCTAAAGCTTTTTGAGATACTTCTTTCGAGAATGAACCTTGAAAAGTTTCAAAAGTTGGTTCAGTTTCTGATTTCAAACCTAGACTTAAAGTTTTGAATAATGCTGAAGTTTTAGTGAATGATTTTTGTTCTTTTAACATAGTAGCTTCAATGTTGTTGTTAAAATCTTTGATTTTTTGTTCTAAAGTTTCTGACTCTATGGCATTTAGTCCTTTACCATTTTGTTTCTTTAGTTGTTGTTCGTCCCAAACTTGTTTTGGGTTTTTTTTAGCTTTTGAAACATATTCATTCCATTTAGCAATTTGAACATTATCAATTTTGATAGATTCTTTTAAACTTGGTTTGGAAGCACCAACGGCAGATAAAACCTTTTCAGGTAAGACGTTAAAAATATCACCAGCTTCTAAATGGAAACCAGGTTGTCTGATTCTAATACCATTAACGGAGACATAACCATGTAAAATGAATTGTCTAGCTTGTCTAATTGAACTTGCAAACATGGATCTGAATAATGCGAAATCTAAACGTTTTTCAAGTTCAGCATAAGTTTGTAATGGAATTGGAGTTGGAATATTATTTTCACCACGTAAAGAAGCATCTAAATTTGCAACAGATTCTAACTTAGAAGAGAATTGAGATTGTAATCTGTTTTCAGTTAAGAATTCACCATGGTATGCCCTAGTTTCTTGCTTAGCAGTCCATTTTTGTTGGTATAAGTTTTGACCTTGGAAATTGGTACGACCTTTTTTATAAAGATTAAATAAATTGTATTTGTTCCAAGAGGCTCTAACTCTCTTTATTGATCTGTTAGTATGATTCTTTAAAAAGAATTATTGATTAATCCAGTAGTAATATCTTGTACATACACCTCTAGTCAAACTGTTAAGTAACTCTGCTTTTCTAGGCATCTTAGATACTCAAACCTACTCAATATTGTCTCGTCTCTTCAGTTAAAATTCGTTGATTTTTTTTTCACTTTTCGAAAATCAAAACATCCAGACATTTTAACTCTCGAGAGAGTTCCGAGGTGAATAGAGGCTTGAATTCCGGTTTCTGTTTACATTTTGATGGAAGAATAAAACTAATTAATGAAACTAAATTAGGAGATTTCATTGTTGAGTTTTCGATAGTGAAACAGATTATCTACTCGGTGAGAATGAGTATCAAGGAATGGAGCATTCAGGAGGAAATCAAACTTCTGCAAGCTATTTGCCAATTCAAACCGGTTGGTCTAAGGAAACATTTCCACATGACTGCAATACTTAAACTGTTAAATAACACTAAAATTGAAGATTCTCAAGGTTCATATTCCACTGCAATCAGAGCTGAGGATGTATGGTTGAAATTAGGGCAACTGTATGATCTCAAGGGTCTTGATGAATTAGAAGACGATGAAAGTGATGATGATAGTGAGAAGGCTGAAAATGGACAGAATCAACTGAAGTCCTTTGAATTACCTTTTGAGGAATATGGTGGAATAATGGTTGCTAGAGCGGAGAATAATGATCATACAAGCCCTGGTACTAGTCCTGCTGTTACAAAAGATGAACATGTTGAAATTGAAGATGAGAAAGAAGTTAATGAAAGTGATAGTGATCTTGAAGTCTTAGATGCAGATGAAATAGAGGATGAACCAAATAAAAAGGAATTAGAGATACGGAAGGTGAAACTAGATACAGTGGAAGAAGAAGTACAGGAGGATCTAATCGAAGAAGAATCAAAGAACGATGAAGACGAGGTTGTGAAGGAAGAGATTCATCCAGTCCAAACTAGACATCAAAGTAAAAAGAGACAAGAAGAGGAAAAAGATATAAAAGGAGAACAAGACACAACAGAAAGCACAGAAGATGATGATAAAAAGGAAGAACTAGTAGTAACAAATACAAAGAAGGAAGAAGAAGTGGTTAATGATGATGATGAGAAGAAAGACCAAGCTGTTAATAATGACGAAGATAATGATAAAGTTGTTGGAGAAGACAAAGGAGTTGACGAAGACAAAGATGAAGATGTTGTGAATGTTGAAGATGATGACGAAGAGGAAGAGGAAGAGGAAGAAGATGATGATGACGAGGAAGAGGAAGAAGAGGAAGATGATGAAGAAAATGAGGATGACGGGGAAGAAGAAGAAGAACAGGATGGAAATGAAGAAGAGGAAAATGGTACAGAAGAAGAAACAGAAGAACCACCACAACCTGCCCCTCGTAAGAGAGGACGTCCTGCCAAAAACCCTCAAGCAAAGGCAAAGAAACAAAAGGTCACAAAATCACCAACTAGGGCTTCCAGAAGACTTCGAGGCAAAGGAACGGAAGCTGGCGAAGAAAAAGCCACACCAAAGCGAAGAGGAAGAAGACCAAGTACAGTGTCTGGACCTGTATCTGCTGCTAAAATCAATACTAGATCAAAATCCAAACCTAGAAGAAGTACAAGAAGAAAGTCAGGCGTGTAAATACTACGTGTATAGTTAATAATTGTTAAAAGCAATGTACTAGTATATTCAATACGTAGCTATATAAATCTAATTGATTTTTAATAATTCAACATCGAAGATTAAAGTAGCAGCAGGTGGGATAACACCAGCAATACCTCTTTCACCGTAAGCTTTTTGGTGAGGAATGGTGATAAGGGCTTTTTCACCAACAGATAATTGAGGAATGGCTTCGTCCCAACCTTTGATAACTTGACCAACACCAATCAAAGTTTGGAATGGGGAGTTTCTGTCTCTTGAAGAGTCGAATTTCTTACCATTTTCTAAAGTACCAGTGTAGTGGATGGTAACTTTGTCACCAACTTTTGGGAAGTTAACACCGTCACCTGGGGCAGTTCTTTCAATTTTAACGTCTGACATGATTCTTGAAGTGGAGTGGAAAAGTCTGAATGAACTTAAACGAGAAGCTGAGTTGAATAATAGAGAATTGACCCTTAAACTAAGCATTGGATCTTTCAATATGCGGTTCGAGGAGCAATTTTTTTTTTGGTGAAATTTATATGTGTTCGATCCAAGGCGGGTGACCCTTGAAATATTTGTTTACTTTAATTGTAATACCAATTACTTAAGCGCTGGAACCACCTCCAGCACCAACAAATGCCACAATAATGGAGCTGTACCCGTCCTATCTGCTAAACCACGTATCGCCACTGGTGTTTGTCCAAGGTGTGGGAACAAACCCTGTCGATTTCCCTCCTCATTCTGTCCCAGAAATCACTGGTGAATCAATTACAAGAAATCAACCTCAACTGGATTCTTTAGACCATGTCATAGATTTATTGAAGACTTGGAGAAAGTTCCACATAGATGGTGTATTTTGGTCTTCAAGTGCTACTAAAACTCAATTGCCCACACATCCTCATCGCTACAAATTCAGATTCGTTGACAATGATCATCAACTTCCTCCATTACAGTCCGAGGAACCATCTCCAATGGCTGATAATATTATACCGGTTGAATGGTTTCATAAATTCCAATCACAAATTCCTTCAATTTTTATTTCTTTCTATCATATTGATGAGGATGAATCAAAAGATCAGGATTTAATAACTGAAATTAACTCGTTAAAAGAACAACTTGCAACCAGAAATATCAAACTCTTGACTATTTTCACCACTATTAAACCAATTAAAGTTGAACATAGAATTGATCTAATTAGAAGACAAACAGCGTTAAATAACAGAAATGGTCTATTATTACTATCATCTGATTTCAAACCAAAAGAAATAAATATATTTGCATTAGAAGTTTTACAAATCATAAAGTTGGCTTCAGCTGAATTTTATACAACTCTTGATAAAAAGTTACGAAAGAAGCGTACTAAATTACTTTCCTCAATTGAAGTTGATGGACCTAGCAAGAGTGCAATTGAAGTCAAATATTGTTTAAAAGTTGCATTTATTAACGAATTGAAAGGAAATAATGATCAATCATCGAAACATTATGAAACAGCTTATGAAAATTTTATTGATATTTTCATTAGTGGATTTCCTATATCAAATCCATATTGGTCCCATTTCAGATTATTATTAGATATTATTGTTTTTCATATCGTCAGATTGAATTTATATTTAGAATATCCAAACGTTGCATTCAGAAAGTTTGATATCCATTTGAAAAGTGTTTTACACATCTTAAAAAAAGTGGAAATAGAACCAGATTCTTTTGATAGTTTGAACTGGGCAGGTTTACAGTTTAAATGGTTAGCTCAAATGGCAGATTTAGCCCCAACAAGTTTGGTACCATCTGAATATCCATTCAAATTTGATGTCACTGTGTCAAATAAATTGAACCCTACTTTATTACCCCATCCAGGTTATATTTATCTGGAAGTTGTTGACTGCTACAGAAAGAGAAATACTTTATCAATTGACAATAAAGATCCATATTATATTAACGGAGAAGAAAAAAGTGACAATGAATTGATAAAGCTACTAACTTTTGCCAAATTAGCATTCCAAAAGAAAGATAGCTTGTTCAATAGATGTATTGGATCCATTAATTATCAAATTGCTGAAGAATATTTCAATATCAAAGAGTTTGGAAAAGCTTTCAAATTTTATGAACAATCTTTGGATTCCGTTAGAGAAGATGATTGGAGTTATTTATTAGCATTTATACACTTCAGATTATTCCAATGCTCTAAAGAACTAAAAAAACTATATGCTTCAGTTTTGAATCTTTTAGAGTTAGCTTTAATCCCTAAAAAATCAATAGATTCAAATATTTTATCACAAATTCAAGATCAAATCAGCGAACAGAGTGGATTTAAAGAGTTCTTAAATCAAAATGAGGAAATTTTAGTCATCAATGCAACTACTGACTCAACATTTGACTTATTCGAGTCTAAAGTTCTATTCAAAGATTCAGAAATTTCAGTTTCAGAATCAACAACTTTACAAATTTCATTAATTTCAAAACTTAATGCTATTTTACAAGATTCTACACTAAATGATGTTTTGATAAACTTCAATGGCGATTCTTATCCTTCTATTCTTCTAAAACATGATGGATCAAAACCTGATTCAAATTTTATCAAATTAAAAGACTTGAACTATATTGAGGATTCTGATTCTTTAATAGTTAATTTAAATTTAAAATTCAAACCATTACAAGAAAAGATTATCCAATTGGAATTACCACAAACTAAACATATAGGATATAATGAAATAAGTTCAATCACCTCAATTTTAAACCATAATTCTATCTTTAAAGTCAAACTGAATATCCCTATCCAATCAAATTTGTTCCAAAATAGAAGAGTATGGAACTTAGACGAATTTAGAACCAAGATAATTAACTCTTTAAATCCAAAATGTATTAATGTTATTCCAAGAACACCCAAGACTTTAGTTGAAATCAAAGATTTACCAAAATTTGGGTTTGTTGGCGAGACTTTAGAATTGAAAATTGATGTGTTTGATAATGATGAAGAACCAATCGATTTAACCATTGATTTACAAATCATTAATAATGATAACGTTAAACATTCTTGGAAAGTCATCGCAAATAAATCAGAGGATAACAAGTCATTAGTTTTAAAATCATTAGAGAAAGACAGTCATAATGAATATGATTTACATATCTTAATTCCTCAAGATTACAAACCTACAACTAAAAGTAATGATGATCTTATTGGTAAATTGAAACTAACATTTTACATCAATGGAGATGGAGAACTACCAAGTTTCAAATTCATTGATTTTCATTTTCCAGTTATTAATCCATTTAAAACTAATGTTACAATTCAGCCAAAACTGAAAGATGATGATATTATTGAAGATAAAGTATCTAAACTGAGAATTAAAGATTCAACAGAAACAAATCCAACTCCAAAACCTTCAAGATTCTGGTTATTTAGATTTAATACATTCATTGATTTGAACGCTAATATTGAAATAATTGATGAAGAGTTAAAAGTCATTTCAGCAAATGATAACATTGGTTGTTTTGAATCAACGGACTTAAAGAATAAAACAGTTAAAGACAATAAAGTTATTTGTTCTCATTATCTAGATACTGAAATTTTAGATGGTCATACCCATAGAAACGTTCAATTGGAAGTGATTTTTAAAATTCAATATAAAAGAGTTGGTTCAGATATAATTTCTACATTTATGAATGATCCATGGAAGCTAACATTACCTTTATTAGATCCAAGAGTGTTATTATCAGTTAAAACTTCAGAAACAAATGAAAAAGAATTAGAGTTGATCTTCATATTAGAAAATCCAACATCAAAGCAATTTTCATTCTCCACTTCATTATTAGACAATCGACAATTTAGTTTAATTTCAGGAACTAAACAAATTCCAAATGTGTCAATTAATCCATTAGAAAGACAAATCCTCAAATTCACAGTCTCATTAAATGAAACCAAACAAACAAATCCAACATGGCACCAACTTCCACAATTGAGAGTGTATGACGTGAATTACAGAGTCAACTTACCTACTTTGACGATCTCCGAAATCCCACAACTCCAAACTCACAAAGGTGAGATTTATGTGTTGATTTGAGTTCAGATCTCCTCGGTAGTAAATTAAATTTCCACCTTTCCCCCGCATAATTTTGGCATATAAATAAGAGAAAATTCACATTGTTTTACTTAATTCCATTGTAGAAATCGTAAAGAATATTCATTAAATTATGGCTTATAACAACATTCTCACCTCCACTCCAGCTCCAGGTGTCCTTTTAATCACTTTGAACAGACCTAAGGCACTCAATGCCTTGAGTTTAGAACTAATCGCAGAGGTGATTGACGCAATTAGTAAAGCTAACTCTGATTTAAAAAATTATGGAGCCGTTGTGTTAACAGGAAATCAGAAGGCATTTGCAGCAGGGGCAGACATCAAAAGAATGGAGAATCTAACAGCAGAAGAAGCAGTTTCACAAAATTTCTTAGGAAACTGGAAAGAAGTTGGTGCGTTTGGTATTCCTATAATTAGTGCAGTTGAAGGTTATGCTTTAGGTGGTGGTTGTGAGTTAGCAATGAGTACCGATATCATCTATGCTTCCAAAAAGGCGGTGTTTGGCCAGCCAGAAGTCAAACTAGGAATTATTCCAGGTGGTGGTGGTACCCAACGTTTAATCAAAGCAATTGGGAAATCAAAAGCAATGGAGTATATTTTAACAGGTGACACTTTCTCAGGTCCACAAGCTGAACAATGGGGTTTAGTTTCTAAGACTTTTGAACCAGGTACCGTTCTTGAAAATGCTTTGAAACTGGCTGAAAGATTAGCAAATGGTCCAAGAATTGCAATTAGAGCGTGTAAGAAATCAGTTAACCTTGCCAATGAGAGTAATTTACAAAATGGGTTAGATTTTGAAAGAAGTATCTTCCATTCTTTGTTTGGCGGAAAGGAACAACAGGAAGGTATGCATGCCTTTGTTGAGAAAAGACCAGCAGTTTGGGGTTACTCTAAGTTATAATACTAACTTTTTTCTTATATAATATTCCTATTGTATTAATTAGTACTTTATTTATCGTAAGGCTAAACTTTGAACTTTGAATTTATTATAGCATAGTTCTTTCATAGTTCTTAGAACATATCTTACTACGTACCTTAGTTAAAACTCTTGTCTGATTTAGTAAAGGTACTGTAAACACGGATAACTCTTATGTAAATGCAATTGAGTGGTATTCAGCTAAATATATTAAAACGCTTGAAGGGATTCTCTAATACTATTTATTTTTGAGTCTTTCGTTTCTTTTGAGCTCTTTTTGCCTCTTTTTCCTCCTTTTCCCTCTCTTTCTGGACTTTAATATAACTTTCAATAGAATACACAGCTTCAAATAAATACCCATCTTCAAAAGGAATTAAATAGTTGACTTCAATATCTTGTAATTTTTTCAGGTGTTCCATTATTCTAAAGTCATTAATTCCAAACATAAAATGAATGATATCTGTTATAAAACGTGCAAATTTTGCATATTTCTCTTCGTCACTAGCAGGAACATAACCCCAGGTGAAGAACAAATTGTGATCTAATGGGATTATCAACGATGCTAGAGCCTCAGGGAACCAATCATCTGATTCGGGAGTATACTTTAACTAAGTCCAAGTCTTAATCAATACTGGATCATTATGTAATTTGATTAATTCAGCTTGAAATTTCTTGATTTGTGGATGTTTCATTATGTCAACAATTTTATCACGAGCTTCTTTAACAATTTTTCCCTTTATCAGCTTCAATTGATGCCTTTTTAGATCATTAGAACGACATACATGTATACATTCCAAATTTTTAACTCTAATAAACTCAGTGCAAGCCTTAATTAAGAATAATCGAGCACCACAATGAAAACAATATGCCTTATATGTATCTACTTTAGAACGCAAATTAGCTTCCCATTCTTCATGAATAGTAAGTAGTGTTCTCTGCTTCAAAGTGAAATGAATAAATGCCTTTCTCAAAACGTCTTCATAGCAATAATGTTCTGAGCCTTCATAAAATTGATTTGATTGATTATCATAAATGCTTAATAATAATAAAATGTTTTTTTCAGTATGACGAAGGATGACTTCAGCAGGAGTTGGTAGCGGTACTATAGGACCAAACATTGGAGCTGATTCTATCCCATTCTGTGGCCCAATTTGTTGAATTTGGGATGAATCTACTGATTGGTTCGGTTCTTGACTGATTGGAATAGTCAATGAATGCATATTAAAATTGTTTTCATTTGAATTATAGTGATTTGATCCATTAATATTTGAGACCAACACCCCAACATTACCAATTTCATCAACATTTACAGGAATAACATGATTTACTGCACTTCCAATAACATAGTCATCAATTTTCACTTCAAACGTCTTTCGAGCCAGTTCAATGACCTTATCTCTAAAATATTGCTGCTCTTGAGGGTATTGTCCATTTAGATCATCTTGTTTCATGAGCATATCGCAGAGCCTCCTGCTAACCACTGAATCAAGGGACGTCATTCTTAGCACTGGTACACAACCAATAGATTATTTGTATAATAATCGTAAACAAACACGCTAAATTACTACTACCCGAACCCCGAACTCCGATTTTCGATTTTCGATTTCCGATTTCCGATTTCCGATTCATTGCTTACATAATGATTAGATGATGAATGATGAATGATGAATGATGAATGATGAATAATGAATAATGAGATTGGATCTTGGATCTTGGATCTTGGATCTGAGGTGATTATGTAATACAGTCCCAATCCCCAATCCCCGTTCTCTACAGGAACATTGCAGACTCATGCAGATTCTTGCGTTTTATTTACATTTTAAGATTTGTTTCATGAATCGTTTTAAACTTGTTTTATGAATAAATTTCTGGTTTCTATAAAAGAATTCATCTTTTCACTCCTCCATGATTCACATGCCTTACTCATCTTAAGTTTAATGCTATAAAGAAGTCACTATGTTATTTGGTATATTTCGATCAAAATGGGAACGTCAAGTTAACAACAATTTATTTTCATTCATCGAAACCACACAATTCAGAAACTACAAACTCTCAACATTATGGAACTACACCCTGATGTGGTCTTTGACTATCCTACACACAGCCATGTATGGGGTTGATATATACACCTGTATCAGACTGTTAGCATTCAATACTTGGTCTTCAGAGATCAAACCGTTCTTAGCATTCAGGATCTCAAAATGGTTATTTGCAGCATGTATAATATGTTCTATTGTACTATGGGTAATTGAAGCGTTAAAAGGGATAAGGATCTTCAGAACAGGTAATATTTCACTGACTTATACGAATCCATTTGCAAGAAAGTTAAGATCAACTACAAATTATGATTGTTTTTGCGTCTTAAATGAAATCAATCCAACTGGTGGGTTTGATAAGATGGCGTTTTACACTTTTTTCACATTGGATGGGTCAAAGAAGTTGATATTGGCAGATAGTCCAAGACAAGTTATAAATGCACTAACATTATGGTCAGTTTTAAGAGTTGATACTAATTTTTGGGAAACTTTAAAAGAGATTTCAATATCCAATAGAAATGAAGCATTAGTGTTATATGGTATGTTGATATCATTTTTCATTTGGATTTTCTTCATAACGCAATTATTCTTTGCTGTGATGTTTGCTATTCCAGTCTATTATACAATTATTAAGCAATTAGGATTAGAAGGATTGACTGAATATGTCTGTATCAAAGTTGATAAGACGGTTATGAAATTGGCAAGAAAATATCAAAAGAAATCATTGATGAAAAACTATGATAAAGAGGTCAAATATGATTATAATAAGAAAAATACTAATAGAGATAAGAATGAGAAATTAATGGAGAAACCAAGTCTACCTGATCTAAACCATTCATATCCTAAAAATCCATTCCAATTATCAAAACCATCAACATTTAATTCAATTCATGATATGAAACCAATAAGACCACATTCACAATTAGACAACCCATCAAGAGAAATACCATCATTTATTCATGAAAATACATTTTTAAAATCTAAAACTAATCAAATTTTTTCAAATTCATCATTTAATGAATCTGAATTAGGTATTGAAAAACCATCTTTAGTTCATCATAAAGAGCCAAGAGTTAACATCATTACAAGATCATCTACATCAACATTGTCATTGGAAGATTCTAAAATGTTTCCCACAATTTATGAATCTGAATTGAAATATAATAACGATTCAAAAAACTCAATAAATTCATACCCTGACAGAACTGTTTTCATACCACCAGAAAATACCAATCCTTATAACAGCAACCACCACTATGAGAATTCAGTGTTAAGTTTTGATGATTTTGTTGACACTTACGCAGAAAATGCAGATTTAAAGGATTATAATGACGATTACCTATATAGTGAAACCCCAGTGAATATTGTTAGACCAAGTTTGATACTTAGAGCAAGAGATATGGAATTGGAAGATTATTCCAGATTCAGACCAACATAGATATCAATAATGATAATGAATGCATTTATATAAAATATGATAAAAATACGATAAATTGTACTGGATACATGGATACATTTAATTTTATAACCAAAAATAAAAACACTGTAATTTTAATATTTACACAAATAATAATAATGATATATACACACAACACCTTCACCAACTAATAACAGAAACATAGTAATATGAGAAGCTACTCAAACCTTAAACATCCTATTTTTGGTTTAATAATTTAGCAGCTTTTTCAGCTTCATATTCTTCTCTTAATTTTTTTAATTCTTCAGGATCCATTGGTGGAATAGGAACGTCATCAAATGTATCCTTACCCAAGAAACTATAAGTATAGAAATAGACACTTAGTGAGATGGTTGATAAGACCCCAAATGTGACTGCGTTTCTCCAGAAATATGGAGTTCTTGCTCTTATCATAGCTGGTGTCATTTTGAAGGTTCTAGGATCTTGATATCTTGATTTTTGGCTGGTTGAGCTATGGTTAGTACCAAAACTTTCATGAAGTAAGTAAGTAGATCAATGGTGGTGTGATGCTTACAATACCATGTTTTAAGTGTGAATATTGGGTCTGATTGGTGTTGTTTTAGAATAAGAATATCAAATGATTTTGTTGATTTTTTAATAGTGAAAGAGTTTTCATTACCCGGAATTAAAACAATAATAATTAATAAAAGAGGATTGGTGGTCATGATAGTGGAGTGTTGGTGAAAATGCCAGTTCTATCACAGCCACGTCAGCTAGGAAGCTTTGTAGAACTCTTCAAGATCTCATTCTTTCTTTATCTGCTATTCACCGAGAGTGAAAGAGTAGATCTAACAATAACGAGAAAAAACATTACATGGTCACAAATTACAAGTTTCTTATTACTTACACTATATCTAGTTACTCTCTCTATTATCATTAAACACTTCCAGGAACACTTTTCCCACAGTCTAGAGATATATTGCTAATACTACATACTACATACTACACAATGCTGACTAAGAACTTACATAATCTTCGATGAGCTGTTTCCCGAACCGAAAAACAAATTTTTTTCTTTTAGATTTTTTTATAAAGAAATCAAATAGAAGAATAAACAAATTAAATTGTAGTTAAATTCAATTTAAGAATGTCTTTGGTTATGAATAAGGAAGGAATAGTCGAACCTCCTAAGTCCCAAGAGGAATTGGACCTAGAAAAATTGGTCTTTGGTGACCTTGACGGTTTTGGTCAAGGTTTAAAGGATATTGAAGAATTGTATAACGAATCAGAAGATGAGGATGATGACAGTGAACAGGATGAAGATGATGATTTACACAACGTCAATGATGATCAATTATTTTTCGTTGATGATGAAAATGCTGGAGATCGCATGGATATAGATAACCAAGAGGAAAGTGAAGAAGAAAGTGAAGAAAGTGAAGAAGAAGCAAGTGATGCCTGGGTAGACAGTGAAGATGAAAATGTTAAAATATCATTATTACAATCAAATAAACTTAAGAAACTACGTAAAACTGAGGAAGATGACTTTATAAGTGGAAGACGTTATGTTCTTAGATTAAGATCCCAATTTGAAAAAATATATCCAAGACCAAAATGGATAGATCAAGATTCTGATAATGATGATGATGATTCGGATATTGAAATTGGTGATGCTGATGATGATGAAAACAATATTGAAGTGGGTGATATCAAAGCATTACAAAAGATTTTAGAATCAAACAAATCATTAACGAACACTAAAACTTCTAAGCTATTACCACCAACTAAAATAAATATCATTAAATTGAAAGATGCTAATCAAAAATTGGGTTCCAAATCAGGTATAAGAGCCGTTTCATTCCATCCTACACATCCATTATTATTAACTGCTGGTTTTGATAAATCAATCAGAGTTTTCAACATTGATGGGGTTAATAATCCTGTTGTCTCAACTATTTTCTTTAAAGGTACTCCATTAGAATCTGCCGAGTTTAATCCAAATCCATTAATCACTAAAGTATTTGCAGCAGGTAGAAGAAGATACATGCATTCATGGGATCTATCCAATGGTGCAGTAACAAAAATCACTAGACTTTATGGTCATGAGGATACTCAAAGATCATTTGAAAATTTCAAATTATCACCAAATGGTAACTTTATTGGTCTTCAAGGTAATAACGGTTGGATCAATATCTTATCAGCAACTACATCACAATACGTTCATGGTTTCAAAATTGAAGGTGTTGTTGCTTCATTTGCATGGGGCTCAAACGAAGATTTATTAGTGGCTGTTAATTCAGCAGGTGAAGTTTGGGAATTTAGTTTAAAGAATAAAACAGTACTAAGAAAATGGAAAGACGAAACAGGTGTCGGTATCACAATGATTAAACTAGGTGGTAGGAATGATAAATGGTGTGCAATTGGTAGTACTAGTGGTGTTGTTAATGTTTATGATAGATTAAATGATGTTAAAAAACCAAAAAGTACGTTAGAACATTTAGTCACTTCAATCTCCACATTAGAATTCAACCATGATGGACAAATAATGTGTATGGCCAGTAGAGCCACACCAAATGCATTGAAACTGGTACATCTACCTAGTGGTAAGGTGTTCCAAAATTGGCCAACCTCAGGTACTCCATTAGGTAGAGTCACAGCAGTTAAATTCAGTCCAAACAGTGAAATGATCTGCATTGGTGCGCAAGGTGGACAAGCCAGACTGTGGAGACTACAACATTACTAGAAGTTTTATATAGAGAATCGATAGAGAATAAGCCATTTATGTGAAATTGTAGAGATTTTAGTGGATCTCTTTATCTTTTTGTACTGAAAAGTCACCAAATTGGAAGTTTGCTCCCAAAGTGAAAAATTTCTTCCTTCAAACAAACAAAACAAAACAAAACCAGTGGCAAAATCTGAACAAACAGTGAAGTTTACGTGGAAATCGCAGCTAAATATCAAATAAACACTCGCCTAAACTCCATTTATCCACCTATATCTGGTATAAAACTCATCTGCAATAATTAAAATCTCCATCTGATTTGAGGCCCTGTGCTGATACTGTTATCGAAAAGAGATCCACTTTGATAGCACTGAAACATTCCCAGACTTCACTAAGTTAGAAATATGACAGACATCTCACCACTTCCTCCAGCCCTGATGGACTCTCCTACAGCTGACTCCACGGACGTTGAAATCATCATTGAGGACCCGGCTGTTGACTCCATATCCTCTGTTTATTCCTTATCTGAATCGACATCAAATCCACGCACGTTCCCATTAGAGCAAGAAGATCAACCTACAAGAGCCACCAAAAGATCAAACACTTCACATTCTTTACCTTTCGCGAGACACAAGCTCAGATCCAAGTCAGAATCTTTAACTTTGGCCCCTCGTGGAATAAACCCATTTTTTGGCACTAGTTTATCTCCAAAAATTTCAAAAGATATAACTGATCAAATAATATCGTCATCTTCAAATTATACAAGCATATCTACACAAACTATCCGTCATGACTCAAGCAGCTCGATAGAAGAATCATCATCCTCTTTCATTCAACATTCTGAGTCTCAAAACTTGTCAAAATATCATCGTTTAAGTCCCTTGTTCCCTATAAAGCTAATAGACCAATCAACAATGAAATCACTATTAGATAACCATTACAAGCAACCATTACCTGATTGTGATTTAGTTTTTCCCTGGCTACATGGAATACATCAATCTAACAGTAATCAACGTGATTTTTTGAACTCATTGTCAAATTTCACAAGTGTTAATAGAAATAATTATCAGGTTTTTGAAGAACAATCAAGTAAAATTCCTTCCCATTATAAAGGCTTGATGCCTGTTTCATCTGGTTATCAGCCAACTGTTCAATACCCAAGTGCTGCTGTTATTAAAGGTTCCATCTCAGTGGTTGAAGTACTTGAAGAGTTAGTCGTTTCAAGAAATGATTTATTAGATTTTTTGCAAGATTTCTTGAAAGATTTAAACATAAGTAATAAAGATCGTGACTCTATACTAAATGAATTATTTAATGATTGTCATAAATTAAAATTGGTTCCAGTATTTAAAAATCTTGATCCAGAAAAGGGTATATCATTAAGGAATTTTAATATTCAAGTTTCCAAAGTTGCTCAAATCTCAGATTTCATTATATACTGTTTCAATGAAGATCATTTACAAAACCACGGATCTTGTCACTGTAAATCAGTTGCTAGATTATTATATTTTGCTCAATTGAAACATTCTTCAGATAATCCAGAGTTGAATGATTTATCTTGTTCTACATCAATTTTAGAAAAAAATGATCCTAGTTTTTATGAAATAAAGAATAATAATAAGTTATTAGCAGTTGAATCAATAAGTGAATCTGATTCAATTATAGGAAAGGGTAATATCTGTTCAATTGCAGATTTGAAATCTTTTAGTAATTGGGAAAATAATTATTTATTGAGAGAAAAATTTGAAATCTCCAAAATGTCAAGTGCAACTGAGACTATACCAAATGTTTGGATTGGTAATTCCACAAATTTTGAAACTTCAAGAGTTAAAGGATTCAATCCTGATAATATATCAGAAAATATCACTTCAAATGTTCCGTTATACATAAATCCTCAAAACTCAACATTATTAGTCAAACAAAAGGAATTACTTTCCAGTGGCGAAGATTTATTAATTAATCCACCTGCTGCAGATTGGAAAATTTTCATATCATGTTCAGAAGGTTTAACTTTCCCATCAATTAATTCATTAAAAAATTTATTATCACAAGATTACGTAAATGAAACTGGAATTCATCTAGATTTCCCACCTTCTGGTTCAATTGGAATGGGTGATTGCACAGACACAGATTTAATATCAATTATAAACACCTGTAAATTGATATATACCAGAAGTTTACGTGGTGAAAATTCATTGATTTATTGTTCTGATGGGTATACTGAATCTTCACTATTAGTTCTGTTATTTCTAATTTATTCAACAGGTAAGAATTTAACAGAAGTTATTAATGATTTACATAAAGTTTATTCAAGACCATTTTTTTTATTCCCAACTGATGTTCAATTAATTTCTAAAATTGAGGATATCTTAATTCATTATTCGCCAATGGGTAAGAATTTCACAAATTCATATGATTTGGAAATCTTATCAGATGCAATCATTTATAAATATTTATTCTTAACTAAAGAAAGATCGTGGTTTTTAAGATTAAATGGTTCTTTACCATCAAGAATTTTACCTCATTTATATTTAGGTAGTTTGAACCATGCAAATGAAGTTGAATTATTAAAAGAATTCAACATTAAAAGAATAGTATCTGTTGGAGAGAATTTAAATTGGCTAGAATCAGAAAACTTGAAAAGTCCAATCAGTTCAAAATCAATAAATTCAAACATTTCAGTATTAAGTAATTTTGAAAAAGAATTTCCAATTAATAAATTAATGGTTGTTAATAACGTTCAAGATGATGGTATTGACATGTTGTCACATAATTTACATGATATTTTAGATTTCATCAATGAAGGTTATGAAAACAATGAACCTGTCTTGGTTCATTGCAGAGTTGGTGTTTCAAGATCTGCAACTGTTTGTATTGCTGAAGTTATGAAAAGATTACAAATTAATTTGATTAAAGCTTATATTTTCGTTAGAGTTAGAAGATTAAACATTATAATTCAACCAAATCTAAGATTTATGTATGAATTAGTTAAATGGGAAGAATCTGAAAGGTTAAGATTTAAACAATCAATTTTAAAATTTGATTCAAATGTTGAAGGTAAAGCATTATCAACTTCCAAAACTTTAGGATCCCCATTAAAACCATCAATGGATAATGATATACTTAAGAATGACTCAAATGAAGATGAAGAAGACGAATATGAAGATAGTGAAACGGTTAATAAATCATTCAAATTAGAAGCTGTTAATCTTACTTTATCAGAATCAATAACTTCATCATTATCAGACTTTTCAGAAATCACAGAAATTTCGAACTTAGAACTTAAAGAAAATGGTATTGTTCCATTAAGACCAATCAGACCAATTTCTAGTCCAATTCATAAAAAAATTATAAATAATACCAGTAATGATGATTGTTCTAAAATGTGTCAGAAAGATGAAGAAATTGACATAGAGAATCTATGGTTGAGAGACGTTGACTGGCATATCTTATGTAGGGAGGTTGATGCATTGAATAAAGTGTATATAAGAGGCTAGAAAAAAGAATAGAATTCCTACTTGTATAAAGGCTCATTGATGGAATTTGTTTTTAAGCCTACTGTTTTTCATTTTTTTTTATTATTTCATTTCTAGACAGACTACAGTTAAATATAGCCTTTACTGCTCAGTGTTGTTGTTTGCTATTGTGTTTTTATTGCGTTTTTATTGCTATGTTGTTGTTTTTATATATTTATCAAATGGGGGTTCAATTCAATTCATTTTGTTGTTGGTGTTATTATGTTTAGTTCATTAGTGAAACAAAATTTCTTTTATCACTTTTTTATATATATTCTGTTGCTATAATCATAGTAAAGTATGACAATATGTTATCATCATTATATTAAACGTAGTCTGCACTCACAAGCATGACTAACATCACTAATGTTCTTCTGTGATTTTTGATCATAAACAGATAGTCCTGTCACCCTGTCACCCTGTCCTGCTTATGTAAGAAATTTTTGATATTTCATATTTCATATTTTTTATCGATCATGAAAAAAAGTACAATAATGAATTGATAAAAATATTGAATTAAAATCACTAAATAATGAGAGCCAGTAGTGTTTTACAATTCAGCGAATCAGCAGCAAGATTTTTAGTAAGACCATGGAAGAAAGAACGTGACGGTTCCGCGTTTTACGGTCTAACTAGAACCGGTACTAAAAGACATGCTTTAACAACTAAACAAGGTAATAAAAATTTTTATAAAGGTACAAGATCTTCAGGTGTTGGTAAACAATCAAGAAAGGGGTTATATATAATAAACTGGGAAAAAGTGAGAACGTTTGTCGTACCTACAAATTTCAATTCAAACCTAAAACCTTTTGTTTCACCAAATTCAAATGAAATTAAAAATGATTTTAAAGGTTTCCCATTAGGTCCTACTGATCCTAATTTATATTTTACAAAGTTAAGAGAATATATTTTCCATGGTAAGACTGAAACTGAAGCTTCTGCTCTAAGAAAGAAATACATTGAAAGAGGATAGGAGAATTATTTGATTTAGAGAAAGGAAAAAAGTTTAAACTTGTATATATCATAATTAAATTGAACGCATTTATTACGAACATTTTTTCATGTAGTACATTAATATTATCTATGTAGTTGTTATTAATTCATTATGATGTCATGGTCTCTATCTTTACGAATTTGAATTTCTTTTAAAATGTCAATTTCATTTGAATTTGCATTTTCATTTGGACTTTCATCATCAGTGTTATCATCATCAGGAACAATATTAGACAAAACGTCTTTTGAAGGTCTGCTATTATCAACATCATCGAATTCCTCACCAAAATCTTCGTCGTTATCAGTTTCTGGTAGTTCTTGTTCTTCTGGTGATTTCTTCAGACTTGATTTATTCTTTCTACCACCAAAATTTAAAGTCGATTGGCCTTTTTCTAATGGTTTTGCATCTGGATCAGTGTTATATCTGACTTTATCTTGTTCAACTAACTTTTTTAGATTATATGCTTTTGGAACAGTATCACCTAGGAAATATAATTGTTCAATATTGGCAACAGCTGTTGAAAAATCTTTATATTGTAATTTCTTACGTTTTTCAGATCTTGCTATCAATGATGCTTGTTCAGTGAAGTATTGGACGAATAACTCGGTGGCAATAGCAGTTGAAAATACAGCTGCTTCTGATGCGCTAACATGTTCTGGATCTGTTTTAAAAATCTTTTTGATCTTACTTAATGGTAAAACAGTTGTACCTGAAGCGCCCTCTTCATCTTCTTCATCATCATCATCTTCTTCCTGCTCAGCTTCTTCTTCATTTTCTTCCCCTTCTTCTTTGTTTTCATTCTCATCTTCTATTGTTTCATCATGTTGAATTGAATTATTTGTATCATTAGCATCTGGCAGAGTTTGGTCTTGATCTTCTAGAATTGTGGTGTCGTTGCGTTCATCAGCATTATTACTATTATCAGTGACCACTGGTACAAATGAGTGGAGAACAGGGCCTTCTTGCGACATTATGTACTTGTAAAATTTCAATAATTGGCCTCAAGTTTCAACTCTCTGTTTATCGCGTACTAAAAGTTGATTTTATTGGAAACTGTATTATGTAATCATCATGCTTATGTCAGCGGGATTATGAGCTATGAGCTATTAGCCATCATACTTTTTTATGTAATTTCACGTGACTTTTTATCTTTAATACCGAATGAATTAATCGAAGAGTTATACGAAATTTGTCATTTACTGAAACGAATAGCGGTTATCATCATGTTTGGCAAGATCTCAGCTCGATATCTGAGCAGTTCATCCGCCTGTTTGCAAAAATTTATCCCTATTTTAAGTGAATCTGGGATCTCTGGAGCTGTTGGTAACACACCATTAATTAAATTAAATAAATTAAGTGAAGACTTAAAAAGAAATATTTATGGTAAAGCAGAATTTCAAAATCCAGGTGGTTCCATCAAAGATCGTGCTGCTTTATATCTAATCAAAGATGCTGAGGATAGAGGACTATTGAAAGCTGGTGGTACAGTTGTTGAATCAACTGCAGGTAATACCGGGATTGGTTTGGCTCATATCTGTCGCAGTAAAGGTTATAATTTAATCATTTACATTCCAAATACTCAAGCTCAAAGTAAAATTGATACTTTAAGATTATTAGGAGCTGAAGTTTTCCCTGTTCCTCCAAAACCATATGATGATCCAGAAAATTTTAATCATAAAGCTAAAAGACATGCTGAAAGTTTAGAAAATGCAGTTTGGGCAAACCAATTTGATAATTTAGCTAATAGACAAGCGCACATTGAAACTACTGGTCCTGAAATTTGGAATCAATTAGATGGTAAAGTTGATGCATTTACTTGTTCAACAGGTACTGGTGGTACATTTTCCGGTGTTGCCCATTACTTAAAAGATGTGTCTAATGGTAAAACTAAAGTTTATCCAGCTGACCCTCCAGGTTCTTGTGTTTATTCTTATGTTACCTCAGGGGGTAAAGAATTGAAAAGGGAAGGTGGTTCATTCACAGAAGGTATTGGCCAAGGTAGAATTACTGATAATTTAAAACAAGATATTGATAAAGTGGATGGCGCTGTTTTCGTTCCAGACGAAGAAACAATTGTTATGATTTATCAATTATTGGATAATGAGGGTCTTTATCTAGGTGGTACTGGTGCCTTAAATGTGGTTGCTGCTACCAAAATTGCAAAAGATTTACCAGAAGGCTCTAACATTGTTACCGTTTTAGCTGACTCTGGTCATAAATATGCTGAGAGAATATTCTCTAAGAAATGGCTGGAAAGTAAAGAGTTATATAGTTCAATTCCAGAACATTTACGTAAGTATATTGTTTATGAATAATAATTAGTATCGAATATTTTGCATAATAAAAGAAATATAATTTTAGTCAGAAGGTAGAAGATTACAACTACAAAGCGAACTAAAGTCTAACATTAATCCGATAACTTTTGAAATGATCTGAGTCATTAAAATGCAGAGTATGTTGATAACAGATGGGTATTTGTACCATAATATAGGCCCCAAGGGATTACTAAACTGAAAAAAAGAACACAATTTTTCAACAAATTTGGATGAAGGAGTCCCGTTTAAATCCGCACTGATTGTTTAAATCCGCACTGATCATAAATGAACAAGACATCCAACTGATTTGACTGGAGTATTTGAACAATGACATTTCCGTACTTTTTCTAGACCTTTCATTATATTAAAGATATGAAAGAATTAGGGAAACCGTTATTATTATTGGTGCTGGTATTTATGGTTGTTTAGCAGCCAACAAACTTGCTAAATCCGATAAAGATATCAAGGTCAAATTAATCAACTTATCACACTATGCTTACTTCCTAAGCAGTTCGATTAGAGCAATAGTTCAAAATGATACCAAGGGTACAATCATCCCATTAAAAGATGTTCTTGACTCAAAAATTGAATTAATTATCGATGAAGTTACGGATATCAACACAAAATCCGTTCATTAAAAAGCAGCTGGTTCTGTCGCGTTCCACTCTATTATCATAGCCACTGGTACCAAATGGGGACAACCTATCGGTTCAACTGCTTAATTCAAAGATAACTACAAAGAACATTTCCAAACTCAATTCGAAAAAATCAGAGACGCTGAACATATTGTATGATTGGTGGTGGTCTCAACAACACCGATTTAGTAGGTAAAATTATGGATCAGTACGCAGATGAATTGAAAAAAGGTACTAAAAAGATCACCTTAATCCACAGTGATACGTTATTATTAAGTAGATCAACTTATGGTATTCCATTGAGAGAAACAATTACCAACTACTTGGTTGAACATCCATTAATCAACTTTATTTTAAACAGTAAAGGCACTGTATTAGAAGATGGTAAAACTGTTCAATATGGTAAAGATAAAGAAACAGTCACTGGTGATTTAGTTATTGTTAGTATTGGTGTTACTTCAGCTGTTCCACCGCATAGTTTTCAAGTATTTACTGATAAAAATGGTTTTATATCTGTTAATGATAGTTTCCAAATTGTTGCAGATGAAAATATATTTGTTATGGGTGATGTTGTTGATTTCTTATACAAAGTGCTTTCTTTCAAGTTGCTTGGTCGAATATTTTAATCAATAACGTTCTTGCTAACTTAGATGGTTCCAAAAACTTAAAGAGTATCGTTAGACAAAATGGTCACGTTGGTACTATTTGTACTGACGGTAGTACTCAGGCTTTGGGTCAATATCCACTTCCATTAGTTGGTACTGTTAAAGTTCCTTCATTTTTCTGTGTTTCTGTTAAAGCAAAGAATGTGTTAAGAGAGAAATCTGTTGACGCGTTTTCTAGTGAGGTTTAAGGGACCTGAAACTTCACCAAATACGTGATTAATTTCAATGGTCCATAGAATTTGATATTGTGTTTACTTTATTGCTCTAATTGTTTAGCTGTTTGTTCATTCTTCCTCCAACTTACGTTTGTTTTTGATATTCGATTGTATAGTTCGGTTTTAATCTGTTTATTAACATATTTAAATAAATATCACGAGTGTCGCGCGTTATTATTGTACTTCGCCATTTCGGCCGCTTACTAGTTACTAATACGTCTTAAACCCTCACCATTCATATACCTAGTACCAATAACTTAATTGTAAGATCTGTGACATAATTCATTAGTGTGTAGCTGATACTTAAGACTGCATGTTAAGTTATTTTGCATAAGTTCAAAGATTCTGGGGAGATATCTCAAGTGAAAATAGACTTCAGGTAGGTTTTTCCATCTGGATTTTTTGATTCCATCAAAAAGGAAAATAGAAAATAATAATCCAACTAGTTAATTTCAAAATTTCATCTTTAATGGATAATTTGCTTGAATTAAGGTAGTAAAAACTGCTTTCATATTTATTATTTAAAAAGAGCTTTGACCATTCAAGTTTGAGATCACTTCTAAGTTGAAAAATCAATACTTTTTACGAACGTTTATCATAAATCATAAATCAAGATCTAAATAAAAGAGAAAAAACTTTTAAGTTTGATATTTACGCCAAAATGTTTTTAATAACTTTCAAAGAAAACTAAACAGGTAGCTGATGTGCGTAGGTCTCGCTCTAGATTAGCTTTAGTACAATTTCGAGAGATTTAGAGTTGATAATTGACCTTTCATTCCCAAAGTAAATAAGGCGTCTTAATATGCCTGGCCAAACGTTTACTTCCAAATTAGGTATGTATTTAACATCGGATTACTTTTCTCATGGTATCTTATACGTTTCCCTATCTCGTACCACCAACTTAAAGAACATTTCAGCTCATTATATAAATCCTCCAGCTAGAAATTCTAAAGCTAACAAAGCAAATTAGTTAAAAATGAAAGATGTGGTTACTGAGGCGCCCCTTCCGGATTTAACCTTCCGGAGTTCAACAAAGTACACTTTTGTGCCAAAAAACAAAATACCAACAAAAAAAAAAGTAACAATAACTTATATAAAGCGTCATAATTCCTCAATAAATTTTGAGATTCCTTCACACAAAGATCTCAATTCTCAACCATTGAAGATGCCCGAAGACGAGGGTAAACAAACCAAGAAGCCCAATGTTTATCTTGCCAAACATTATGACAAGAAGCCTTCGACAGTTCAGCAGCTAGTCAAAGATTTTTTCTTTGATTTAGTTATTCTATTCGCTAATATTGTGGTTTATACATTTTTTAGAGAAGTTTCAGTAAGGGGGTCATTCAACTTACCTAAAACAGGTCCTACTATCGTTGTTGTTGCTCCCCATGCAAATCAGTTCGTGGATGGCGCTATTATTATGTCTCAATTGAGATCTCTCACTAATAGAAATTCTCCACCAATCATCGCTGAAAGTTCGTATAAAGGTGGGTTTATTGGTGCTTTGGCTAAGTTAGCTGATGCGATTCCAGTTCCAAGAGCCCAAGATAATTTGAAACTTGTTGATGGTCAAATCTTTATCAAGAATGATCCTGCTAGAATATTTGGTAGAAATACCAAATTCACCAGATTCACGCCAAAGGGATTACTCGGATTGCCTGAAAGTGCAGGAAATGCAGAAATTCAAGAGATTGTATCAGATACTGAACTAATATTAAGAAAACCCTTCAAAAGAAACTCTAAATCTGATTATTTCCTAAAAGAAGGTACAAAATTTAAATATTCACCAAAAATATCTGTTGACGAAACCTTTGAACATGTGTTTAGTGCTTTACATAACGGTGGTATTATTACAATTTTTCCAGAAGGTGGCTCTCATGATAGACTAGAACTTTTGCCTATCAAAGCTGGTTTTGCAATCATGGCATTAGGTGCCGTTGCAAGTAATCCAAGTAGATCAGTTAATATTATCCCAACCGGTTTGAATTATTTCCATAGACACAAATTTAGATCAAGAGCTGTTGTGGAATTTGGGGCACCAATCAAAGTCACAGCTGAATATGGCCTACTGTATAAAGAAAATCCAAGAGAAGCAGTTTCCAAACTATTATCAGAGGTTACAACTGCTTTGAAAAGTGTAACATTAACAGCACCAGATTATGAAACTTTGATGGTTATTCAAGCAGCAAGAAGACTATATGCTAGTAAAGTACCATTAAGTTTGGTTGTTCAGATTAATAGAAATTTAATCACTGGCTATACTCATTATAAAGACCATCCTAAAATCATCCAATTGAAAGATAATGTTCTAAAATACAATAAAAAGTTACGTAATCTAGGATTAAAGGATCATCAAGTTCTATTGACAAATAGAAATTCATTCGAAAGTTTTGGAATTTTAGTTGTTAGAACAATTAGATTGCTACTTTTGGGTTTATTAAGTTTACCAGGAACTATTTTATTTGCACCAATCTTTATTGTAACAAATAAAATATCAGCAGAAAAACAAAAGAAAGCATTGGCAGCATCGGTGGTAAAAATTAAAGCAACAGATGTTGTTGCGACTTGGAAAATTATAGTTGCTACTGTGTTTGCACCAAGTTTATACATCACATATTCAATAATTGGAACAATTTTGATCAAAAGATATGGATTCTTCAATTTTGAAAATTTCTATGCAGTTTATCTATTGATTTCATTATATTTGATCTTAGTTTCAACAACGTATGCTGCATTCAGAATTGGTGAAGCAGGTGTTGATATTTTCAAATCTTTACCACCTTTATTTCAATCTATATTTGGATCTGGAAAAGAATTAAATGAACTGAAACGTTTAAGGGAGAATTTACAATTAGAATTGACTGAAATCGTTAATGATTTGGGCCCTAAAGTTTTTCCAGATTTTGATAAATTTAATAAAAAGAACAAATTTGATCAAGATGATGATGAAGATGATGAAGATTATGAATATCGTGGAAGATCTAAATCTAAAGTTCCTTCAAGTGTCTCAGACACAGATTCAAACACTTCAAGATCTGGATCAGTTAACTCAATGACTTCGCAGTCATCAGTTGGTTTATCAAGAGTTAATTCAGATGGTAATTTATCGGATATTCCAATTTTAGGTGATGGTGACAGATACTTCAAAGATAAAGTCAAATATAAAAATTATGATTCTGTTTACGGAGATTCAACTGGGGCAGTGGATACCGAAACAAGCTTAAAATTAAGGAAGGCGTTAAAGGAAAGAATACAAGGATGTAATAATGATAGTGATGAGGAATGAACATGTTCAAAATATTGTAATAATATGCTATGATTTTTTGATGAATTTGTATTGTTTATTCTGTACGCGGCTCACATTAACAACAAAATTCGTAAATTCTGTTGTAGGACTAATGAGAGTGTAGGACTTTAATGTTGAGGTGTAAATTTTAAATAGAATTATGTATGTGTATATAAATCTCGAGTAAATCAAATTTACTAATTCTAGCTCGAAACGTATATCATTTTACAAATCTAGCATGAAATCGCAGATTAATTACTAAAAATAAATATAAATTCCTCACTTCAATGTATAAAAATATCTAAATTCATTGTTGACGATTGTTAACTATGTATAAACTTATACAGATTGATCCTGACTAAAATCAGTGTGCAATTAATATTATAGTTTGAATTGTTAATTGTTATGTGGTAATCTACTCATGGTCCGTGGAATATATTCTAGGTGGATGTGGGTCAAGACTCAAGAGTCAAGACTAACTCAAGACTAACTCAAGACTAACTCAATCAAGACTCCTCTACAATGACAAATTTATTATTCATCATTCCATTTTATCCACTTTATTTTAATACATATAACCGATAATTTAATTAATTAGGAAAAAACTGTGAGACGTCCTTAATTAAATCACTCATCATATTGACAATGAGCCTGCTGCCTGTCTACTAGCGCTACTATCTGTATTATCATTTATGTACGACATTTATGTAGAGCTGGAACGTTCATATGGAGTTTGAACTTTGAATTAAGTGCTGACTCCTGATTGGAGAGATGTGAAATTAATATTAATGTACCTTTTCATGCGATATTGCAATCTATAAAATCTATATATGTACTCGAAGTTCAAGTTGTTATATAATGATTTGAAAATTGTCATTTATATCTAGTATTACAATTGATGTCTCTCGATACTGAAGACCGTATGGTTTATACTGATATTCTCTTATCAAAATATAAATCAAGTATAGGTTTTCAAAACAAGCTTGTCGAAAATTAAAAATTTGCTAGACCACCAATTATTTTTAAGCAATTTTTCTTGATATGTTTGCATAATTATACATAAATTACATGCGCTTATTAGTTTTAGCTACAGAATTGATCAGAAATGAACCGACCCATCTGTTTATAAACTAGAATAAACGAGTCACTATGACGTCTTAATAGATTGATTGGGTGTAGTACCGTTTTAAACTGTACAGGAATAAATCACTTTTAGATAATCTCTTTTTTCTTATACTAAAATCGGGGTATTATTGATTCTGATCTAAAAATAACATAAAGTTGAATGCTATTTTTATCATATATAGTTTAAAATTCAAAAAAGTTAATTTAAGTTGATCTGTAAATATTGTAATTCGTGCATCTTTTATGTTCCAGTTTTACCTTTTCTGTGTATAATTAATCCCGATGACGCATCACGTTACAGTTTAAGTTCATTAATCCATGAGGTTCGAATATTTATGATCATTTCGGATTTAATTTTCGAGTATATAAGGACTTGAATATCCCAGTTTAATTTCATTTATGTTCTATTTAAATTGTTATACAAGATATATTTTTTTACAATGAAATTCTCAACCTTAGCATTAACTACTTCATTAGCATCAATTGCTTCTGCTGCTTACATTCCAAGTGAACCATGGTCTACTTTAACTCCAAAAGAAGCTGCTCCATCTGGTGCCTTAACCGGTTACACTAGTACTTTCGGTATTGCCGTTATTCCAATCACTACTGGTGTTTCAACCGTCTCTGCTAACAAAAGAGATGTTATTTCACAAATTGGTGATGGTCAAATTCAAGCTACCACTTCAACTAAAGCTGCTGTTTCTACCAAAGCTGCCGTTTCTCAAATCGGTGATGGTCAAATCCAAGCTACCACCTCAACCAAAGCTCCAGTTGCCACTAAAGCTGCTGTCTCTCAAATCGGTGATGGTCAAATCCAAGCGACCACTTCAACCAAAGCTCCAGTTACCACTAAAGATGCTGTCTCTCAAATCGGTGATGGTCAAATTCAAGCCACTACCTCTACCAAAGCTGGTGTTTCACAAATTGGTGATGGTCAAATTCAAGCTACTACTACTTCTACTCCTTCAACCAAATCTGGTGTTTCCCAAATCGGTGATGGTCAAGCTCAAGCTACTACTGCTGCCGACTCTTCAGATGATTCTATCGTCTCCACTGACTCATTAGGTTCAGTCTCATGTCAAGCTGAAGGTTCATTAGTCTTAAAATTAGTTGATGGTGTTTTAACCGATGCAGCTGGTAGAATCGGTTCCATTGTTGCTAACAGACAATTCCAATTCGATGGTCCACCACCACAAGCCGGTGCCATTTACGCTGCTGGTTGGTCCATTACTAAAGAAGGTAACTTAGCCATTGGTGACAATGATGTTTTCTACCAATGTTTATCAGGTACTTTTTACAACTTATATGATGAATCTATCGGTGCTCAATGTAACCCAATTCATTTAGAAGCTGTTGATTTAATCACCTGTTAAGAATACTAATTTATTTTCATAAAGCCCCAAAAATTTTTGCATTTATAGATTGATGTTATCATTATGTTGCTCTAATTAACTGTCATTTCCATTCATTTATTCGTTTTTAAAACCTTTTTTTTAAAGTATTTTTTTCACATTCCTTTTGATTCAAGGGTGTTTTTGATATCAGATTATCATGTTAATATTTTTTCTATTTAGACTCATAGACTGTAGCTAGTAGCGGCGGTGGTAGTCTCTCATTTCTTTGTTCTGCGCCTAAGTTATAACTTATAACCCGTGAATTTCTGTCAATCGCACTTGGAATCTTGGAAATAAATTGATTAATAATTTGTTTATAATTTCAAACGCGTAAACAAAAAAGGCACTTCAAAGTTCAAAGTTCTCGGCAAGTATAATTTGCAAAATATGTAAACAAAAGAAAGACCTAATTCCTGACTTTCTGAATTCAGACATTTAAACATAAAAGCAACCACAGACTCGCCACTTTTAGCATCCAAGACTTCAACGTAAATGTTCCTAATTTAAAACAGAAATAATCAAAGTTGTTAGAGCCCTAATTTAAGCCCTTAGAACTTAGAAGTTAGGACGGGCCAAAAGGAACATTTTGGATTCTGCATGTAAATTAAAAAATTGAACATTCAAGAATCAACAGATCCAATTACAAATAAAAAGTGAACCTACTAGTAAATAACTACATTGATAATTAACGAAAGAATGACTTTTATAAACGAATAAATGAATTAACTGAAGAAAGAACTGAAGTATTAAATGACGTGAATGATTTGAAAAATAGTCTAAGCATCAACGAAACCAACAGCAGTTAAGTGAATAGGTTCACATTGAGCACCGATTGATTCATCATATAAATTGTAGAAAGTACCTGATAAACACTTGTAAAAGATATCATTTTCACCAATGGCTAAGTTACCTTCTTCGGTAATAGACCAACCAACAGCGTAGATAGCACCGGCTTGTGGTGGTGGACCATCGAATTGGAATTGTCTGTTAGCAACAATGGAACCGATTCTACCTGGAGCATCGTATAAGATACCGTTATGTAATGTTAACTCTAAACTACCTTCAGATTTAACAGCAACAACTTTGATATAATCTTGAGGATCAACAGTTGAAGTTGAAGATGCAGTAGTTGAAGTTGAAGATGGAGTTAAAGTGGTAGTGGATCTAGTTGAAGTAACTGAAGCAACTGAGGAGATTGAAGCTAATTTAGCAGCATCAGTGATTGGGATTGGAGCAATACCGAAAGATGAAGTGAAATCAGTTAAAGCATCAGTTGGAGCTGGACCAGCAGTTAAAGTTGTCCAAGTTGAGGTTTCAACAGATTGAGCTAATGATAGAGTAGATGCTAATAAGGTTAAAGTTGATTTGAATAACATAATTAAAACGAGTGGTGGGTAACGGGTATGTACGAATATTAACGAAGAGAGAGAGAGGGAAAGTGGAATGGCTTCAGTTTAAATACTTTTTCATCTGTTTTCAATTCTGTTTTAAAACGAAGGTCCATCGTGCATAAATTATTTTTTTTTCAAAAACCTTTGGTGGATTTTTCTCTCTTTTTTGGGAAATTTAAATATAAATGAAAATTTGCAAAAATATTCATGTAAGTTGAAAGGTGCCCACTGGTCAGTGGCGAACTGTGCAGTGCGTACTGCCCAGGCCCCACACTATATTAAACCTTTCAAAATCGAAAATTAACCATGTTGATTTACTAGTTCATCTGCTGGATTCTTCTTGAATTTTATCGTGTTATTTTTTAAATTTGGGAAAGTCTTACAGTGCACCATTCATGTATGTATTGCTAAAATTAATTCAAAATGTATCAAGTGAACCAAATGAAATATTTCAATAAACTCTTTGGAGTCTGTTATCATATTGAAATTTCAAATGTCGTAATCGACACCTTTCACTTGATTGATAATCGTTTTGCCTTGATGAGAATATACTAATTTTAAACTGAAGTTATTGTCGCATTTTTTATTACCTGTCAAGAAATATTTGACATTGTGAAAAAATATGTAAACACTAACCTTGAAACTCTTGAGAAGAACCTCTACAGAGAGCCAATAATTCTATGTAGTAACATTTCAACAATATATTGTGAACTTGGAAGGTACACAGATTATGTTCAGCGTATTGCTCTTTTATTTGATCATTCTAATTGTGAAAACACGCTCATTCAACCGATAAATACCCTATTATTTTTACTATTAGTATCGATTGTATAAATTAAGTAAATCTTCAAATATTAATTCAGTATATTAGACAATCTAATATTACACAAGCTGCTGCTAAAATATAACTGAAATATTTCAGTAATTTTGTAAAATAAGAAAGTGATCCGGAAAAGTTTCCACATCTCTTCTTAAGAGGGAAAATAAGAAGACTTTTACTATCATCTGTATATATTTTTATGCCACAGATCCCAATCAGTAGCTTAAGCCTTAGATTAATCAGAAGTGTAAACATGATCTAATTGAAAAGGAAATCACTATTTGAATTTCGACACACCAATGACGTCATTTTACTAAATAGTCTTATGTAATTCAATTTGATTTTTGATGATTTTTGATTTTATGTTTGGTTTTACGAAACGAAAACATTAAACAATAAACTTCAATCTTCAAATAGATATTTCCTGATTGTGAACAGATGGACATCACTGAGGAGGACAACTCTCTTGTCTACTCTGGAAATTTGGGGGATGAATCCGAAGCCTCATACTCTCAAATTTCACAAGGAATCGGAAGCCCTACATTCACAGTTACAGATCTTTTAACATCATTAGGAGAAAAGACTCAAGAACCTGATTTTTTGGTCACTAAAGGTAATGATCTAGTCCAATTACTTATCAAATATCCTTACATAAAAGGAGATCTAGTATATAGTGCATTTGGTCACAGAATTCAAACATTGTTAACACATCCAAAGAAAGAAGTTGCAGCTACAGGTTACAGAATATGTCGATATATAATCAACGATGTTGATTCGATTAAATCTTTAATGGCACTAAGATTGGATGTCATGATCATTGTTTCGTTATCTAAAGACTCAAGCCATCAAATAGAGAGGGAACATGCCTTAAAATTAGTTAGAAAATTCATTGATACGCCCAATGGGGGTGTTCAGGAAATTACGAAAGGTATATCAAATGCTATATTAGCAGTTGCTGAACAATCTGATGATAAATTGAGAAACATATGCATTGAAACGATATTCGAATTAAGTCTATTAAGACCTGATTTAGTCACTCCCGAATGTTTATTACAGTTTATCATTGATGGTCCATATGAAATCACATCATTAGGTGCTACTGTTTTAATGAAATTAATGAACTCGCCAATTGGTAGAGCTAATGTTGAACTATCTGATATTTTAAGATTGATATCCATATTTACAGAATTTCCAGTTAAAGGATATATTAATAATGAAAAGATTCAAAATGGGGCAATAATTATCTCAATGCTTTTGAAAGATCTCACCGGATTGAATGCATTTTGTTTAAATAAAGGGCAACCATTACGTGAATTGATTTCATGTTTATCATATCCTGTTAATAGTGTCGTGTCTAAATTACTAGATTTATTTTTAGATGTTTTATTAATTTATCCATTAAACAAGAAAAATAATGTATCAACTCAAAAAATTGTTTTAGTTCCCTTAAAATTAGAGAATGAATTTGTTTTAAATACTCAATATTTAGCATTTTTATTAATCATCTTACTAAGATGTGGTATAATGGAGAATTTACTATTAGTATTAGAAAATTCAACAGATGATACTAATCAAACAAAAGCTGGTTTTTTGTTGACTGAAATTTTCAACATAACAACAAATTTAGTACCAGATGAATTATCTGATGATTTGATGTATAAAATTCAGCAAAATGAGAAATTATTTAAAAATCATGGAAAGACTATATTCACATTAGAGAAATTATCAAGAAAATCAAACAAAGGTAGAATTAATATGGGATTAAAAAGTTTAAAACAAAATAATAAAACTGTTGATAAATACAATAATAATATTTTAGAAATTTCAAAAAATTTCAAAAATAAAGTCAATTATTCAATTGATGATATAAGATTAAGACAAATGATGCTTGACACAAAAGTTGTCACTTCCAAAAACTTCTCCAAATGGAATTGTGATTTAATTTCTGATCTATTCAAAGGTCCATTTATGAATGGTAAACGATTAGAAGAAGTGAATAAAACAACAAAGTTCTTGAAAAGGGTATTGTCGTTCTATAGACCTTTCAAAAGGAAATTTTCAAACACTAAGAAGACTAAACATTCAATCAGATTTGTAAAGCTAGGTTGTGATATCATTGAAAGTTTATTATCTACAACTGAAGGTAGAAGATTATTAAATGAAAATAAAATCATCCCACAAATTGCGGAATGTTTGGCTCAATTAGATCCGTTTAGTGGGTTTTTTGCAACTGAACAAATTTTCAGTAAAGAAAGATTAAAGAATACTTTAAGTTATGGATATTTTAAAATGTTAGGGATCTTAGTAAATGATGAAAATGGAATTAAAATATTAGAACAATGGAAGATTTTTAGTATTATCTATCATATTAGTGATGATTCTTTTAAAAGAGAGGATGTTTTAATGTTATTGATGGATGAAATTAATTTAAATTTTTCAAAACAAGGACATTCAAAAATTTTATTATCTAAATTTTTAAACTCAGAAAATTCACAAATTAAATCTCATACAATTGAAGTGCTATCAAAATTAATTAATGAAGTTGATGATTCTAATTTTTATATTATTGAATTACTAATTGATCAATTATATCATTTAGATAAAGAAGTGATCTTAAAAATCGTTAAAATATTGAATAAATACTGTAAAACATCAGATTCACATTTAAATAGTATAATTTTAAAAGAACCAAATACTGAAATTTTAAAATTATGTGATAGTGAAGAATGTGATAAACTAATAATGAGTTTTTTCTCAACTGATTTAGGAATAGGTTATTTAAAAGATCGAGGCATAATTAATCAGGAATTTCATAATTGGACAAATGGGAAAAAATATATTTCATATTTAAAAGAAATTGATAGTTTATCAAATTATAACTCAAATAAATCAAGAGATTTGCCATTGAATTTTTTTGGTGAACTAGTTAAAACTGAAGAAGGTTTTAATATGATTTTAGAAAATGGTATAATAAATGAATTTATCAATTTAATTAGAGAATATGCTTTATCAATAGATGATGGAGAAGAATGTACAATAGAAACACATAAACTGAAAGCTTGCTTGTGGTCAATTGGGTTTATTAGTACCAGTAAACATGGAATTGAAGCACTAGATGTGGAAGGCACTATTGAAGACATTGTTAAAATAGCAGAGAAATCTCCATTAATTGATATCAGAAGTTGTGCATTTCATATATTAGGTTTAACTTCAAGTACATTTGAAGGGATCGAAATTCTTGATGAATTAAATTGGTGTACTAAATTAGATGTTTATAATCAATCAATTTTAATAAGTTTACCAAGGGAGACAGATCAAATCATTGCAACATGGGATAAAGAATATAGTTATGTTAAAAAACCAATCATTGATTTAGATGAAAGGGAAGAATATGAGAATAATCCAAAATTTAAAAAACTATTCAAATTGATTGGTAATTTGTGTAATCATGTTTTTTTAAATTCATCAACAAAGGATTTAATATCATTGTCAAAGATTCATCCAGAATATTTCGAAGATCCTGAAATTTTCTTTAGAGTTCTACAATACTTTGAAGTGTATAAATATCGCCACTCTATCAGGAAATTGATCATTGAGATGTTTATTAATAACGGTAAACTATTTGAAGTATTAGTTAAAAGAGACAAGAAGAGAATCAAAGAGATTAAATAGTGAATATAAAGTACAAATTCATGGTGGTATGTATTCCGGATTTGATCTTTATTTCGATCAAAGAATCTGTACCCGTGACAAAGACTGATTAGTAACTGTCTATTCAAGAGAGTGACTGTAAGTTATGATAATAAACGTAATCATATATCAATCAAGATTTCCTGAATAGTCCTTTGAATAAATTAAAAACAGAATTACCCTATATTTACATGGTTAATTTTAGCGATAGCTGAATTTACCAGCTTTTACTACTTGATTCATATTCTTTATACTCGTCTACCGTCTCTTTTGCTCATGGAAAAACAGAACGTCTGGTTATAGCTGTATAGTATACTCACAATCAGAAGAATATTTATTCTTTTTTAAAATTGGTTTATCGCAAAATTTAAACTTCTGTTTATCACTTTAAAACACCCTACATATTACAATTTGCAGATCATAAAGTTAAATCTTCAATTTAGAAACCACAGGTCTTTTAAGAAATTGTTTACAGCTCTTCACAAAACATCAAACAAAAATCAAAATGTCTAATTTTTACCAATATTCTACTCCAGACATGTTAGTTGTTTTCTATGCTGATATTTTGAAAGCCGCTGTTGAAGTTTGAACGGTTATAACTAATGAATAGTTTTCTCAGACTTCCAAATAATATTAAATGCTTAACTAATCGCTGATATATATGCGAATATCCCTTACAAAATAGAAGATCTGGGGTATCATTATCAAAATTTCACATGTTAATCTGTTATTTAAGCCAGGTGTCACGTGATATTCGCAAGAGTATTACGTAATAACAACATAATACAATATCACGTGATATTATATAATTTAATTATCCATAAATGGATTATTGCCGGATCTGGAAGAGTGCATTTCGAGCATGTGAAAAATTTTCTATTAAATTTTCAGTCAATTGACTCTGTTAAACGAGGTGAATCATACAAATTGAGCTGAATTGACACGAATTGAGTGGATTAAGGGCAGAGCAGAAGTACCAGGCTCACTAATAACCAACGTCCACACCACCACTATCAAACCATCCCACATCTTATCAGTTTGACACCTTCCAATCCCTTTGAAGTGTGCCGTTTGCACAGAGAAACATTTCCTACTAAACGAAGCTCTCCCATAGTTAACAAGCCCAAATCCGGTACGCGCAGCACTCCGTAAGTCTAAATAACATGTGCAATTTTTTTTTCACAACGTCCATCGAAAAAATTAATATAAAAAGAGTTATTCCCAGTAATTTCAATTTTCCGTTTTCTTATTTCAATTCTTTGTTAAACATAAACTAATTATTAAAAATGGTTCAATCATCCGTTTTAGGTTTCCCACGTATCGGTGCCCAAAGAGAATTAAAGAAAACTACTGAAGCTTACTGGTCAGGTAAAGTTCAATTAGAAGAATTATTAAAAGTTGGTAAAGAAATCAGAGCTAACAACTGGAAATTACAACAAGCTGCCGGTGTTAACACTATCGCTTCAAATGATTTCTCTTACTATGATCATATCTTAGATACCTCTTTATTATTCAACGTTATTCCAGAACGTTACACCAAATACGATTTACAACCAATTGATGTTTTATTCGCCATGGGTAGAGGTTTACAAAGAAAAGCCACTGAAACCACCAAAGCTGTTGATGTTACCGCTTTAGAAATGGTTAAATGGTTCGATTCTAACTACCATTACGTTAGACCAACATTCTCCAACTCCACTGAATTCAAATTAAACGGTGATAAACCAGTTGCTGAATATTTAGAAGCTAAAGAATTAGGTATTGAAACTAGACCAGTCTTAATTGGTCCAGTCTCTTTCTTATACTTAGGTAAAGCTGACAAAGATTCTTTAGATTTAGAACCAATCACTTTATTAGAAAAATTATTACCAGTTTACGCTGAAATCTTAAAGAAATTAGCTGATGCCGGTGCTAAATCTGTTCAAATTGATGAACCAGCTTTAGTTTTAGATTTACCAGCTAACGTTCAAGCTGCTTACAAAACCGCTTTTGAATTCTTAGCTCAACAAGAAGGTTTACCAGCTATCACCTTAGCCACTTACTTTGGTACCGTTGTTCCAAACTTAGATGCCATTAAAGGTTTACCAGTTGCTGCTTTCCACATTGATTTAATCAGAGCTCCAGAACAATTCGAACAAGTTGCTGACATCTTAACTGCTGAACAAACTTTATCTGTTGGTGTTATCGATGGTAGAAACATCTGGAAAGCTGATTTCGCCAAAGCTGGTGAATTAGTTGCCAAAGCTATTGAAAAATTAGGTGCTGAAAGAGTTATTGTTGCTACTTCTTCTTCATTATTACACACTCCAGTTGATTTAAACAATGAAACTAAATTAACTCCAGAAATCAAAGACTTCTTCTCCTTTGCCACCCAAAAATTAGACGAAGTTGTCGTTGTTGCTAAAAAAGCTTCAGGAGAAGATGTTTCTGCTCAATTAGAAGCTAATGCTGCTTCTGTTGCTGCTAGATCTTCTTCATCAATCACCAACGATGCTGCTGTTCAAGCCAGAGTTGCCGCTATTGAAGATAAAGATGGTCGTCGTGCTGCTCCATTCACTCAACGTATCAAAGAACAAGAACCAGTTTTCAACTTACCATTATTCCCAACCACCACCATCGGTTCATTCCCTCAAACCAAAGATATCAGAATCAACAGAAACAAATTTACCAAAGGTACTATCACTGCCGAACAATACGAAAAATTCATTGAATCTGAAATTGAAAAAGTTGTTAGATTCCAAGAAGAAATTGGCTTAGACGTCTTAGTTCATGGTGAACCAGAAAGAAACGATATGGTTCAATACTTCGGTGAACAATTGAAAGGTTTCGCTTTCACTCAAAACGGTTGGGTTCAATCTTATGGTTCAAGATACGTTAGACCACCAATCATTGTTGGTGATGTTTCAAGACCAGCTCCAATGTCTGTCAAAGAATCAGTTTACGCTCAATCTATCACTACTAAACCAATGAAAGGTATGTTAACTGGTCCAATCACTATCTTAAGATGGTCATTCCCAAGAGTTGATACTACTCAAAAAGTTCAAGCTTTCCAATTAGGTTTAGCTTTAAGAGATGAAGTTAATGACTTAGAAGCTGCTGGTATTAAAGTTATCCAAGTTGATGAACCAGCTTTAAGAGAAGGTTTGCCATTAAGAGATGGTCAAGAAAGACAAGATTACTACCAATGGGCTGCTGAATCATTCAGAATTGCTACTGCTGGTGTTAAAAACGTTACTCAAATTCACTCACATTTCTGTTACTCTGATTTAGATCCAAACCATATCAAAGCTTTAGATGCTGATGTTGTTTCCATCGAATTCTCCAAGAAAGATGATCCAAACTACATTAGAGAATTCTCTGATTATCCAAACCACGCTGGTTTAGGTTTATTTGATATCCATTCTCCACGTATCCCATCAAAGGAAGAATTTATCCAAAAAATTGCTACTATCTTAGAAGTTTATCCAGTTGAAAAATTCTGGGTTAACCCAGATTGTGGTTTGAAAACTAGAGGTTGGGAAGAAACTAGAGCTTCATTAACTAACATGGTTGAAGCTGCTAAATACTACCGTGAACAAAACAAATAAGTTTAGTTCTATTGCTTCTACAAATTATCTCATTAATTCAACATGAATGAGATTTACAATTTATAACGAATTTTTATTAATGATTATTATATAGTTTAGGAAATCCGGGATTTCAACATCGGTTTTATTAATACAAGAATGTATGTATAAAATGCTCTGTAGTTTGTATTGCTATATTGGAAACTTGTGGGACTTGTATTGAATTTATTTATGTATTAGTTTATGTCTTTGTGGCCCCAACAAATTTTTTTAGTGGCAATTTCAAAGAAAAAACAGAAGCGATTCAATGATCAATCCATAAATTCATAAATAATTTCAAAGAATTGAACCATTAAAATGAGTGATAACAACGAAGCAATTGCTCAATTCGTTGAATTGACTCAAGTCCCACCCTCAGTCGCTGAAGTCTTATTAGAAAGAAACAATTATGATATCCCATTAGCTTTAGAAGATTTTTATAATGGTCGTACACAACGTCCTCAAACTGAATCTCCACAACCTCAATCCTCAAACACATCTTCCTCTTCAACTACCCGTCAAAGCAGTCAACCTGCCAAATCAACAACAGCTACAGGAAAACCATCAAGATTCAAGAGTTTCCAAGAATTAGTTAATGGAGGAGATGACGATGATGATGATAGACAAGATTTATTTGCTGGAGGTGGTCAAGGTTCTGGTATTAACGTTAAAGATCCAAATGCTCCTAAGAACCTAGTACAAGATTTACTAAGAAAAGCAGAACAAGGTGGCGGTCATCCAGATCGTATGAATGAAGAATCTTCATCAAGCTCAAATTTGCCTAGATTTGATGGTGTTGGTCATAAATTAGGCGATTCAGTTACTCCATCATCAACTATTGATAACCCAACAAGATCAACACAACCAAAGAAATTAGAGAAAGCCGTTAGAGAGATCACATTTTGGAAAGAAGGTTTCCAAGTTGGTGATGGTCCATTGTATCGTTATGATGATCCAGCAAACAGTACTTATTTATCAGAATTAAATAGTGGTAGAGCACCATTATCTTTATTAAATGTTGAATATGGTCAAGATGTTGACGTTAATGTTTCAAAGAAATTAGATGAAGAATTTAAACCACCAAAGAGAAAAGTAGAAGGTTTTCAAGGTCATGGACAAAGATTAGGGTCTCCAGTATCACCAGAATATCAACAACCAACTCCAACAGTTGAACAAGCTATTGAAAAGGTTGAAAAAGAAAAACCTAAGCCAGAAGTTGAAATAGGAGATGCGACTATACAAATCAGATTAGCAGATGGACGTAGAATTGTTAAAAAATTCCAAAGTACTGATCCTGTACAGTCCGTATACTCATTTGTCAAACAAGAAACTTCAACAGCTAGAGAATTCACTTTAAATCATGCATTTCCAGTTAAAAGTATTGATGATTTACAACAGTCTATTAAAGATGCAGGTTTAATTAATTCAGTTGTTGTTCAAAGATGGATTTAGAAATGTCACTTTTTAAGTGAATAATAAACAAAGGTTGTCATTTTAATTAACATTTGTAATCATATCTTATATTTCATGCTATTAATATAGTTGAGATTTCACGCTTTTGTTTCGAGACCCATATCAAATACAAAATCTAGTAGAGATCTAGTTAGTAAGTTGACATCTACAGATGTCAGATACATTCTTAAGATCATCTTTTTCTCCTTTTTTCATTCCTTTTCTTTGGTAACATTTTATCTTAAGATTATGGCTTAAACGTCTCTCATTTAAGACTCTACTCGTACTTATATTACCTTAGCTTTTTCTACTAAATCAGTGAATCATGAATCATCATAAACCTTTTTTGTTTTCTCTTAAACTGTTTTCCTAAAACTATACAACTGAAAACATTTTCTATCAAAGTTAAAGAATATTATCCTAATTCTACAATAATCCTCTTAATTATTTTATCTCTTCAGCGAATCTAACTTTTCCTTCTGAGTTGCAAACGAATTAATATCTGTTCATTTTTTTTTCTCTAAAATAATTTATATTTAATTCTAGAATCTATACAACTAAAAACCTTTCTTTTAGGACTCTATTTATTCTTACGTTTCTTGTTCTTATCTTGATTCAACTTAGCTTTTCCGATGTGCAACTTTCAATCTAGCCATCATTTTTTTTTTTTTTTTTCTCTTAAAGTATTTATTTTAAAACTATACAACTAAAAACATCTTCTTAGGGAATCCTAATTCTACCATAATCTTCTTTTTTTTCTCTATTCTTTTATCTTCTCTTCAGCTTTAACTTTCCTTTTGGAAAAATCGGGTCATATTACGTAATCTTAGCGACTAGTGACTGTGTATCGAAAATATCACTAAACAAATACACTTCGGGATCTTTGTCCGAGTGGTCTAAGGAGCCCGACTCAAGATCGGGTATCGTAAGATGCAGGAGTTCGAACCTCCTAGGATCCACCATTTTTTTTTAATTCCCATCACAAAAATTAGTACTACATAGTAATTTTTTTTTGTAGATTTAATCACAATATAATATATCAGTAATAATCATGAGCGTCAATATTCAATTGATAGCTGCTTGCTCAATATCCCTACTAACAGGTATCTACATTGGTAACCTATTAAGCTCGAAACATACTTTCAAAAAGCAACATCGTTGTAGAAAGAATAAAAGTATTAATGATCAAACAAGGCAATACAGTTCGGATAGTAACGTTTCATCACCAATTTCAACAGAAGATACATCTAATGATGAGGAATATTCATCTGATTTTGAAGAAAGTGAAGAAGAAGACTATCAAATAGATTCAACTTCATTAAATGATATACCTGGTGAAACTAGAATGGCATTAATTGTTAGAACTGATTTAAAAATGACTAAAGGTAAAGCTGCTGCCCAATGTGCTCATGCTGCGTTAGGTTGTTACAGATTGATGTTTGAAGATGATCTAGCTTCACAAAACTTGACATTATTAAGAAGATGGGAAAAAACTGGTCAAGCTAAAATTACATTACAAGTTAAATCAAAGGAAGATTTAGATTTAATGTTTGCTAAAGCAATTTCATTGAATGTTAATTCATATATCGTCCATGATGCAGGTAGAACACAGATTGAAGCGGGAAGTGCTACTGTTCTTGGTTTGGGTCCTGCCCCAAAATTAATCTTAGATCAAATTACAAGTGATTTGAAATTATATTGAGTAAATAATATTAAATAAAATAAATAGCTTCTCCATTTTCATTGGTTTTTCATATTGTTCCTGGGACACTTTATAATTAGCATTATCCATTATATATAAAATTAATTCTTCAAGATGATTATTGATCTTTCTGGATCTAGATGTATTATTTTATTGCAAATAATTTGATCTCCAACTTGATATTCAGTTTCTATATTCTTATTCAGTTTGATCTTAACTTGCATTTCTAATTCAAAACACCATCCATATGCTTTATACTCAGATATTAAACTTATTATAACACATCTGTAAATATTCCATTTAGAGTTTTGCAGAACTGGTGCGATATATTCTCTATCATCAATAGATGGTATATCATAATCACCTCGTGTATGAGATCTTTCATAACTGATCAAGCTTTCTGAAACTCCAGTCTCTGTAAGCCTCAATGCACTTAACTTCAAATATCTGCTATCTTGCAAAGATTTAAACCTTAAAAAATCATTACCTCCTTTAACTTTTAAATTATAATATAACAAAATTTCTTTTGAATCTTTGAACTTTGGGATGGTTTGCTTAGGATATAATTTAGTTAAATCAAAAGATCTATATTTCTTTGATAGTGATACTTCGTTCAAAAACTTTCGATGTAAATGGTTTAAAATTTGCCAATGATTAATCAAGACTTCAAAATTGGTTAATGGGTCTAGAAATTCAATGAAGGCACCATCAAATCCCTTTGATACATATTCTAAATTCCCGAGCATCGTTGTTGATATCTCCACTGGTTTTAGAAATTGTAAAGCTGTGACATAATTCTGATATGGTGTTAACATTGTAGAATCTTTTAAAAAAACCAGTTTACTGAATTCAGAAGTTTCATAGTTTGGAATTATTGTTTGACTTTGAATTTTAACAGTATCCATTATTTTTTCTTTTAATAATGACTGAGTTTTAGTGAATAATAAAAGTTCTTTTTCGTGAGAATATTTTGATAATTCATGACTTATTATCAATCTTAACTCTTCATAGATTCTTTCTGCGTATAGATAACTTTTGTTTATAGTTTTATGTGATGTACTGAATGGACTTTCTAAAGAACCTTTCTGTTGACTTCTTCTAACATGCCAAAAATCAAGTATAGATATAATATTATTAATATTTTCGATATCTTTTGAGTTGAGGATCTGATATGATGGTTTTGCAGATTTAAACCATAATTGTTTGAAAAAATTAGCAAATGATTTTGGAGTTTTTGATTTCCAGATTTTATTAAGGTCAGTTATTGGAATTATTTTCAAGTCTTTTAAGTCTGTTAATTTTAATTCAACTTTAGATGAATCCATTTGATCACTTTTTTCAAAATTATAATTAATTGATATTGTTAAAGCCCTATTATTTAATTTATTTTCTTTGAAACTATAATTTTCTAAAGAAAATTTATCAAGTAATGAAGATGTCCCACTTGGAGATTTAAAGTCTTTCAAAGTGTTCTCTAAGTGATACATTATATCACTATTCAATTCCACGACTGATGCAATATCTGGAACATGTACACTCAATTGCCAGATTTTTGGATTTTTTGTGTTTATTGAAATAGCAAATTCAACATTATTTTCATTTTCAAAAGTTTCATATAATTTATAACTTGGTATACCATATGCTACTTCTTCGTAATCTTTTCTTAAATGACTAAAAGAGTCTGCTAAACTTATAGGCAATGAGACTGGATGGCTAAACTGATAAGATAGTATACTTTCATTGCCAGATTCTTCAGAATTCGAAGCAAATCCTTGTCTTCTAAGAGATGAAATGAAAAACTGTACCTCCCTAGGGTCTATATCTGACTCAATATCTTTCAAACATGTTGATAATATGAGTTTAAAATGGGTATTTTCCGAGAAATTAGCATAAACTTCAGCCAAAGTGATTATTGAGGAAAGATCTTGTTGAAGTTCCGTTGATCTATCCACTGAATTTCCATTCATAATTTCTTTCAAGGCTTTATTGATATTTTGAAGTTGGGTTTCAGATAAATTTAGAGCATGTTGTAATAAATCTGATTCAATATTGGAAAATACAAAATATTTAACATTATTTGGTATTAATGAACTTTTGAGATCTTCAAGTATGAAGTTTGATGTCTTTATAACTGAATAGTTAGTAATATCCTTTTGAAAATAACAATGAAGACCAAAATAAACGAATTCTATGGTTGAGTTTAATTCAAAATTGGGGATCTTTGATATAAAAAGTTTTGAAACTGAATAAAGATCTAATTGTTGAGGAATTAAAGGTTTTGAGTAATATGCTTGTATCACAGGAATTATATGTTTATTGTTTTGAATTATATTGAATGATTCAGCAACGAAATCTTTTAAAAATTGGTTTAAAGTAATCTTTGAATATCCATTTAAAGATCCTAAAGAATGGTATAATAAATCATGTTTTATAACATCGTTGAAATAAAATGATATTTGATCAGTTGTGATGGTTTCTTCTGCCTTATCAATATTATCACACATACAGAATACCTTGTATTTATTAAGTTTGAAGTAATGAATATCGTCTGATATAATTATACCTAATCTTAAGGATTTAGTTTGTGGGGATATAAATTCAACAAATGAGCCTATTGAAGGTCTTGAGTTTAATTTATTGTTAAAAACAGCCTTGTTGAGGTATTCATGATGCCTAAATCTTTTACTTAGTTTCTTTTTAGTTGGGTCTAGCCTTGTATTCTGAGGTACTGACTTCAGATCTATGATTGGTTTATAAGTGTCCCAAGATGTTGAAATTGATCTTACTGAAAGTGTTGACTGTTGTGGCCTTCTTGAAATTGGGAATGCTTTGAGATATATGCCACTAATGACATGACTTATCCTTGACAGCGGAGTAGTGAACATCAGCACTGAGCAGTGCTTAATTAAAGATCGAAAACATTCAAACAAAGAAAGTATGTCACAATTACTCAGAAACTTGGAAATCTATTATGTAATCGACATGGATGACGTCATAAGCTGAGATCAATATTTTTTACTGGAAGTCATAAGCAGACTACGGATGATGCCTCTAGACTCAGTATTAGAATTTTGATAGAAAATAAACTAACTCTATGTCACATCATTTGCTGAAAAAAATGGTTTTCTTGAGATTTCAAATAAAAATGAGAATTCAAACTTCATCATTGTGTGTTGTATTACTATCTTTTTTTCTCTTGGATTTAAATTGTTCATTAGATTAGTCTATACGATCTTAAGCTCAATCTCTCTTTGGCTTTTATTTGATACGCTGTCTTTACTAATATTTCCTAGTCATAGCATTTTTCTGGACTTTTGTTTTATATAATTCGGATTATGTGAATCCGAGACTCCAGGAGTCCAGTACCCACCACTTTTACCTGGATGTTCAATGTATTGTCCCAAATTACAGCCTTCCGTTTAAGTACTCTGTTGACTCGTCAAATAACTACCCTCAGTAATAATGACAAGGGTAGCCTCTATTATCTAATCAATTAGGTTAGTAACGTGAAGGAGTTTAAGATGTAAGCAGGGTAAAACGAATCTTACTAATTATAGCACCTTTTCTTATGAAACCATGGTAAATCGAGCAGGACGAGTTCTAAGTCATTTTAACATGTTGTTTTACGGTTTTGTTAGCTCATGCTATTCCTATACTGTTTACTTTAAATGGTGGCCAGTCGCACATTTCTTTTTTTCTGAATGGTTGGTTTTGTGGGTATAAATTAACAAATGTAAGTGCTTTCCGTACCAAAATGTTAAGATTATTGTACAAATTTTCTAGAGTTCGTTAGATTTGTGTACGAAATTTTTAATAGTTCGATACTATTGCAGGGTGCACCAAATTTCAAGGTTGGCTAGGATCTTTGTAAATCTTTTGTAGGATTTGGCTAAATTTGGGTAGTTCGTTAAGCTTATGTATGGTTGTGCAGGTTGGAATTTGGGTACGCATGGATAGGTCTTGTGTAGCCTCCATATCTCAGCCATTTTAGATATCTCAGCCATTTTCGAAATCCCACTCTTCATATTGTGGTACATATTCTATTTTGCTCATACCAAAGTTAATTTATAATCCTCATACAAGCTATTTTGGTCTATGCATAATATTAATATTGATTAAAGATTACAGAGAACTTCTCTTTGCACCAGTATTTCTTTAGTACTTTCTTAGCTAATATAAACTAATGAATAATTGAATTCTTTAATCTGAATTATGTATATAAGTGCCGCTCAAAACAGTATTAGTACTACCAGACGTTGTTGACCACTCTGATACAAATTTGAGTCCATGGCACTCAAACCTGATCACTGCTAGCTGTACTTCTAGTACTAGTGTTTGTAATGCGCTGGATAATTCTAACTAGTAACTTCTACTACATTTTTTGAAGTACAGTCGACGTCGATAATATTAATCATGATCATCATATTGACTAGTACGTGCAGCGCCAGCACCAATACTGAGTCTGATGACAGAACGCGCATGAGCTTGTACGTAATACTAGATGATTGATCATAACGTCGTCGAGACTCGACGTCCATCGATGGGCGCTCTCCATCAATAATATCGTGAATATGATCGAATCATGAATAATATATATGCACTTATTATACGCTAAGCTACAGCTAATTATATATATAATAGCAGGATCATGATCACAATATATATTGATGAATTATAATATTAATATCGAAATAAAATTATATCAATATAATGCACTAGTATTATAATATATACTTATTATTAATATAGCTAAATTTCTAATTTAGGTCTAATCAATTTTATTTCGATTTTTAAAAGTTTCAAATTAAAAAGCTGAATTGAAAAATCCAAAGTTTATCGGATCGCCGTCGGGTAAATTCGGCAGACCTTTAGTTGACTCACAGACCTTGGATCTATTACTAAATAAATTGAAAAGAGTCTTCATCATCATTAGAAATGAAGATATGTGTTAAAAATGAAATAATATCACTTTATCACTTTAATTGGACAATCCAATAATTTTTTAATATCAAAAAATAAAAACCGAAATTTTGGGAATTTTCTGTCAATATTTTGACATTTTGAACTTATGTATGGTGTTATATACAATTAAAGTTTAATATCAATGAATTTGATTTCATTGAAATAGATGTCGTGCATAATTTCTGTTTCAATGGATCCAAAATAGGTAATCGTTTGAAAAATTCATAATAATTCAGAAGACAGGAAAATGTTTGATTTAATTTGAATATTTTTTGAAATTCACTAGTTTTAATCATAACTTGACCAAGATTTATAATAAGCATATGATGTTTGATATCTTGTGAATCTCTCAAACTAGAGGTTTCCAATAAATCTAATAACTTCATGTTTCCAACTGTTGAAATATGCCTTTTTTTCAATTTGAAAGTTGAAATTATTTCAAATAATAAAGACAGAATTATTTATGTTATCTACTTTGGGACAATGACATGATTCTAGTTATTCAACTAACTAACAGTTCTGCTAAAAGTCTATATAAAGGACAAGAAATCCTCCAATTTTTCAATTCCTTTCTTCTCTTCTCTCCTCATCAGTTTTTATCAACTAAAAATCTTATTACTACTATTACTATCAATTTATTTTTGAGAATTATGTGTTCTTCTAATGTTATCACCAGATCCCCTAAATTTGACTCAAGAGTCACCAAACCGGTCCAATACTTCAAGCATTACAAGGAAATCTTTCCTAATTCCGTCTTATTCAAAGATTCTAATTTCATTAGATATCGTACTTCAAAACTTGAAGATTATGATTTAAATAAGCCTTATTTTGCAACTTCTATTGAAATCATCGTCAATAAACGTCCTGAGGTGATGAGTATGGAAGATGCTCACCGTTGTCAATTAACATCCTCTTGGAGGGTTTGTCCTCTTTGTGATGATGTTTTTAGAAGATATTATCTTGAAGCTCCAACTATAATCAGATGTGAATATCCACATATGATTCATTTAGGACCAAGAGAACCTATCTTTTATCAGGAATGGACATATTCATTTCATATGCTTAATGTTCATGGTGTTACTGCAAAAACTGTTTTCAAGAATGATGGTGTTGTTATTGATGATGTTGACGATGAAATTGAAGTTCCTGAGTTAGAACAAGATAATGATGAAGAAGAAATGGAAATTGATCCAGAAGAGGAAATGATGAATGAATTTGATGATGCTTTGAATGTTCTTCAGGTTGAAATGGATAAAGATGCAAAAATGATGAATGATTGTTCAGAAGCTTTTGATGGTCTTGATATTAATAATTTAACTGAGTTTACTGGTGAAATACCTCAAATGGATTTATTTAATAATGATGAAGAATATGAATCTGATATTTCAGAGGAATTATAAGGACAATGGTGATGTGTATTATATTTAATGAAATGAGATTGTAATTTTAATTATAATTTGTAACACTACGATAATATTTATAATGAATGAATTTATATTTAAAAATAAACTCAGTCCCAGATAACGACTTCGCAAAAAATTTATAAAAAAAACCTGTAACATAAATAAAATGATTTGGAGACCTTGAGGAGCAACAAAATCATGGTAGCAAGACTTATAAATAAAACATCCTTATATATAATGGGTATCAAATATGTGTTTTAAATAAATATAAATCTTGTTTTTCTATTTTAAAGAATAAAAACAACTTAGATCAAAATTGAAAGATTTTGAAGTAAAATTGTATAAGGAATAGAAGGGCAAAAAAGTTTGTATGAAAAAGCTCATAATTAGCAAAATAGTTTGATTAAAAGAGGTAGTAATTTTAACCTAATAAAAGATAAAATTAGCAGAACCACTTGTAACAGAAACAGTACAACCATCTGAACCAGAACCGGTATATGCACCATTTTCATAAGAACAAGAGCCAACAGCACTGGAACCATCAGTAGCAACAATCTTGATGTTATAGTTTGGAGTTTCTTTATTGTTTGGATTTGGAATAATTGATAAATAAGTAATACCATTAGTATAACCAGCACCTAAGACAACAGGAGCCCAGTTACCAATACCAGAACCTTCTGTACCCCAAATACAACCATCTTCAACGGAAACACCAGCATTGTTAACGTAGTATTGAGTTGAGGTTTTAGCACCTTGATATTTGAAATAAGAATCTTCATCAACAACAGAAATTGGTTTTGATGAACCAGCGTTAACAACAGTTGGAACAACCATATTTTCAGAACCTGGATAATCGGTACGACATAAGGCAATTTGAGATTCAACATTGTTGACAGCATTTGCTGATTCTTTACCCCAAGAACATAAATGATCAGATTCAGTGTTTGATCTGTATAAGAAACCACCTTTACATAATAAACCACCAACAGAGATACCTGAGGCAGGTTGAGATGATGGCCATTGAGTCTTAGACATACCAGCTTGACAAGCGTAGGAACAGTAGAAACCTTCTTCACAAGAAGTTGAAGTTTTACCATTTTGGTCCATAACTGAAGCCCAACCACCAAAGTCTAACCAATCCAGTGAGACAACACCATTACCTGATGGGAAAGAGGAACAAGCAATAGTACCATCTTCAAATGAATCTGATGGAGATTCAAAATCACCTAGATCACCATCAATACCTGAAGATTTTGAAAAAGATTTTGATGAAACAGCGACTGAAGTGGCAGCGGCAGATGATGAAGACGAAGAAGATTGAGCGATTTGAGTGGATGAACTGGTAGTATCAGCATTACTGGAAGAAGCTAAAGTGGTAGTCGAACGGGTGGAATCAGTAGTGGCGGCTGGGGTTGGACTGGTTGTTTGCTGAGGAGCTGAAGTAGTGGTTGTTTCAGCGGTAGTGACAGGATTACCATGACTGTCAACGTAGTGAATTCTTGTTTCAGTGACGACAACAACAGCAGGTTCAGCTTCACGTTTATGGAGGTGATGGGCGTGATGTGCTGGGGCGGCGAAAGCGACAGAGGCCAAAGCTAACAAGATTGAATATTTCATAATGGAATCAAACCTGAAAGGAAGAATGATAATAAAAGTAAATAAGTTTCTAAGGATGGGAGGAAATATAAATGAGTGTAGTGAGTGACTGAACTAGTTTAGTATGAAGGAGGGACTAAGAGTTAGTTGATTCAGTGTCTTGAAAGAGTGTTGATTTGTTGTTTAATCTCCCAATATGAAAAAAATGGGATTCTGGATCTTATTTATAAGAATTACGGAAGATTTTTTTTTTTTAATTCAACCAAGTGTTGCCCTGCACAAAATTTAGCTCAATGAGGAAATTTTCGTTTTAGGAGGAATCATATTTAGTGCCTTGTTTGGTGGCAAAACGGTGGGTTAAACGGTAGTTGAAAGTCTGTGGTGTAGCGAGAGAGTAGTCCTAAAGTATTACTAACTAGCAAACTGTCTTTGCTGTAATTTCTAGTATAAAATTTCCATAAATACTCAAAAATCTATACATTCCGTCAAAGTAAGTAATTTATGTTGCTCATACAGATCGAATAAGAATCACGATACATTAAGTCACGAATCACTACAAAACTGCACTTCCATGGTATACTGAGCTCGCTGAATTCAAAGATCTATACCAGATCCCCGATTTCCAGCACGATAATCCCACAACCTACCTTGCCATTCCATCTCATTCAACCGGATCTTGGTCAATTTGATTCATTTATCGATTTTTACTCTTTTCGGTTTAATGTTTGCATTTTGTTTGGGCAGCATTTATCGGTTGGCACAGAATGTCGTGTGGCCTGAACCATCAAATTTTTATATGTGATTGTATATCGAGTTTTTAAGCCAATTAAATCGCTTCAAGTTGATGTATATTTAATTACATGAGTAGTAACAGGTATATATCCGATGCTTCATACAGTACTTACGTTTCTTTTTTAGTGAGTTTTGTTTCCAGAATCACTGAATTTTTTATTTATAGCTCAGAATCATTGTGGTTTCATATTGGTTTCATGTAAGTTTTAATAATTGATTGGATTAATGATTATGGGTCACGAATGAAACGTTTCACGTCGTTGTATTAATATGAATATGAACTGGTATGGTGTATCAACGAATCGCAAATAACTCCGCTCTTAATTCACCATTTTGTCCAACAAATCACTAAATTTTCATAGATCGAGAATCTAGATTTGACACAATTTCATAAAAGGATTCATAGTGAAAATTTTTACTATTAGTACTAGATATGGTTGATTGGTAATATTGGTAATGATTATTGATTCCGTGGGTTACTCATAACTCATAAGGCGTTTGATGTTATTGCACCTCAAAGTATATCAAGGCTCAGATCAACAGTCGTCGTTTCTTTTCTTGCAATAAAGTTGATACATAAAATGGAATATCTGAGGCGTTATAACGGTTATTATCTGACTTTAGAAGCATGTAACAGACGTACAACCTACAGGTGTAAGTTATAACTTCTTATAAGTTACAACTGTTTCTTGAATCACGGAAATGTGAATCAATTGTAATTAATTTAGCTTTCAACATTTGATAAGTATTCAGAGTACGATTGAACAGGTTGAAACATATCTAGAATATTAATATTAATCTTAACGTCTACAAAGAGTCAAGAGTCAAGGGCCAAGGCTCAGTACAAGATCTAAGAAAACTGATCTTGTCATACCATTAAAATTTAAGTGACATATAAAATAAATCATAAAAGATCCATGATTGTTCCTGAGCACTAAATCCTGAACCGATGAGAGCACCAACACTTAGACAGAGACCCTAACTGCCCAATAAGACACACATGGCCCCAATAGAAAACTTTGCACTTCGGTAGGCCCACGCACAGAAGACCTTCCTTCTAGACATCCAGCCCACCCGCCTAAACTTCACACCCAGTGTCCGCCTAATCGTCCACGTGGGAATTAATCGAGTAATTGGCCAAACGACTTAAAAACAACACCAAGAAATCAATAAATATTTGACATAAAATATTTCAACTTCACACTCAATCCACATCGCACTACCAACACAACTATAATGTCCGTCGCTCAGAAACCACTGAAACTATACGAGCCAATCGATCATGATGCACCACCAACCATCTATCAATCTTCATTGAAACCAGAATTAGCAGAAGCTGCATTAAACCTAACCATTGATTTCCAAAGACAAAAACAATCAATTGCAAATCAATATATTTTAAAACATCCCTATACTGTCCTTATCACATTGTTTGCATTTCTTTCATTTGGTTATTATAAAGTAGGTTGGATCATTCAATTAGGTGGGTTTAAATTATTGGGTAAGAACCTTGGTGAGTTATTACCTGTTATGATCTTCATCACTATGTTTACATCTACTTTTTTCACTTTGATTACAAGACCAACTGGGTTCATTAGAGATAATGCTGATAAATTAGTCGATTCTAATGAGCATGTTTTTGGTGTTGAATTGAAAACATTAACTAAAGTCAATTCAGAAAAGAATAAAAAGGATAAATTACATATTTTACAAAAAGCTGAAAATTCTTCAATGGTGATTTATAGAGATTCTCCAATCGCTATTGTTTCAATTGTGGAATTACCTGAGTTAAACACTGATAATGATACTTTGATCGTTAAGATCACTGGGTTAGGTGTTAGAAAAGTTTATTTAAAATCAGGGATCTTAGATGATTTATTTAATTGGGTTAAAAAAAGATGTGTTGAATTAAATAATTCACAAAATAAATTTAATAAAGTATTGATATTGACTGAAACTTTGAGTTGTGATTATGATTTTAAAAAAACTTTAAAAAATGAATCTTTTAAATTAGTTGAAAGTAAAAATATTGATTCAACAGTTTTAAAAATTTATGGTATCAAAACTGAAATTTGGGGATTACCATTAAACGTTAAGACTATAACCGATATCGAATCAATTGATTCTAAAACTGGTTCTACTGGTGTCTCTAAAAAAACTACTTCTAAAAAGAAATAATAATAATAATAATAATAATAATGGTATATATTACAATTTAATAATGATTTTTTAATTTTTTTTCTCTATATATAAAATGGATATAAGTTTAATCTAATAAACCAGTTGTTTTTCTTTGTGATTTCCAATCTCTTCTTTTAACTCTATATATCGTGAAACAAACATATGCAACGATCAAGAAGGCCAATAAAATAACGAAAGTTTTGAAAAGATTCCATAAAGTTCTTAAAACGCTTACACCTTCATTAGCTTCTCTTTCTTTAGCTATGAAGGCTTCATTTCTTAAATCTCTATTTCTTAATTTTGCTCTCAATCTTGATCTTTGCTTTTCATTTCTCTTCTTTCTATTCTTACTTCTGTTTCTTCTAATACCATTATGATCAACATAGGTATCTGGATCATCTTCATTTTCATCAATATGTTCAGCAAAATCCCTCCATGAAGTGATAGTTTGATCAAATTGTTTTAATTCAAATACATCAACCTCATATAAATCAACTTTTTCAGTTAATTGACCAGTTGCTGCACTAAACCCTAAATATCTTGATTTTGGAATGAAAACATCCTTGATACTAAAACAATTTTCCCATTCACCTTTAACATTATAATCTAATGATAAATATCCATCTTCAACGGTATGAATTAATCTAACTTCAGTGAAACCTTGTTCTGGGTTATATAATCTCTTAACTGAACAACCACCTAATTCATTAGCTTTACCATCATTATTCTTATCATATTCAGTAGCTCCATTCCCATTCATAACCATGATATATGGGAACACTGGTCCTCTTCTCAAATTCTTATAAGTGTCAAAGAATAAACCTAACCCTTTGAAATAATCTTCAGCACCAAAGACAGGACCAATTGTGTCTTGTTTATGTTCTGTTAAAAACATGGCAAATCCATCACCTTTCAATTGTTTTGATTGAGCTTCACCATGGATATTAAACTTAATTGAAACTTCGAATCCATCTGATTCAAATGGGTTTTTATTAAAGATTAAACCTTGTTGATCTTGAACATCTGTAGTCAATCTAATATATTCATTGTTTTTAACCATCGTATCACCACGGATTTCCCAATTATCCATTTCTTTATTCTGGTTCAAGTATGGAGCATGCAATGATTGTGATTCAACGACAGAACGTTCAATGTCAGAAGCTAAATCAACACCAGAAAGTAATTCATTGACTTCTTCATTGGTGAAAGTTGCTGGACTTGATGATTTATTGAACCAGTAAAACACAAAAAGACCGATGGTTAGAAGGACCAGCTGGACTCTGCGCTGGTTGAAGTTCAATGAGCCCATCGTCTGGTAGGTACTAGGGAGTGTGGGTGTTAAGAGTGAAGATTCAATTGAGTTTATAGTATGTGTTCACTAAAGGTGTTTTGAAAAATATTTTTATCGGTGGAGTAAACAAAAACAAATCATTGATTATCAGGACTTTGCTAGTTATCATACAGGTTACTACACCACAATGCCCACTGCCAGAACTCTCATCATCCGTCACGGCCAGACTGAATGGTCCCAGTCGGGACAGTACACGTCAATCACAGATTTGGAATTGACCCCAGTTGGTGTTGAACAGATGAAGAAGACAGGACTAGAACTATTTCAAAAGAATAAGATCTTGGAAAGTGAGAATGTCAAGTATATCTTAACTTCACCTAGAAAGAGAGCACTACAAACCATTGAATATATCCTGGAATCATTGAGTGAGGAACAACGTTCAAAAATCAAGATTGTTGTCGATGAAGATTTAAGAGAATGGGAATATGGTGACTATGAAGGGTTATTGACCTCAGAAATCATAAAATTAAGAGAATCAAGAGGTCTTGATAAAGTGAAACCATGGATGATTTGGAGAGATGGCTGTGAGAATGGTGAGACTACAATCCAAGTCGGGTTAAGATTATCAAGAGTAATTAAAAGAATTCAAAATTTACAAAAAAATGCATTATTGAACAAGGAATCCCATGATGTCTTAGTCTTTGCCCATGGTCATACATTACGTTATTTCGCAGGTCTATGGTTTGGATTAGGTGTTGAAATTCCATTGCAAGATATAACTCCATATGTTAAATCTTATGATGATGATTCAATTGAAGTCGTTGAGCCAGATACTTTATATTATTTGAATAGAAATCCTAATTTCTTGTTAGATGCAGGTGGTGTGGGTATTTTAAGTTATGCTCATGGTAATATTGATGAACCTGCTTTGAATTTAGCAGGGGCTTTCACACTACCTTGAAATATTTTTCATGATGTTAATTGAGTTGTTTAAATTCTTGTTCCAGGTTTGTAGTTGAATGCCTTTAAAATCTGAGGATTATTTTTGGTAGTTTTTGTAATATTGTCACTACCAATACCATTCCATGCTAAACTGATCGTTTAGGTTAGACAAACTTACTGTTTTTTAGTTTCAAAAACTTGATGCTACTGGACTAAGAACATAATCTTCTGGTTTGATACCACTACCAATAATGATCAATAAATTCGTTGGTTTTTGTTACTTACTTTTAGTTATTATTCTATAATTTTACAAGATTAAAATATTCATGACGGTTCATTATATTATTTCATTCAGACTGTATTTTTCATCTTTCATGCTTATATCTCTAGAAAAACATCTCATAATTCAGATTTATTTTGTAATTGTTGAAACAATTCATTTTGTTCATATGATAAGACTCTCTTGTTTGACCTTATTGATTTTGAGTTATTAAATGGCGTACCTTCAACAATACTACCATACCTATACGAATTATTGAATTGATTAATTTGAGATTCTGTTAAATTATCGTCATTTGAAAACATATCATGACTTTTATTATTATTAGATATTGGGGAACCAACTTCGTTTATCTTGTTTGGTGATATGAATGAGACGTAACCTTCTTCATTTCTATCTTCTTCATCAAATTCTTCGTCATCGATATAGTTCAGGGAGTCATTTTCAAGATCTTGATTGTTGATTAGGAATTCAGTTTCTGATGAGATTGATTTATGATTTCTTTTATGAAAATTAATGTTATTGTTGTGATGATGTTTTGAATCTATGATATTTTCAGAATTTTCATCTTTTAATCTCCAACTTAATGTGAAAACTCCAATCAATAATAATATCGTACCCATTAAGATCATAATTATTTGTATTATTGATAATGATTCAAATTTATTATAAAATATTAATCCATTAGTGATATTAATTATATTATAAGTGCAAAACACCAAGGGATATAAAATTGAAGTTGAAATGTTTTTCAAACCTTTATTCAAGAAGTATAATTGAATTAAAGCTAATGATAAAAACGTTGAAATGATGATCCAGCTTTTAAATTTCTTTAAATTTGAATAATCATTATTTATTGAATTAATTATAATTTCAACTGATATTTTAGCAAATAATAAAGAATGGGCACTCAATGTCCCACTAATCACACCATATGAACAACCTTTCACCAATTTGAACTTCTCTATGCTTAAATCACTCAATAATAAACGATGTTCATATAATCTATTCTTTCTCTTGATATTAAATTTAACAACGTTTAAATAAATAAATAACAGAATAACGAATAAACCACTTAATGTAAACCACAAAATGAAACTATCCCTTTTCAATAACTTCAACAACGCGTCCAATTGATAACTTTCATTGTCTCCATCATCACTACCATAGTAAGCAATCAATAAGGCTCCAATGCCAACGGATATCATACTTAAAATAGACTCAACACTAAACTCTTCATCTAATAAGACACATGCACACAATGAGTTGAAAACCAATCCGATAGCTTGTAAGGGACTCAATATAATCAACGGCAATGTCGTAATCTGTACTGAAGATCCTAATAGATTAGCTATCAAGAATAAAGTGAATCCTAATCTCCATAGTGGACGTTTATAAATTGGTTGTTGTGAATGGATTATTGTTGTGTTTAGTTGGGATAATTCGTGTTGGATGTGTGATTTTCGCTGGAGTGTCAAACCAATGGACTGAGTAGCAGATGATAAGACACCAATGATGCACCCTAGCAGGATCCTACTGGGCATTATTTGTATGTAACGAATGGATCTAATTTTGGAATTATTGCTATACAAAGAGACGTTTGTTGATTTTTTATTTCGCGATGAGCTTTTTATAGAGAAGGTCTAGAACAGAATGTCGAATACGTCACTACCAGATTCTATCATATCAATGTCATTAAGTTATAATCTATATCAGTATCTCACCTCATAAGCTCCTCCTTGTGCAATGTATCTCACCCATTTGATCGTATTGTACTTCAACTCTGGTTCCTGGATTCTTAAATGTTCAACAACTAACCCAGAAGAACTAAACATCAATAGTTCAAAATCTAATGAGATTGGAGGTCTTACCGTCCAATTATCAGAACCAATAGATTTGATAGTGGCAGTTAATGAATGCTCAGTCAATCCGTTAAATTTCTTGAACTGCCATGTTATGGAATTCTCTTTTGAATTAAATTTGTGTTTCCCACCAGATGAGGCAAATTTAACATCAATTACATTTTGATTAATTGTAGGAATCTTAACAATAACGTTATTTGCAATCAATTTACTGGAGAATAATGATTTTAATGAGATTTTCAAATCAACTGAATCATTCCCAACTTTAGCAAATACTGGAGTTAATTTGAATGGGAAATTAATGTTATCGGAACATCTATAAGTCATTAATTCAAAATTTCCATCAGGTGGAATGAATTTAATTATTCTATCTGAATCAAATTTATCTAATTGAACACATTGATGAAACTTACAATCTTGTAAAATCACACCTTTTTTAGATGCAGAGTCTGGAATTGCCTTTATGTTTTTAACGTCATAATTAGATAAAAAATCAGAGTCTCCATTTGTGGTAGTTAATGAATCATTTAAACCGAAATCACAAATCGGTTGACCTGATAATTGAGTCTTCATTTGAATTTTACCATCAATGTAATTCTTTAAAATTTTACCATCTGATGAAATCAAAACTGTTAATTTCTCATAAACGTCAAGGAAGATTTCATTTCTTCTATATTTAATCCCTTTGTTTCTCCATGGAATATCGCTATTATGATTAGACATATTATTATTGTTATTCTTTCTTTGTATGATTTTAGATGAAACATTGTTATTATCACTCTTCTTCAAGAATTCATTCAATGATGCAGGTTGAGGAACAACACTCTTCAAATATGAGATATCCATGTTTTGTGGGATTCCAAACTGTAAGACCTCGTCTAATAAATTATAAATGATATTGAAATTATCTTTGATATTCTCTTCATTTAAACCATCAACACCAAAGTATCCGAACAGCACGTCCTTGAAAGCGTATAGCCACTCAAATATCACACCGACATCACTGTTGGATCTAGTGACTGCCACCAACCAAAGATCGTTGTGCTTGATATGGAGGAAGGTAGTGGAACCGAGAGTCAATATTGGTGATCTTAAGTCAGGATTTGAAATGACTTGAATCCTGAAGATGTCTGACACTGAGGGCTTTATCTGCGAGCGCAGGACGTCGGAGATGAGTGTGTCCCCTCGTGAATTGAAGAGGAAGAACCCGTTGATCATTGGTTAATCTCCATATAAATAGTAGTGGAATTCAGTTGATGGAAAAAGATAAACAATTATTTGTATTCCGACTTCCTCATTTCCGACCTTAAAATTTTTATCAGCTTAATTCACGTTTTTAAAGAGACGCGAAGACGTTAAAAAGTTGATCTTTTCCACTATAAAACCCACACAATCACCATGGTTCATGATATTGTCGTCTTCTCTGGATCATCACACCCAAAGTTATCTGAGAGAATCTGCAACAATCTATCTCTAGAAGGTGGGAAAATCAAACTAGGTAAATTTTCAAATGGTGAAACTTCAATCTCTGTTAATGAATCAGTTAGAGAGAAAGACGTCTATGTTGTACAGTCTGGATGTGGTCACGTCAATGACAATTTCTTAGAGCTACTAATCATCTTATCTGCTTGTAAGACTGCTTCTGCTGAAAGAGTCACAGCAGTTTTACCATTATTCCCATACTCAAGACAACCAGATTTACCATATGCTAAAAAAGGAGCTCCATTCATTCCAAAGGATAGAGTAAATCAATCTGTTGGTAAGAATGGTTATATCTTTAATTCAGCTCCAAATACTCCAAAGAATGAACCAAAGGAATTCATAAACTCAAAATATTTAAACAGTGAGAATCCAATCATTAATGACACTGAAAATAATCACTCGACATTGATTAGTAATTCAGGATATAAGAAATGGGTTGCACAATCTGGTAATTTGATAGCTAATCTATTAACAGAAGCAGGTGCAGATCATATCATTACCATGGATTTACATGATCCTCAATTCCAAGGATATTTTGATATTCCTGTTGATAATCTATATTCTAAACCAATTTTACAACATTGCATTCAAACACAAATCAAAAATTTCACTGATTCTGTCATTGTGTCACCAGATGCAGGTGGTGCTAAAAGAGCCATTGCAATTGCTGATGCTTTACAAATGTCCTTTGCTTTAATTCATAAAGAAAGAAGAAATCATCATAATACAAATAACGCTAATCCAAATAATGACGTTGCAAATGTTAACAATAGCACCGATTCATTAGACAAGAGATTAAGATTCGCCACCACTATGTTAGTTGGGGATGTTAAAGGTAAAGAATGTATTTTAATTGATGATTTAGTTGATACTTCATACACAATCACAAGAGCTGCTAAATTATTGAAAGATCAAGGTGCTACAAAAGTAACAGCTTTAATAACACATGGTATATTTTCAGGTGATGCCATTGAAAGAATCAAAGGCTCTTCAATTGATAAATTAATCGTTACTAATTCTGTTCCACAAGAAGAACATAAAGAATTATTAGGTGATATATTAGAAGTTTTAGATATATCTAGAATATTAGGTGAAGCTATAAGAAGAATTCATAATGGTGAATCTGTTTCTATGTTGTTTGATTATGTTGTTTGAAATAGATATAAAGAGAGATGTTAAATAATTAGAGATAAAATAAAAATAAGTAATTGAATTTAACTGTAAAACATAATACATCATAAATAACTCTAGTGAAATGATTAAATCAGAATTAAGAACACTACAAAATTTAGGAGTCTTGTCCAAGTATACAAATCTTCTGCCAGTTTTCATATCTTCATATATCTTCATATAACTTCTTCCTAAAATAATTTACATACCCCTGCCCAATGTTCAAACCCAAACGTACACAAGACACAAGTGAACTGTCCACATGATATTAAATTTCTGACACTTCGTAGTATATACTATATACCAGCTTCATGCGGAGCCTTGATACAAATTCGCGGAGGTTTGATACAAATTCGTGGAACCTTGATACAAATTCGCGATTTGATACAAAATTCATTCAAAATCTATTCAAAACCTATTGTGGTAGAGTATCAAAAGAGTATCAAACTTAAAAATTTGTGTGAGTGTATCAAAAGGGGATCAAATTTGTGGTAGAGTATCAAAAGGGTATCAAAATTAAAAATTTGTGTAAGAGTATCAAAAGGGGATCAAAATTGTGGTAGAGTATCAAAAGAGTATCAAACTTAAAAATTTGTGTAAGAGTATCAAAAGGGGATCAAATTTGTGGTAGAGTATCAAAAGGGTATCAAACTTAAAAATTTGTGTGAGTGTATCAAAAGGGGATCAAATTTGTGGTAGAGTATCAAAAGGGTATCAAAATTGAAAATTGTGTTAGAGTATCAAAACGGGATCAAAATTGTGGTAGAGTATCAAAAGAGTATCAAAATTGAAAATTGTGTTAGAGTATCAAAACGGGATCAAAATTGTGGTAGAGTATCAAAAGAGTATCAAACTTAAAAAATTGTGTAAGAGTATCAAAAGGGGATCAAATTTGTGGTAGAGTATCAAAAGGGTATCAAAATTGAAAATTGTGCGAGAGTATCAAAAGGGGATCAAAATTGTGGTAGAGTATCAAAAGAGTATCAAACTTAAAAATTTGTGTAAGAGTATCAAAAGGTATCAAAATTGAAAATTGTGTTAGAGTATCAAAAGGGGATCAAAATTGTGGTAGAGTATCAAAAGGGTATCAAAATTAAAAATTTGTGTAAGAGTATCAAAAGGGGATCAAAATTGTGGTAGAGTATCAAAAGAGTATCAAACTTAAAAATTTGTGTAAGAGTATCAAAAGGGGATCAAATTTGTGGTAGAGTATCAAAAGGGTATCAAAATTGAAAATTGTGTTAGAGTATCAAAAGGGGATCAAAATTGTGGTAGAGTATCAAAAGAGTATCAAACTTAAAAATTTGTGTAAGAGTATCAAAAGGGGATCAAATTTGCATGAGAGTATCAAAAGGGTACCAAAGTTGAATAGTGTGTGTGAGTATCAAAAGGGTGTTGAAATCATGTCAGAGTGTCAAAAGAGTATCAAAACTGTGGTAGAGTGAGTATGATCAAAGCGTTATCAAGTTTCTGTAAAGTGAAGTATCAAGTATAAAGCTGCTAATAGATCCCTGATTATAAAGTGTTGGGAGTACTAATCTATCTTGAGTGATCGATGACTTGGGTTGAGTCCGTCATTATTGCAATAGTGAGCAAATTATAAAAGTATTTTGTAAAACTTCAAGTTGTAAAAAGTAAACAGTAACAAAATCAAAAACTTCCGACCGAGATTTGAAGTTCCGAGGTGATTTGCTTACGTAAAGTCACGTGCAGATCACGGGAATGTCACACTTCCCTACATACAAATGCTTAGTCAGCAGAATGACTATAATCGATTAATCATGGATAGAAAAGCCAGATGGTGAGATTTAAAGTATTACCACCTTGAGCGGTCCATGTTAATTGAGTATTTTATCCCGTCAAAGTTTCAAATTTCGATCGTTTTTCACTCGTGACGAAAATTAAAGCGTTTTGGACATTTTACCATACAAAATTTTCGAAAAACTCGTTCTGAAAAAAAAGAAAGAGTCGCCTACACGACCAAAATTTACGTTGGAATCTCGCTGTTTTGATGTTACCAGCAGTTGCACCTCATGTTAATTGACTGATCTAGTCAATCAAACCTTGGAACCTTGATCATTTTGGTACCTGACTCGACTTTCAAAATTTGGAGATGTTACTTAATGAGAAGGTAAGGTAGGACCCTTGTGTAGAAGTTCTAGGCAGAGGAACTGAAGTCTCTAGGTGGAGCCCTGGCGGAACTTAGGCGGAACTTAGGTGGAGCTTAGGCGGACGGGTTTTTGAGAATCAAAATGTTTCAGATTTGGATTTCCTGGTTTTTGAACTGATTTTGTACTTTGTGTAACTGAAAGGGTTAGGATATTACTTTATCATATGTATCCAAGGCTTCATAAGACACCTCTCGCTTCACTGATTCCGGCTCAAATTGACTTTGTCATCGCTGATCTATGCTTCAAATAAGGCCTAGTATCTACAACAAAATAAAAAATAAAATATTGGGTTGAAATTGTGGAACCAAAAGGTGGAACGAAAAAGTGGAACAGAAAAGTGGAACAGAAAATTGGAACAGATAATTAGGTATTGAAATTGTGAGAGTATCAAAACGGGTTCAATAGTGTGAGAGCATTAAAGGCGTATCAAAAGTGTGAGATAATCAAAAGAGTAGCAAGTATCAATAGTACAATTTCCATTCATAATCATCATTGATTCATCAAATTATTTACAAGTAGCCAACATTTTAGAGATAACAGTCAGTAATTGATCGTTTTCACAAGCAGCAGCCACTCTTTCCTTATCGTTTAATTGTTTATTGACCTGGTTTTCACTTTGATGACTTCCTTCTTTCAGTAATATAGTTTTTCTAAATCTTGAAGGTAAACATCTATCTAGTCGAACTCTGATACCTAAACCGATAAGGGTAGCCAATGAACAATGTGTAATGGTTGGTGTTATTCTCACCACCACTTCTGCGATTTCATTCTTATTACCTGTATCAATAACCTTGATATCTGGTAGATTAACAACAGCTAGTTGCCCTAATGTTAAAGGATGTTCTGGATCTGAAATATGGGCTATTAAATCAAAGATTTCTTGTGCATCTATTACTTCTTCTTCTTCTTCTTCGTCCGATTCTGAGTCAACATCACTGTCTAAACTTGGAGTAGATTCCAATAAAAATGATTCAGTAATATCATTTGAGGTGAAAATTAAACTGCATAGGTCGTCTAGTTTGTGGTTTAATGGGATAGTTGTTTGCTTGAGATCTTGCTCATTTCTTGTTGGAAGGGTATTCTCGTCAAGAATGGTTGGATTAGCGTTGATGACTTCTGACATTGTTGAGATTTTTGATGTTTTATTAAAGATGATGAATAATTAGAAAGTTTTTTTTTCCCACTTATGTCACACATACAAATTCGTGATTGCTAATAAAAGAACAGTTAAGACTCAAGAGACACAATAATGACACATAAAACTGTGCTGGTGGGGATTGGGGGAGCTTCATCCAGTGGCAAAACAACGATCGCAAAAATCCTGCATTCAATAACGAAAGACTCGATGCTTTTGCACCAGGATGACTTTTATAAAAAGGATGAAGAAATTCCAATTGATGAAGCATCAGGACTCGAGAATTGGGATTGTCCTGAGGCAATCAACTTTGACGCTTTCATTGAAGAATTGAACTACTTGAAAACTCATGGCGATTTCTCTCCAGAGAGTAAGAATTATTCAAATAGGTATGATAGTGATACAAAAGACCAAACTGTGATAAAGACAGTTTCGAAAGAGATTCTTGATAAGGCAAGTGACGAATTAAACAGGATTATAAACGAAAAGAAGATCAAAATAGTATACGTTGATGGGTTTTTGCTGCATCATGATCCTGATTTAATCAGATTATTTGACATCAATATCTTGCTGTTGGCTTCATATGAGACGTTAAAGGCGAGAAGAAACGCTAGAAATGGATACAAGACACAGGAGTCATTCTGGGTTGATCCTCCTGAGTTCTTTGATAAGATTATTTATCCTTCGTACTGTTCTGCGTATTCTTACTTGTTTGTTGATGGAGACGTTGAAGAAGAATTGAAAGCTGAGGAAATTGCCGCTTTAAACATCAACTGTTTCTACAACCAACAAGGAACGAAAATCTCAGAAGTTTTCGTGGACTGTCAGCGGAAATTGGTGGAGGATCTGAGTAAATTCTGAGTAGATTCTTATAGAGAAATAAAGAAATAAAGAATAAACAAATTGAAGTAATTTCTATAAATTCCGAATTTTTGCGATTTTGTGTTTCTTTTAATTTATTCTAAACCAAATCAGATTCACTGAGACAGCGCCCATCGAGCCAAATTAGGTCTCTTAACCGCCATATTCAAACATATTCTGACCCCATATTTGAACTCCTTGACCCACTTCTTCCCGCAGTCTTTACTCAGTCATATATTTAATACCCGCTTGGTTTGTTTACATTCATTCACCACTTCAGCGCTTCAGTTAAATCATAGTCCAAAAGTGCATGGATCCACTCTGAAGTCATGTCTGAGATCAACCTGGACTTGACAGACGAGGCTGCAATTGCGTCTTTCAAGAAGAAGGTGGCTCCAAGATCCTGTTTACAATATAAGATTGGCCCTGAATTCAACCAAACAAATATATCACAGCCTATTCTAACTCATAACGGGGAATCATTAGATCCATCCATAACTCCTAGAATAGATAGAGGCTTTGAAAAGATTAGTGGGGAATGGATAGGTTATAAAAGAAACTACTTCACTGTGGTTTCCTCTTTCCATTTCGTTAATTACAAATTTGATAATTTCCAACATGACACATTTTACACAATTGATCCAAACACTTCAGAGAAAATTCAAATTCAATATTTTGCATTGAGATTGGTCTCAAGATGCTCTGATGATGGTCTGGAGATTAACTTAATTCAACATACTGCTAAACGTGATAGAGGTCCCCAATCTGCTCCTCCAGATGTCCCAGTGGTTCCTGGGCAATTACCAACTCATGATACTGTTAGAAATGCCTCAAATATTAGAAATTCAGGTAAAATCGCCAAAATGGAACAACTCTTCTACTATGATCAATCAAAGAGCACTACTGTTATGAACGGTTTAAGACATTACCCAACTTCAAAAATTGCAAAAGTTGCAAGATATGAAAGAATTCAATTCTCATCTTCAGGTACACATAAAAAAGTTGCCAAATTATGTAACAAAAGGTTTGTTTTATATCTTGAATTAGTTGGTAATGTTGGTGCTGATAAATTTGTCACTTTGGCTTTTACTCATACACCACCTTTAAGTATTCGTGGCAGATCACCATCTAACTATTCACCGGAAGATCCTTCTGATGTTAATCAAAGTCTTATCGAATATACCAGAGAGGAATTAACTACTGTTGATGATTCAGTTCAAGTTAAAACTACCAAAAGATCAAAAATAGAGAAAAACTTGGATAAAAAAGTAGCCAAAAAGTCAGAAAAAAAATTAAATAAAAAACTGACTGATTTACTGAAAAGACATTTACCAAATGCTGCCTCAACACCTCAATCAAAAGATCACAGCAATAAATCTTTAGGGGATCAAGATACATATGATATTATATTCAGTGCCAATCAACGTTTAGATGAAACTGCTCCATCACAAGATGTTTCCTTTTCAACTCCAAATCCAATTCAAAACCTCCTTAAAAAAACTAAGAAAACCAAGACAGATAAAGTTTCCAAAAATGATAAGAATCTGATTAAAGCAGAAAAAAAGAGACTGAAAATTTCATCAAAAAACAGTGAAAATATTTCCAAATCTAAAAAAATTTCAAATCCTATTAGATTTAAAATGGAAACTTCAGAAACAGCAGAAAAGAATGAATTCAAAGAAATCACAAGAATATTGTTTCCTTCTCCAAGTGATTTTGATTTAGATAATTTTGATTTTGATAGTTCTATTGGTGATATTGAACTGATTGATTTAAGAGCTAAAAAATCTCTGTCTATTATGAATTCCATTAAAAAGGAAATGTTATCGATAAGTGAACTGACTGATGATACATATCATGAACTTGAAGCACAACAACAGCTTAAATCCAAGATTGAAACCATATCTCAACATAAAGACTCAAGTTTTACAGAGTATTTTTCAAATATTATTCAAAACTCAAACCCTTCTGAATTATTATTATCCACTAATTTCAACAATGATCATGGATTCATTGACCCTTCAAACAGAACTACTTACTAATACCACTCCCTCATGATTATCTCTATAGAATGAATGCATCAACGTCTTTAATTTTAAATTCTTTTTGTATTTTGTTGGTAGGGCCAACATCTCATCGCGATAATTTTTTCTTGAGTAAACAAAAATAAACAGAGACATATTTAAAAAGATTAAAGATTCAGTGATAATCGAGACATGTCTGAAATTCAACCAGAAGTCACTGAAGAGCAACAAGAGATTGTTTCTGAATCAATAGAAGAACAACAATCAGCCGTTGAAGTGTGTAAAGAACAAGAACAAGAGCTTGAGGACATGATTTCTAAAGAAGAAATAAATATTATTAAATCTGATGAATCTATTGAAGAACCAAAACAAGTTGAAAGTCAAATAGAAGAGACTCAAAAAACCGAAGAATTAGCTAAAGAAGAAGAATGTACTGAAATTGCAAAATCTGAAGATGTTTCAAAAGAACCAAATCAAGATACAATAAATACTGAAGTTTCTAAACAACTAGAAGACAAAGAAGAAGAGGAAGTGGTGGAGGAAAAAGAAGAACCTGACTTTCTTGACACCCTACTACAGAAAGCTGATGTGAAAGAACAAGAGAACCAATCATCAGGCTCAAACAGTGATTCAGACAGTGAAAGTGAAGAAGAAGAAGAAGAAGAAGAAGAAGAAGAAGAAGAAGATCAAGAAGAAGAAGAATCTTCAAGTGATAGTGACAAAGATGAAGCATTTGTTGATGCATTAGAAGAAGAAGACACCAACACTGGTCCTATTGTCTCAATCCACGAGATTGAGGAAAAAGCAGAAGAATTACCAGAAGATTTCAAAATCGATGAAAATGATGGAATAGAACACATTGGAGAAATAGTATCAATTGTTGAAAAAAGTGTTATTATTAAAGGTAAATTATCTGGTGAATTCAGGTTTTTGAAAGAAGGTTCAGTGTTATGTCTTGAAGATAAGACACCAATTGGATTATTACATGAAGTTTTTGGACCTGTTTCATTTCCATCATATAGAGTTAAATTTAATTCAATTGAACAAATGGAAAAATTTAAACCTTTTAAAAATTCAAAAGTGTTTTATGTCGTTCCTAAATCTTCATTCGTTTACACTGATTCAATTAAATCAATTAAGGGAAGTGATGCAAGTAATATCCATGATGAAGAGATCCCTGAAGATGAACAAGAATTCTCAGATGATGAAAAGGAAATGCAATCAAAGAAGGCTAAAAAGGGTAAGAAGAATAAAAAGAAGCAAGAATCAAATGATGAAAGTAATGATAATCATAAACAAAAGAAACAAAGAACGTATAATAATAATCAAAAATTCTCAAATCAACAACAACCATATCAACAATTTAATCAAAATCTTGGATATCAATCAAGAGCACAAAGAGACCAACAACAACAGCAGTCACAACCACAAATGTATCAACAACCTCCTCATATTCCACCACAATATCCAATGTATCAAAGAGGTGTCAATCCAAATAATTTCCAAGCTCCACCAAACATGATACCAATGGGATTCAATCCACAAATGATTCCACAAATGCCACCACCACCAATGTTTCCAATGCCACCAAACATGAATCCTCAACAGGCACAACAGATGCAACAACAATTTTTCCAAATGCAACAGATGATGATGCAACAATTTTTACAACAAGGTGGTATGCCTCCATTCCCACCACCTCCTCCTCCTCCACCAGGACCTACAAATAATTAAATAAAAGTAATTTTGTGTTAATATTTACATTTTCATTTATACAAATTATATGATGATGATATTTTTTTTCCGTATTTTATATTGTGGTTTCCATTACTAAATTAGCCATTTTAACTGCATCTTTTGGAAATCCTGCCTTTTCAGCGACTTCAATAGCATAAGATTGTTCAGAGATCCCATCCATTAATTCTCTATTGAAATACAACTGATCATTTTCTTTAAATGCAGTAATTTTTTTAAATTTGAAATTTTGGGAATCATTTGGTGATAATTTTAAGATTAATTTATTTATTTCTTGTCCATAATGAGTAGAAAATAATATTCTTGATTTATTAACATTCATTAAATGATTCAACGTTGCGAATGCCACCGCTGTGCCTTCTTTGGAGCTGGTACCTCTTCCAATTTCATCTAATATAGTTAATGATCTATCAGTGGCACCATTTAATATATAACTAGTTTCAACCATTTCAACCATGAATGTACTCATGTTATTAGATAAATCATCTGTTGAATTAACACGACTGAAAATTTTATCAACGATACCGATTTTTGCAGATTTTGCAGGGACGTAAGAACCAATTTGGGCCATTATTATAATTATTGCATTTTGTCTTAAAAAAGTTGACTTACCACCCATGTTTGGACCTGTAATAATCCAACAATTTGAAGATTGATTTAAACTTAAATCATTTGATTCAAAATTTTTCAATTCTAATAGTAATGAATTTTCAACAACTAAATGTTTGCCTGATTTAATTTCAATATCTTTGGAATTATTTATCTCTGGTAATGTTAGGTTTTTCTCTTGTGCTAAATTTGCAAATGATGTAGTTATGTCGATTAAATCTAAAAATTTTGAAATTTTTCTTAATTCTATGCTTTTACTGACGACTTTTTTAATTAATGATTTAATAACGTTGTTTTCCTCTTTTTGAATTTTTAGGATTGTTGATTCTTTATCATTACCGATCTTGGTGAATTTAGGGTATGTGTACCATCTAGTATATGCACTTTTTTGTGAAATTGTAACATCTTTTAATACATCTGGTATTGAATCATATGCACTATTTTTATTACCTTTAATGTATAATTGATAACCTAAACTTGGACTTAATTTTAATGAGACTTCCTTAAATGTACCATTTGTTATTAATTTCAATTGTAATTCTTGTTGTAGACTTAATTGTTCATCATTTAGATTTTTTAAAAAATTGTGTAATTCTTTTAATTTTTTTGATCCATTTTCATTAATTATATGAATTGTTGTATTATTATTAGTATTGATTGTAGAGTTAGTGGTTCCCTTCGCCATTGATTGTAATTCATCTCTCATTTGAATCTCTTTATTTTCTAAATCTGTGATTAATTGATCAACGTTAATATCTTTTAAAATTTCATTACTTAATTTCAATTGAGATTCAGGTAATTCTGGAATGAAATCTTTATTTCCCATCAAATTCTTAATCATTTCAAAAGTGTTTATCGTGTTTGCCAATTGTACCAAATCCATCACATTACCTCTACCCATTGAAAACCGTTGAACTATTCTACTCATATCATGACAATCTTTTAATAATCTAACGACATTCTTTCTGAAAATTTCATCTTTATAAAAACCAGTTACTATATTCTGACGATATTTAATTTCTTTGACATCTGTTGATGGAGCCATTAACCATTGTGATAATAATCTTGAACCAGATTGAGTGACTGTTCTTTTCAATGATGATAATAATGAACCTTTAACTAATTGATCTCTATAAGTTTTATTTAATTCTAATGCATCTGAGGTTCTTGAATCGATTTGCATTATTGAATCATTTTTTGTGATTTCTGGTAATTGTAATTGAATTTGAGTTTCTGGGAAATGTTCATTTATATAAATCAATAAATTTTTCAAAGTTGATGTTTGTTTAATTGTTAATTCATTAAATGATTTTTTGATTTCAGAAGTTGGGAATTTAAACATGTCATAGAATAAATCAGTTGTTTTATGTTTTGTTGGTAAATTATGATATTTTATAAAATATTTCTTTAATTCAATTAATTCTTGATACCATTCTCCTGATTCTAAATTATATTTGATTAAATCTTCATTTAATAAAATTTCAGAAGGTTTGATTCTATTAATTGCTGAAATTAACGCATCTAGTTTAACTTCTTGAACGAATAATGAACCAACAGATATATCAATCCATGATAATCCAATAATTAAATCTGGATCAGCTACTCTTCCTAATGAATTTTTAGAAATTTCAATATTTAATAAATAATTATTCTCTTGTTCATTTAAAAAAGCTTCATCGACTAACGTGCCCGGTGATATCACCCTAGTGACTCTTCTTGCTATTTTAATTGGATCATTTTCAATTGATGATTCTTTTTTAAATTGTTCAGATATAGCAACACCTAAATTAAGATCTTTAACAAGGACCTTTAAATGTCTATCAAGTTGATTCAATGGGAATCCAGCCATTGGAACGTTTAGATCTTTGAATTTCTTAGAGGTTAAAGTGATGTTTAATTTAGATGCAACATCAATTGCATCTTGGAAATATAATTCATAAAAACTACCAACTTGTGTGATTATTATATATCCTTTATATTTCTCCATCGTTTCTTGGACAGTACGCATTAATGGTGGTAGATTTTCAAGGTATTCTTTTCTTTTAAGAGCTTTGATGTCAAATGAAGTGATGTTTTTATCTTCTTCTGGGGAAGTACATTGTTCTGATTCTGTATATGATTTGGATGTTTGATGCGATTGTAATGGAGATTTTGTTGAAGGGATGATCTCATTGATTGATATTGTTGTCTTGACCGGTTGCTTAACAACACGATTCAGCACTCTTAATGAAGTACTGATTGATCTTGATCTTGAATTGATGATGGTATGAAACGATTGCAATGGTTCAGTTGATTGAACGATCCAGTGATGTCGAAGAGGTAATGGTTTCATGGTGTGATTCGAGTAAAGAAGAGGAAATGCTCTTGGGAGCTAAGGAGCTGTTTTAAATACTTTTATTAAAATTATTTGATACATCACATTAAAAATTTTCACTTTATTTATTTGTTTACGGACACATTATTAGTTATTGCTATTATAAGTTATTAGCTATTAGTCGTTTGTTTATTGTACGAAAGTCAAGGCTACGTCTCACTATAAAGAATTAAGATCATCAATTGTCGCTCGCCTTGTAAATGAAACTGCTACGGACTTTGAAAAGATCACCTGCCCAAACTTCCCTAGTAGGCCCCATCAACAACGTCCCAGTCCACGCATCTCCATCTTTGATACGAATAAGATAAACACTGTTAACATCGATACCCGGCTGAAGGACGGAACCCATAGCGCCTCCAATTGTAACAACATCTGTACCGGTGCTGCAATTGTCTCCTGCTCCCTGGTATCTGTAATAGAAGCCGCCCATTCTGCCCTTCTGGATAGAACAACTGTGTGAGTTAAAGTAGTACCTAGTCTGTGCTGCCAATTCCCATATATCACGAAACAACGCACGCACCTTTTGTTTGGACCAATAATACGCTATTTGAACAAATGAATCATTGACTTCAATATCCAGCTTTCTTTCCAGTTTGTGATCAACATCAGTTGTAACGTTGTTAGTTGTACCATTGCCAGTTGTAATGCTATCAGTCGTAGCGTTAATCTGGCTGAATGTGACCGTCTCCATTCTGTTGTCATCTAGAGCATCAATTACCAGTGGTGGCACCTCGCTGGATCTAATCCCTCCAAGGATTATTAAACACAAGCAAAAGGACAAAAAGAGTGAGTGTAAGTTTGACATAACCAGAGAAGTAAGCGAATAGGATGAATGAGAATACAAATAAAGCCGCTTCAGTGTGGATGGTGTCCATAATTTTAGACTCCGTTGATTAACTGTCACAAGAGTCAAGACTTTGAAAAGGGGAAAGCTTGGTCTTTATATGCGAGATTAATTCACCCAATTTTTATTCTCATGACGTGCGTCGTGTCAGGAATAGAAATCATGAGAGTTAAAATTACTACGAGAGTAAACTCAGTACACCAATTTCAGTAGTTTTATAAGTGTGTAAAGAAGTAAAGCATAAGTATTGAGAATATTTATTGAGAATATATTACTTAGTTAAGAAAACATTATGATGATGAGAACTAATGAGAACTAATATAAATAGACATATTAATTCCTCTTACTACATGAAATCTATATAACTTTGATATAACCTAAATACATTATACAACTTTAACAACAATCAATAAACATGTCAGAATCCATAACTATATTATAATTGTATTTGTTAGCCTGGTCCATACACTCAATTAGGATATTCAAAATTATCACTAGTATATCTTAATTCAAAACAATAAGTGTGTAAAGTCTTTGACTTGACTTCATTACTGTCAACAGTCAACTAACTTAACTCGTTCTGCACTTCAAAATAACAAATACCATCTCTCATAAATTAACTTAAACCAATAACCACAACTGCTTAGTAATAAAGAACAATACCATAAAAGTAAGAAACATCACCAAACCAGTAACTTAACAACTAAGAGCAAATACCACAACACGAACGAGATTTGAACTAAAGAGCAAAGCTAAATAACCAATATCAAACAGCAAAATAATAAAAATGTAGAACATGAAAACACATAGTAAGCATTTAGAAGGAAGGCTAACGTGTAAGCAGTTAGCTAATAAAACTTAAACCAACCCCATTTATTCAAGGAGTAATAGGTATTAAGAATATTATCTTTCTAAGGACCAAATTTGATTTGAACATCAAGGCTCTTTATAAGTTCTTTTTGTTGTTTGATGAGTGAATTATGTCTTTGAATGAGAATTATGTCTTTGAATGCTGGTTTCTAAAAACTTTTTATTGTCATTTTCTATCTTCAAGATCAGACTTGCCTTCAGTAGGTCTTCTCTTTCCTTCTTCGAACGATTGCTGACTTCACACATAAATATTGGTACTGGAAGATAAACAGTAAAAGATAAGAAACCACAAAAGATTTGATTGTTTATTTATCAAAATGCAATCACAATCAACTTCATAAAACCACAAAGGATTTGATTGTTTATTTTTCCACAACATTAGTTACACAATCTGACAAACAAGTCTGGACCTAAACTTGATTTAATGAGTACATAAATACCAACTTCAGTACGCTTGATGCATGATGGAAGTATGGATGATCAAAGAGAATTCACATCTCAAAACCAGCTTAGATTCAAGGAATGCCCTAAAACATATGAATTTGAAGTTTGACACGTATTCGAAGAAAGTGACAACTTTAATGGCTACACACACTTAAAGATATTGATGGAAGTTTTATTTATTGATAGTGATGATACTGTTATTTACCTATCACAGTTATGCCAATGACCATGAAGATTTTCAAGACCAGAAATTGTGTAAATGTTTTCTGATAATTGATTGGAGCTATCTTTACTTCATTGATTCAATAAAACTTTTCCAACTTTGGTTCTTGGTCCTGGTCTAGTTTAACCTGATAGGTTCATCTTATTTCATCATTTTGAGAGTTTTTATTTTTAAAAATACAAATAAACACCTTTTATTGGGATTCGTGAGTCGTGCCACGTGGTTCATGAGTCTTCTATTGTTACAATCTTTATCCAACGTAGCGATTCTTATTGTATAGAATTTAAGTAAAATCTGATTTGAGATAGATTCTGCTAATTCGGTAATTTTCGTGATTTAAACAAAAAAAGACCAATAAAATCTAAACAAAACAACGATTCAAAGAAGTCTCTGCTCTTTATTTGCTCTTAACTAAACTCAAGGACTTTAATATTTCAGCAAAATCTAAGTCCTCCTCAAATAAATCCTGGGGCGCTAGAATCAGTCAAGCCAGCTCCAAACTAATTTACTTATGGTCCAGTTAAGATTATCATAATCTCGTTACTCTATCCCGCCAACTGATATCAATGAGGGTCAATTTCAGAACAACTTGACTTCGAAGACTGATATGTATTACATCTACTCATTATACTCTTCATTTCTAAAAGATGGTGATAAACAAAGGCATTTTCCTCTATTGAAGATTTATATCAAAGTGTGAGAAAGTGTGGAGAAGGTATGACAGTTACAGAGAGAGTTAAAGACTCAATTTAAGTGCTTATCATACGTTAAGGACTGTTGATTTTATAGAATCATAATAGTCACGCACAATATCAATAATCTTTCACAATTTACCTTTTGATACTCTCACAAAATCTGGCTCGGTTTTGAACTACTCAATTTCAACAAGTTTAGTGGTTGTGTTTGGATCGAATTAACAGTCTACTGCACTCAGGTTGTTGATTTGTGAATTTGAATTGAAGTACCAATAGTTTGATAGTTTAATATTTTGAGATTTTTACTATCAATAGTTTGATAGTTTAATATTTTGAGATTTTTACTATGGACCACTTTTGAAAATATGAGGATAGGTTGAGATTGGTCATGAATTATTGAATTTTAACAAGTTTAGTGGTTGTGTTTGGAATGACTGAAGGGTGTGCTGAATACAGATTGTCGATTTATGAATTCAAATTGCAGAACCAATAGTTTGCGATTTTTATTATGGACCACTTTTGAAAATATGAGGATAGGTTGAGATTGGTCATGAATTATTGAATTTTAACAAGTTTAGGGGTTGTGTTTGGAATGACTGAAGGGTGTGCTGAATACAGATTGTCGATTTATGAATTCCGATTTATGAATTCAAATTGCAGAACCAGTCATTTGCGATTTTTATCATGGACCACTTTTGAAAAT
>PPNH02000031.1:0-125729 GCA_003707165.2 Phaffomyces opuntiae
CCTGCCTAAAACTGTAAAAACTAGAGTAGCTTTTTAAAACTACCTAAAACTTACGTTCAAAAGTAACTTTTACTTGGAACATCAAAACTAACAGGTAGAGTGTTGCCTTAAAATCATACATAAGTATTATCCTTTTACTTTATATGCCTTTACAGTACACAATTATATCAAAAATGAAATGGTGTTAAATAGGCAAGGGCTGGTGTGCCTATTTACTGGATTCGCTATATAGGCAATTTTTTTTGTCTGCCTAATTATACAAGGGGCCAAATAGGCTTTAAAAAATGTCTGCCTATTTACACGTTAAATAGGCATGCTTAGTTTTTGCCTATTTGCCGAATTGTATAAAATTTTCGGGGGAGTAAATAGGAAGCGACATATATATGAAGGATCTTGAAAAATCTAAATCTGCATTCACCCTAAAATCAAATGATCTAATTGAATCATTCGTTATGACATTTTTGCTACAACCGTAGCTTGGCCACTGATAATACATAGTACAATACACTCAGTTTTAGGCCCTGCAAATGCTGGGTGAACTGTGTAGTTATGAATGATAATTTTACTAAATAGTGAATAACTAGCTGTGTATGTAATCGATGTGTACATGATTTACAACCGAGATTTTGAGCCAGCAGTAGCATCACTCAACAGTGGCCAGAATCCAGATGACACAGATAGAACTATATTCTACTCTTAGTGGTAATTAAGTTTTTGAAATGTTTTTTTTTGACATGGTGGATATGTTACTCAATTCAATGTCAGAAATGCCACAATTGATAATTAACCTCATCTTGATAATCCACAAGCTAAAAACTATAAGACCCCAGAATATTCCCAATGTCGACTAGATAATGATTTTTTAATACAAATACCTATCACTAAGTGAATTTTACTATAGTTAGTCGGAAATGAGCCAACAACCAAAATCAAAGAAACAGAAATTAGAAAAGAAGAAATGGATTATCAATGCATTTGAAAATACTGCGCCAACCATCAGATTTCCTGGAGGTTGGAGAAATCCAAAAGATGAAGCTGGTGCTAATTTTCACTCATTGAAATATTGGATTAAGACTGCTCAATTAGCAGAAAAAGCCAAGTTTCATACCCTATTCATCGGTGACACCTTAGGTGCTTTTGATATCTATAAAGGACCTCATAACTTGCAGCAGGTGGTGCTTTATTTCCAAAACTAAGTCCAACTGAGTACATTGCTGGTATAGCAGCTGCTACAGAATCTATTGGGTTTGCTATCACCTGTAGTACCATTTCAGAACATCCTTATTTATTCACAAGAAGAATAGCAAGTTTAGACCATTTATCAAAGGGAAGAATTGGTTGGAATATCGTCAGTTCATTTTTACCATCAGCTGCTAAAAATCTCTTGGATGGGTCAGAATTACCAGATCATGATGAAAGATATGAAAAGACTGAAGAATATTTGAAAGTTGTTTCTGAATTATTATTATCAAGTTGGAGAGATGATGCATTAGTTAATGATGCTGAACGTGAAGTTTGGATTGAAACAGATAGATTAAGACAAATTGATTTTGAAGGTCAATACTATACTGTTCCTGGTCCTGGCTTGACTGAACCAACGAATCAAAGAATTCCTTATCTTTTACAAGCAGGAACTTCTGAAAAGGGTAAAAACTTCGCTGCAAAATATAGTGAAACCGTCTTTCTTAATAGTTTGACTCCAGAAACTCTTAATGAACAGGTCCAGAGTATCAAAAAGCTATCAAAGGAACAATATGGAAGGGATCCAAACTCAATCAAATTTGTAACTCTAGTCACTACAGTTTTAGGTAAAACTCATGAAGAAGCTGTTGCTAAATATGAGGAGATCAAGAAATATGCTGATTTAGAAGCAGCACAGGCTCTGTTTGGAGGATGGACTGGTATTGATTTAAATGAATATGAATGGGATCAAGAATTGAAATACATCAAGTCGAATCAGATGCAATCACTCTTAGATAACTTAATTAAAAATAGTCCACCAGGTACTAAATTCGCAAGAAGAACTATTGCTGAGAAAATAGCTTTAGGTGGTCTGGGTAGTGGTGTTTTAGTTGGAACACCTGAAGAAGTTGCAGATGAATTAGAAAAATGGTATGAAATTGGTGGAATTGATGGGTTCAATTTTACTTATGCAACTTGGCCACAAACTTTTCAAGATTTGGTCGAATTACTGATACCTGAATTACAAAAAAGAGGTGTTGCTCAAACTGAATATACTGTACCAGGAGGTACATTAAGAGAAAATCTTAATTTCAAAAAAGGTCAGAACTATTTAAATAAAGATCATCCTTTGCATGATTATAGGTGGTTTAAAGGACAAACTCAACAAGAATTCGAAACTAGGATTGATCAATTACATAAATCTGATATTCCTGTCTAATATTACAAGTTGATATATATTACTTTATTCATTATAATTAATGTTACAATGAACTTTTCTTCCATTTAACGAATATTATTTGTATTCTTCAATGATCCATTGTAAACATTCAGTAAGTTGATATAACTCTTCAAACTTGACACTGACAACAGGTTTCTCAACATTATTGAAAAACTCATCACGTTTAAACGCATCTAGATGATAAACATGATTTACGAAATCAAACGAATCTAATATTATCACGATTTTGAAAGTACCACTAACATTTACTATAAACTTTGATAAAGATGGAGTTGATATTCTTTTCAAAGGATCAGCTTTAAGTTGCGATTTTGTTAAGTTTGAATGTTTTCTGAATTTAAATTCAGAGTTTGGAATACCTTTCAATAAACCCTTTAATGATTGATGTAATTTCTTTAGTTGAACGTCATGTCTAAATTGCCCAACTAGAGGACGTAATATTGAAGAATGAGGACCTAAATTTCTAGGATGGGACGATGATGAAGTTGCTGGATTTGCTGGCTTTAATATGATTGGTTTTTGTTTTGATTGTAAGTTTTTCTTGAATTTTATTGTTAAAATCAATCTTAAATAACTTGAAATTATGTTAGCTCTATTATCTTCAGTTCTTTTATTAACATTGAATTCTTCATTCGAGACATCATCAGTGTATTCAATAGCTTCAATTTCAATAATCTCATTATTAGTGACTTCAATTGTTAATTTAGATTCATTTTCAACTTTAACATCATATGGAATTAATGCATGAGCTTCATCGATTAATTGAGTCAGTAATTCCTCTTCAAAGATGAAAAATCTTGCCCTATCAATTTGTGATTTTATTGATTCATCTTTTGGAAATGAATCATTTATTGTAGATTCACCTGTTATTAAAAAATCATCTTCAATACTTTGATGTTTCTTCAATATTCTTACTCTTAAAATATTTTTTGTATTAGGATCAGCTACTGTAGTTCTTGAATTGCTATTAATCGGAACGAATTCTAATTGTCTTTTATCATCAATTGGCTTCAATATAGCATCACCACTGACTTTATAACTTGATCCAGAGTCTTCATACCCATACTTCACAGCAAAGACCCTTTTCCCTGTTTGCTTATCTTTTGTTTTATATATGATTTCTTTGTTATCAAAATTTTTCATGACAATATCCCAAAAGATCTTTTCTTTCAATATTTCTTCAATCAATCTGATTGATGAGTTTCTTAAATTTGTGGAAGCTGTTTCCAAACTTGACAATTTCCAACCTTGACCGATGAATGTATCTTCCTCAACTTTTTCTTTTAACTCCTGAGCTGTGAGTTTCTTATTGATTTTATCAGAATTCAAAGAACCTGGCGGAACAAATTTCTTTAAATGGGCAGACATGGAAATGATCCCAGCAGCTGGTCTAACACAACTAATTAACAGGCTGATCAAATCTAAAGAGAGACCACTTTCATTCATTGCCATTCCAATGTTACTTAGCACTTCAGCTTTGGTTTTCAAAAATTCTTCGTTTATAGAAGCAGTTGTAAGGGTACTATCTTCTTGGGAACCTATTTGTTGTAACCCGCTTGGGTCACCTCCATCAATTGGGTCAATCGATTTCAAGTCACTTTCTGGAGAGTTTCCTAAATTTGTGGAGACGTTTGATTCATTATCTATTTCCCTTTGTAAACTTTCTTCAGTAATATCTAAAAATGAACCCCTTTCAAATACTATTCTGGGTATTAATTGAAATAAAGGTATTTTGTCACTTAATTGAGGTTAACATTTGCTATACTTAATTGTTATTACAAATATACTCACTCATCAACTTTGAAGGGATCAACATGTTCTTTTAGCAAGCTGGCATCAAGTGTAAGTAAAACTTGAGCTAATTCATCCTCAGTTTTTGTAGAATCCGTCATAAATATTGTGATATCTATATCAATATCTAATCAGTAGTACTATAACGTCTGGTGAAAATAAATTAAATATTAATTACATAAATTTTCTAATATTGACGTGTGTTTTGGAAATGTGGAACCAGGGCAGCAAACGTCTATCACTAGCTGGGCGACGGCGTTTTCGCGAAAATGATTAAGAGCGATTAGTTAACACTAGAGTACTATTAGTATATATGTAGCTACACCTTGTAAAAGCGACAATTAGGATCTATCTTAGAAGTTATATTAAAATTGATTATTTGGAGTAAGTTAATCTTGGGTAAGGGAATGATGGGCCAACTTCTTGAATGGAGATAGAAGCTAACCATTGACCTTTGTCGATGGATTGCTCTAATGAATCACCGTTAACTAAACCAGCTAAGAAACCACCAGCAAAAGCATCACCAGCACCATTAGTATCTTGGATTTTAGCAGAGTCTAAAGCATGAACAGCGAATTCTTTGACAGTGAAAGAATCATTAGAAGCATCATGGGTGACAGCAATAGTTGGTTCTAAACCGTGAGTGATGATGACAGTTCTGGTGGTTTTAGAGTCAACTTTTGGTTGCTTGGCAATGTATTTAGCAATTTCAGTTAGATCAGAGGTTTCTAAACCATGAGATTTAGCGTAAGCAGCAGCTTCCGTTTCATTACCAATAACATAATTGGTGTAGTAAACTGATTTGTCTAAAACATCTTTGAAGAATTCTGGAATGAATGGCGCGGATAAGTTTAAAACAAAATCTTTGTTGGTTTCACCAGCATGTTTACCTAATAAGTAGATAGCATCTGGAGAGACAGTCAAATGGAAACCACCAATGTAGAAAACTTTACCTTGTTCAACGAATTTCCAGTTTTCCGGTTTTTCTAAATGAGAGTGGTGGAAGTGGTTAGCAGCAGCTAAATCAGTGACTAGAGATCTGTCGTGACCAGAGATTAAAGCGGCACATTTACCAGTTTCGTATTCAGTTTGGTATTGGTATAAAGTTTTTAAACCAGCTTTTTCATTAGCTTCACTTAATAATTTAGAATATTGATCTTGGCCAACAGAACCGAAGTAAACAACTGAGTTTTCTGGTAAAATATATTGAGCACCTCTGGCAGCATTTTGAGCAGCACCACCAGCAACGATTTGAAGAGTTGAGTTAGCAGTGGCTTCAGTGAAGATTGGAGCATGTTTTTCTTCAGATAAGATGGCATCGTTTGATTTTAAACCATATTTTTCTAGATATTCTGGTTGAACATCAACTTGTAGATCTAATAAAGGATTACCTAAAGCAACTAATGGATATGACATGGTGAATTGTTTGAATAAATTGTTCTTAATTGAGTTTTCAAAAGAAGATTTGTCCTGAATTTAAATTAATCAAATGCCAAATTTTCAATTAAGTTTTCGTTTTTCGTTTACACAATTTTTCTTTCGTAAGACAAAATTGCATGTGACAAACGAGAAAAATTCGCGACAAAACCCGGATCTGAAATCGTTTTTTTGGATCACAAGACAAAATTCTCTTTGAATCAGACACAAAACCAACACTTTAAACTGAGAGTTCAAAGGGGACAAAGGATGTCTGAAGAGGTCAATTACTACATCAAACATGCTCCACAAGTTCTAGCATCAACTCTTTTCTACCACGTGCTTCATTATGCTTCTCCTGCAATCTCCACTGCGCTATTTAAGCAAAACTACACTAAATTGGATAGAAAAGGTAAAGCTAACTTTGATATTCACGTAGTCGCCATGGTCCAGTGTTTAGCATCCATTGCCGTTATAATACCTTTAATTGGCGATGAGCATTTGGCTCAAGATTCTATCAGAAATTATACTCCATTTGCGGGATTTGTCAGTTCCATTACAATCGGTTATTTCTTATGGGATCTCCATGTTTGTTTGGCCCATTTTGATTTGTTCGGTGTTGGTTTTCTGATCCATGCAGTCGCCTCACTATTCGTTTTCACTCAAACATTGAGACCGTTCTGTTTAGGATGGGTTGCTTCATTCTTAAGTTTTGAACTATCAGGTCCATTTGTTAACATCAATTGGTTTATCAACAAACTGCCAGCGGGTACAGTTCCAGGCTGGTTCCAAGTAGCTAATGGTTTAGCCTTGATCGCTGTATTCTTCTTTGTTCGAATCATCTGGGGATTCTACGCTATTTATCTAGTCACAATTGAATTCTTGAAAGTTGATGATTATCCAAAATATTTACTTATTATCATCGTTCTTGTGAATTTTTCATTAGATTCGTTGAACGTCTTTTGGTTCTCCAAAATGGTCCAGATTGCCGTCAAAACTCTGTCAGGTGGTAAAACCGAAAAGGAGAAGAAAGCAGAATAGAAATATACGTGTTTCATGACCCATTACTGATTCAAGTTGTAGCTGTTAAAGATCAAACACTAAAAAGGTGTCAGCCGACCACAGAATTCGCGATTCTTTGAACTTTTTTTGTTTTTTTGTTTATGAAACGTCCAACGAACAATATGTTCAATATTAGGTTGTTATTTCTTATACAGCAAAATCAACATGTCACTGATCGATACTTTTGCAGCGTTATTGGATAACTCCAAGATCCCATGGAAATCCATCATTTTAGGATTCTCTACCTTCCAATTCCTTTTTGAATCATTTTTGACTTACCGTCAATATAAAGTCCTACATAAAGACTCTTTGCCAAAAGCTTTACAAGCCCACATCGATGAAAAAACTTTCAAAAAATCCCAATTATATTCAAGAGCTAAAGCTCAATTCTCTCTAGTCACCGGTTCAATCTCATTTATTCAAAATTTTGCCTTCATTAAATATGACGTTTTACCAAAAATTTGGTCTTTAGCTGCTACGTGGTACTCTGCTTCTTCATTATATTTGCCATTATTCGCCCAATCAAGTATTATTGTTCACAGTTTATACTTTTTACTGATCTTCCAAATAATCTCCACTGTTTTATCCTTGCCTGTTTCTTATTACCAAAATTTTGTTTTAGAAGAGACTTATGGTTTTAATAAACTAACTGTCAATGTTTGGATTACTGATTTGATCAAATCTTTCAGTTTATCTATCGTTTTAGGTTTCCCATTATTAGCTGCTTTCTTGAAAATTTTCGATTTATTCGAAGGTTCTTCATTCATCTTCTATATTTGGTTATTTTTAATGTCTGTTCAAGTTTTAGCAATTGCAGTTTATCCAACTTTAATCCAACCTTTATTCAACAAATTAACTCCATTAGAAAAAGGTGAATTAAAGGATTCAATTGAAAAATTAGCTTCTGATAATAAATTCCCATTGTCCAAACTATACGTTATTGATGGTTCAAAAAGATCTTCTCATTCAAATGCTTACTTTTACGGTTTGCCATGGTCAAAACAAATTGTTATCTATGATACTTTAATTCAAACTTCAACTACCCAAGAAACCACTGCCGTTTTAGCTCATGAAATTGGTCATTGGGCTTTATCTCATACTACTAAAACTTTAGTTATTGCACAAGCTCATATTTTATCAATCTTCACTTTATTTGCAGGCTTTATCCACAATACTTCTTTATATAATTCATTTGGCTTTGTTGCTCAACATCCTGTTTTAATTGGTTTCTTATTATTCAATGATATCTTACAACCATTAGACAATTTAATGACTTTATTTATGAACATCTTATCCAGAAAACATGAATACGAAGCTGATGAATATGCTGTTAACTTAGGTTATGCTGAAGATTTATCTAAATCATTAATCAACTTAAACATCAAAAACTTGAGTTCTCCAGATGCTGATTGGTTATACTCGACTTATCATTACTCTCATCCAATTTTGGCTGAAAGATTAGATGCTATAGAAGTTAAAGACAAATTATATAAAGAAAAATCAAAATAGTGTGCAAGAGATAAAATTTTACTATTTAGAATCTGATAAAATGTAATCGAAAATACATTATAAGTCCACGTGTGAGTATCTAGTAAATTTAGCTAAACAAGTTTGAGATATTTTTACCTACAGGAAAATTACAGTGAAGTAACAAAGCATAGAATAAAAATAATCAAGTAAACAATCTACCATATTTTTTATTAATGAACTCTACCACTAGATACATCTAAATTATCTCTAACTAAGCCTCAAAAATCATCAACTAAAGAATTGTGAGAAGAACTTTAAACAGCAACATTGTCAATCTATTTAGTAATGCCTTGTTTAACAACAGCTTTACCAACTTTGAACACTATAAAGCAAACACTTAGCTTATTTCTTAATGTAAGCATCTTCTTTTTCATATTATTCAATTGGGGGATCAGATGATCTATCTTCATCTGGCAATGAGAGAACCAAAAATCATAACTTTAACACTCATATCTTTTAGTTTAACTACCTCTTGAGTGAATCATTCAGTAGCAACAGTGATTGATAACCTTGTACAGTTTGATTTATTGATTAATAGTTTTGGCTGCAGCTCTTTCTACGATATGAGCATAAGTAGCGGCGTTTCATACCTTTTCCAATTACCTGCATTAGCATATGGAACTTCAACTGATTTGAAACTTCAATAGAGGCAGACTTATTTGGTTTAGTAGAGAACCTAAAACAGGTGTATACAAGAGGATACCCATAAAAAGCAGCAGTATCTTTCTTATAGAATTTGGAGCTGTTTGGTAAATTGGTGAATATTCACAAGCTATAAATGAGTCTTGAGATCAGCATGACCAAATAGAAAGTAACGAGGGCTAGTTAGTCCTCGCTAGTTTTCAGACTTTTCAACTGAAATTTGATTTTTTCTATGAACTTTGAAGTACTACGGGCAGCTCCAACTGCTGCTTATAAGTTATAACTTAGCTGGTTTGATAGTTTTGTCTTACAGAAATTATCAATTATCTAGATTTGTGGTAACTTGTAAGTTGAAACTTGAAACACACAAGTCGACTCTCGACTCAGCCACTTCTATCATTTTAACTAAACGCATCTTTAGACTCCAGAGTCCACATGTGACATTATGATACATCTACATAACTAATGCACAATTGGCACTATCTTCAGAAATTGATCAAAAGTAAAACGATAAAACTGCTAAATGCACATAGCTTTCTTGATATTGTCACCACTCTATTGAGTCTCAACTTAGTCATTTCTTATGAGTGAGGGAAATGGATATTGACATTTAATCAAGCTTCTTGGAGCCAGGATTCAGATTGAATCTTAAATTTTGTGTTTAAGTTTATCTATCTACCATCTAGATAGCGCTGGTAACTTCTAAGGTGTGACTGTACCACAAATCTCCATTGTTACTTACTTTGGTTTATCGAACAGAGTCAGAAATCAGATTGTAACTTGTAACTTGTACGATTATCTACACTTATAGACTTGAATATAGGTAAAAACTATACGATACTCGACGTGGCTCAATATATACCTGACCAGTGACCAGTCCTGACCACTACCGGTAAGCTGTAACTAGCATCTGAATCTTAGATCTCTTTATCCTTTTATCTTATATGTAGTTGATTGTTCTTTGACGGGCCACGGCTGACCTCGTTATATTTTAATAATTACTGAAATACGATAGGGCGAATTTTGAACCAGGATTTGGGTTGATACTATCTAATTATATCACTTATAATTAAAATCTATGTACTGTTATTTTGTATTATAAATATTGTGTCTATAAATATTGGTTTAAGTTTTCTTGTAATCACCAAGCTTGTAATTCTTCGTAATAATCAACCACACCTTTACCAGAATCTAAGTTATTTTTGACCGCATCTCTAACATCATCAACTAACGCATTGTGAGCTGTTGTTAAAACAGCGACATTACCAACAGATTCCGCAATATCTTGTGCAACAATTGTGGAAATATCTGGTCTACCAAGTCTAAATTCAATAAAATCATAGTTTAATTCCTTTTCAGTTAGGATATCTTCGTCTTTTTCAACTTTTTCTGAATCTGATGATCTATCTTGAATAGATAATGAAGTTCCATCATGTCTAGTAACATAAATGATAACCTTAACACCAGTGTCTTTTAATTTGACCAATTCTTCAGTGAACCAATCAAGGGAAGACATAGTTCTAATAACCCAGTATAATTTAATTTGTTGAGAAGTTTTAGCTTCTAATTGACCTAAAATGTGAGCGTATGGTGTTGCAACACCAGTACCACCTGAATAGTATAAAGTAGTATCGTATTTTTTGACATTGGTTGGGAAACCATAAGGACCTTCAAGAGTAACCTTAATGTTTGCAGTTTTGTTTGGTAAAGCACTTAATTGGTAATAAATTGAAGAAGTAATACCACCCTTGATTTTAGAATAAAATGTAATTTCTCTTTCATTAGTCTTAACGATAGTAAATGGATGTGATTGGAAGAAGGTAATCTTTTGTAAAAAATAAATATAACCGTAATCACCTGGAACTGGGTTGAAGAATTTTGGCTTTGGCATAACAATTTTCAAGATTTCATCAGAAACAATGGTAACCTGAGCAGTTCGGATACCAAAGAAGGATATTCTTACAACTCTGGCAACCCTATCGAAAGCCCAAATTGCAATACTGGAAATAACGAAATTTTGATATTGAAGTTCGGTACTATGAACATAAATGGTACCCATGAAAACCACACCTAAAACAATATGAACAAATAAGAATGCTTCATATGAAACTTTTCTAAATTTGTAACTAGCAAAAAAACACATTAAACCCATACAAATAATAGCAACAATACCAGTTCTGTACCAATTAGTTTTAAGTCTTGATTGTAATTTACCGATACCAACAGATTGTAAGTGCATAGTTGCACTATGAATAACAGCCATTATGAAATTATATCTTGAAATCCATTTGTGGAAGTTGTAGAAAGTTGATAATTTCCAACCAGTTAACCATAATAAGAAGTTATTTCTTCCTGCAAATAAGTAGGTTAATTGTAATGAGTACATCAGTAAAATTGCACTTCTGTCACCAGGGTATCTTGAAGCTTGACCTAAATGTGTTTTCCAAATGGTATTATTAACAACATAATGATATCTAACACCACTGAAAACAAACATGATAACAAAATAAAAAAATAAGGCTAATGATTCTAATCTTGTAGGAATAATACCACCAAAGACTTTCAAGAACTCTAAAGGACGTGTATGTTGCTTGTTTGGAAATGTGGAAGCTAGAAGAATATGCTGTCTAAACTTATTATAAAGAGTTGAGTGGAAATGTCTTTGAATAAATGCGTATTTAACAAGGAAGTTATAAATTGTGGAAATCAAGAAAATAACACCCCAATAACCTAATAGACCAGCACCTAGAAACATGGAATCACTGACATTAGCCCATCTGACTTTGTATGAGTTGAATGCATCTGTGTATAATTTCTTTTTGTAATAGACAGGTTGATAAACTGGAATACTTGCGTTGAAATGAGGTATATCAGTAGTCTTAGTCATATACTGAGTGGAGTTTTCAAAAGATTTTGTTAGCTTGTCTTCAGTTATAGTTTTATTTGCTTCAGCGCAATATTCAATTAAAATTTCGTTCACTTCCTCTCTGTTATCATAATTTTCATACAGACAGTATAATAAAGAACCTAAAGCAGGTTGGTTACCACCACAAGGACAAACATAAGTACTAGCAGAATCCTTTTTACAAAATGTCGCACTTTTAAAAAGACTGTATTTACAAGCCATAACTGTAAGTTCAGCATCATTGTAATAGTGGTAGCCACTTCCCGCTGTTACTATGGCAGCCCCAAATAAAGTACCTAAAATCTGAAGTTTCATTTTTCAAATTAACAAGTTGATTAAAAAATTGAATTTAAGGGAAAAGATCAAATTGATAAAAAGTGGATCTAAGGGCCTATTTATAATCTCAAGGATCAGTAATGCAGAAAATTCACCGTGTACTTTATGCCATATGGGGCTTGAATTTTGCAGGTACTTAAGGGAGATCTAAAGGCGATTCTGGATTAATCAACAGTCGAGAAAATGATATATGTATATATACAGAGAAAATTCAAGAATAGACTAAAATGGGTACGGCTTACAGCAAAATTTTCATTTTTATGCATCTGGATAATCGTCTATTCAATCGGATCATAAGAATAGTAACTAAAATCAAAATTCTTTTGTTTGATTCGTCAAATAAACAAGATTTGCATAAACCTTGAAATTTCAACCTGCACAATGGCACATGTTTTTCGAAGTCAAATATATTTAATTTAAAAAAAAAATATAGCTTAACGGCCAACTTGCCAAGTTAAAGCTTAACTCAACAATTAAATAAATTAAGCTTATTTCTCACTGATTCTGAATCCAAACTCTTAAATCTTGATCCAGATAATTCCGAATCCTGTCTTCAATGGGTTGTTGAGCTTTGGTGTGATTTATCACTTATTAGCGTCCACCACAGCAGAACTTTTTGAAGTACTTGTCAAAGTCTCACCACAATAGAATGTGAACACTGAAGAAGCTTGTGAAAGGGTCAAAAAATTAGAATCGGATATACCCTAATTAAACTGATGGAAACGATAAAATTGATCGACTTATTAAGCTTGCATCAAATCATGTTGAAGTTTAAACTGTACACTGTACAGCAACTCGTTGGGTCCGAGAAAGGCTTGAGCTTACATTGGCCAATAAAATCACATGTTCAAGTCTAGATTCCTAATGCCCATGGTTGTCCAGTTTTGACTTTCAGATAAATATATGGATAATGGTATTACATATAGCCTATTTTCGGAGAAATCTTCAATTTATAAATTTTCACTGTCGGAAAAGGTTTTACTTAGTCTGCTTGAAGTAATGTACGCAGCAGAGTCCAGAGTCCAGACTGGTAGCCTTGACACTAGAACTATAACGAAAGATACTTGGGGTGATATTAAGTATGTTCATTTATACTTGAAGGCTTGCCGCTTGAAGTCTGAAGGTCAAGATTAATTCAAGAGTCAAGACTCAAGACTTTATAGTGCTTGGTACGTCTCATGCATATATATGCATGTATGATGTATTCTTAAATTATTTATATATAAGCTTAAAAATCAAGCTCAAAACTTTTCCGCTTGGCAAGAATTTAGTTTTAACTTTTAACAAGTCTTCGATCAGTGATTCCTGATTCGTGTTAAATTACATGGGCCATGTAAGTTAGTATTTATTTACTTAAATCTCACGAATCACCCCCCTAGTCCCCGTAAAGCTAGTGATGCCTTTTGTTACTTACCGCTTAACATAGATCAACAGGATTTAAAAGATGAATCTAACTGGAATTTGGAATTTGGAAGTAGGAAGTTGCAAGTTGGAATTTCATATACAGAATCCAGATCGGTGAATTTTGAATCCTGATCAAGTTTAATTGGGATTCAGTTATTATGGGTGTACCGTGTAGCCAATCCCTGACTTTGACCACTTATGTATTTTCACGGCTCACATGAGTCATGATCATCATGATTGATCTTTTTTTTCATATTCAAGAAGGATGAATATGTACAAAGACTAGCTATTTAATTATTTAATAATGGATTCTAAGTTTTAACTTATTAGTTCCAGCTATTCATGCACTCACATATTATTTAATTAGAGTCTAGACACTAGTAGTGATTCGTGACTACATATAAAGTGAATAGTCTATGACAACTGATTGCTTTTGCGTGATTTTATTTTAATCTGATCGATCAGATAGATATATACATAATTAACGGAAATTTCGCTCCAAAATTCGAATCAAGATAATCAAGAATATTCAAGAATATATATTATATTACATATTATCATTTCTACTAGTATGTTCTTGCCTATCCAGTTTTTACCATATTGTTTGATTCAGCAAATAGCAGTACATACTACAGTGTACAGTATACGTCGAAAGTTGATATGAAGAAAACGGAAAAATCCACACCCCAAACAAGGAGTTACGAAGGATAAAATTCTATACTAACGCACATATAAACAGCGATATCATATAGTTCATGAGTGGGGGGCTGAAATGATTTTTGGTTTTACAAATCTCATCTGTTATATATATGTACTGTATATATCACCTTTTTTATGTACAAAGTTGGTCTTATAGTATAAACATTGATCACAAGCTTTTAGATTGTTGAAGTTTTGCAATTTCACTAGCTATGCCATTCTTATTGACTTCTTTTACTCTTTTTTCAAATTCTAATTTTTCACCTGACCATTGTTCTTCGACCTCAACTAAACCAGCTTGAGAGTCAATTTTACCAAACAGAGCGTTGGCTAACTCATTATGATGAGAAGTTTTGATTAATTCTGGAGTAGAAACTAAATTGAGTTGTTTGTTACCATCAAATGCAACATTTAAAGCATTAGCTAAATCTTCTTCAGTGACAATGAAATTTTCAGCTTGGTAATATAATTCTAATAAGTTGGAAGCACGGTTAATTTCACCAGTCAGTTTGTTATTTAGTCTATTTGCTTGTCTTTTAGCATGCAGTATTTGTTCTTCTTCTGGTGTTCTTAATCTCATTAATGGACCATCAAGTAAACTACTTATAGTTGGTAATGTTAATTTAGTGGCTTCAGAGACTTCATGAACTTGATCCTTCTTTCTTCTTTCTTCATTTTCTTTGGCTCTTTGTTCTCTTTGTTCATTTAATTCTAATTTCTTTTCTTCAGCTTTCAATGATTCAATATAGTATTCACGACGTAACGCAGCTTTGGTTGCCCTTTCCCTTTGAGTTTCGGTCAGTTCTTGTAAGTTTGGGATAGTTTTTGGTTCTTTGGCAGAATCGTGGATTAATTGTTCGACAGTTTTAACTTCTGGTAATGGTTGTTCACGACTTGTACCTCTTGGATGTTGAACACCTTCAGCATAACCAACATTTGGATTTGCTGGTCTAACAATTGGTTTTATTGGTTTCTTAAGTATAGAGCGTACTACTGGAAGAGTACCAGATTTGTACCCAAATTTAGCAGCACCTTTACCCATATTCAAATGATGTTAAACTGATTTGATGATTCAATTTTTCACAGCTATAATTTGACTGGTTTTATTGAATATTTTTTTTTTAAATATAATCGATTTTTTTTTTGAAGAGTCGGTCGGGTAATATAATTTACCACTGTGAGCCCCAGATCAGGAATATTTCGCGAATATTGTGTGACGGGCACTACTGGTATAACCATTGAAAACTACATAATTAAATTTATCATTATTTTATTTCTATATATATATAAACTAATTAGGATGCTCTTAATCTCAATGGTGATCTGGAGACATAGTGATCCTCCGATCCGTAATCATCGAAAATAGCACCAAATTCGTAATCCCCAGTCTCTAGGACAACAGCTCCGATTTGAAACTTAAATGATTCTCCAATTTTGATAGGATTAGAAACTATCGTCTGTAAAGTACCATTATAGATTAATTTTTTATCAATCGAGCCATATGTCAATGATAACGGAATATTTCTTAAGATCCCATGAATGTCTCTGTCAGAGTTATTATGAACATTAACATCAACGGTGAAAAAGTTATCTGTCTTGATGTGATGAGATGATCCAATTTTAGTGTATTCAATATCTTTCAACTCAAACTCAATTAAAATTTCATCAATTGTTAAAAAATTCATCATCTTTTGAGAGATTCTGATACCTCTGAATTCGATAGCACCACTATCGTTATCAGCTGACCAAGTACCTTTCAAATTGTTTAATATTTCTTGACGATACCAAAAAATTTGTTTCAAGAATTTATCTTCAGATTTGGAAATGTTTGGCAAGATGTATTGTTTCTTCAATAAACTTGGAATTTTACTAGTTTCTCTAATTTTGCCAATTTTAAATCTTCTGATTGGTAAAACTAATCTCTTTGTTTCTAACGGAACTATAGTTTCATTAACTTCATAATCAAATAATTCAACGTCAATATTGATTGGCTTATTCCAGATATTTCTCAGATCAATAATGAATAAAACATAATCATAGTCTTTTGGCTCCCAATTCTTCAAATTTGGATAAGTATTTCTAGATGAACTCAGTGGTACTATATCACAACTAGCTAATTCAATACAACTTGAAACTGAGATAGTTAATGGAACACTTAATCTTCTTAGGTATAAATCTTCAGATTTTTCGTCAGTGTGTGCATAATCAATGAATATATTAAGTTTAGTTAAACCTCTTTTACCAAAAATCTCAACGTTTAAATCTATTTCTTCATTTGGCTTAATTTCTTGAACGTCATTCTTAATTGAGATTGAATCTTTAACTAAGAAATATTCAATCTCATTGATATCACTCATTGTTAAAGTTCTATCTTCTAACGCAGATTTCAATGGAGCTTTTGTAGAATCCCAATTTGTAAAATTTAGATAATTGATAGGAATATTTGAATTATTTTTTAATTTTAACGATAACGAAGTTTTACCACCTTCTAAAAGCATTATTCTTCCGATTGGAGATAATAATTGCAATGATGGCTGTGAATTGACAACATCAAAATTCAAAGCTATCAAATCTGCTTTCTTATCAATATAGTTTTCGGACATTTCCTTTCGATAATTTGAGAGAACTGAAACATCTCCATTAAGAACTAATGGTTTGAATTTTGGTAAGGTTTCTGATTTTATAGAGTGGACTATTTTAAAATCTTGAGGTGTACATTCTAAAATCTGTAAATTTATTGTCTTGATTTCAAGGTTTCCACTCTTTACTGGTTTGAATGGTACAGTTATATTCTGGACTCTCTTTGGAAGAATAGTAAATCTATTTTTTAAAATTTCTAAATCTGTAATTTTGATACCATGAATTTCTAATGGGAATGCAAATGGATTCTGAATTGTAATGCTTATTTCAGAAGTTTCACCTTGAACTAAAAGAGGTATTTTGGCAGTTGTTTTATTTGCAAATGGATCATAAATAAGTGGATCTTTTGACTTCAATGTAGTATCTTTTGGTTTCTTCTCCTTTTTGGGAGGATTTGGTAAATTAGCTAATTGAACATCTCTGATGATATACGGATCAAAATAATTTACTGATACATTTGAGTTTTCTATCAGTATTGAACTTATTTCACTGAAAATTTTATTCTGCTCATTGTCTGTCAATGAGTTGAGATATCTAGTCAACAGTAAAGATTTCAATAAAACTGAGCTTTCCTGTTCTTTGATTTTATCACAAATTGAAGAAGATAGTTGAATGATTGATTTATGAACTTTAATCCATCCATTAGTTGAACCATCCACTGTATCTTCAACTCCATAGATTGTTAATAAAGCATTAAATAATGCAGTTAAATCACTTGAAGATGATTCATTAGTGTTTGATATTTCTGGGATCAAAGTAAAGAGTAATGCTCTTAGTAAAAATGCTCTTTTTCTATGATATGACAAATCTTCATAAATTGAAGATAATGAAGAATAAATCTTGATTTGAGATAAAAGATTTAATTTCTTGAATTCCAATTGGAAAACTTTATTTGAAACTTTTAGAATATTAGACCTATCAAATTTTGAAGATGGATCTATTGGTTCTTTATTTGGTTGAAGCTTTTTACCTTTTATCATATTTTCATAAATTGTTGTGGAAATTATACCTGAATTTAAACTCAAAGCTGTCATGTATTTCAACAATCTTAAAATTGTATCACAATAAACCAAGTTAGGAACATAATCCTCAACTTCATTTCTTGTTCTTTCATAATAATCTAGAACTTTAGTCATGATTTGATAAATTAAATCATTCACTGGTGTATTTGTTAAAGATTCAACATTACCAGTCATAAATGAGGAAATAGAAGATCTTGGTGATGAAATTGGTGTATGAGTAGTTGCTGGTGCAATTAAAGAAGTTGCAGACTGTTTGAGAAGTTTCTGTAAAGTTGGAGTTAACTCGAAAGCTGACTCAACATAAGTGTGTAAAAAAATACTAATTGCAATACCTTCTAAAGCAGAACCTATCCATAAATAATCATAACTTGATTTCAAAAGAGCAATTGCTTCATTGAATTGAGTGAATGCGGAGTGATAATTACCTGCTAAAAGATATAAGTTACCCAGTATTTTCAATTGACGACCTTTAACTCTTGATTGACGTCTTTCAGCAGATGTAGATAATGAGATTTTAGCCAAAGATGGATCACTTAATGATAAAGACAACCCTGAGCCAGAGCTGATTCTTTTCTTCTGTTTAGACAAGAACTTTGAAGGATCATTTTCTCCAACAGATCCGGGAGATCTTAGAGTTAAATGCTGGTATGAATCATGATATTCAGTTAGCTTCTGAAGGAAGAATTTGGTTATTTCACACATAATTGTTTCAATATTTCTTTTTGGATGATTGAATATCTCAATGTTTTCACTCTGAACCTCTTTTTCAAATACAATAACAGAATGGACTAACGCAGCTTTATATAGTTTTTTCAATTGAAGTAAATCATCATCTGAGACGTCTCCATTTGAAACACCAATAACAACGAATGTTTTTCTATAAGGTTCGAAATCCTGTAGAAATAGCGATTCAGTACCATCAACCGAGGTTTGGAAATCATAAATCACTCTTCCTTGAGGAAAACTTTGTGGATTGAACACTCGTGATTTTGTCCCAGTCACGTCCACTAGTCTAACTTCTAAAGCTGACCTTATGATTTCTGAGTATTTGCTGAAGTGGGAAGCCGATATTTTGCCAATGGGCACAATGAGAGTCCTGACTCTTGCCGGGGCTGCGAATGAGTGGAAATCCATGGTCTGAAGCCAGCAATTGGAGTGAAGTTGTCTTCTATCTTCTATATGTGTTTAAATAATCCGGAACGAAAAAAACAAAACAAAAATTCAAAATCAATACTTTATAAAGAACTTCATAAAACTTCATACTAAACAAGCTCAATGGCAGGTCTCAGCTTCGACAACTTCCAAAGAAACAACTATCTTACAACACACGGCCATGGCCAGCCAACTGCCACTTCCACGGGGACAACCATTGTTGGTGTCAAATTCAAAGGTGGCGTTGTCATCGCTGCTGATACAAGAGCTACTGCTGGTGATATTGTTGCTGACAAAAACTGTGAGAAGTTACATAGACTAGCACCAAAGATCTGGTGTGCAGGTGCGGGTACTGCTGCTGATACCGAAATGGTTACACAATTGATTGCCAGTAATCTAGAACTTCATTCTTTGAGTACAGGTAGAGAACCAAGAGTCGTTACATCTTTAACTCAATTAAAACAACATTTATTCAAATACCAAGGTCATATCGGTGCTTATTTAATTGTTGCTGGTACTGATCCAACAGGTGCTCACTTATTTGGTATCCAGGCTCATGGTTCCACTGATGTTGGTTATTATCAAACTTTAGGTTCTGGTTCAATGGCAGCTATGGCCGTCATTGAAAAAGACTGGCACATTGATATTGAAAGAGAAGAGGCTATCAAACTAGCTGCTTCTGCTATTGAAGCAGGTATCTGGAACGATTTAGGTTCTGGTTCCAATGTTGATGTCTGTGTCATGGAAATCGGTAAAGATGCTGAATTATATAGAAATTACATTACTCCAAACGTGAGAGAGGCAAAAGAAAGATCATACAAATTTGCTAGAGGTACTACAGCTATTTTAAAAGAATCTATTTACAACAAAGTTGACGTTTCTGAAGAAATCATAATTTCTGGTCCAGATGCAATGGAAATTGACGTGAATTAGAAGGGTAGAATCAATTTTAAATAATTATTAATGTACATTACGATAAATTTATGTGTAAGAACCTATTTAGATTCATTTCCTTCTTCTTTAGTTTCTGCTCCTTTAGTTTCTGGTTTATCTAGTTTAACTAATTCTTTCAAAGCGATATTAGTACCTTCAACAATTGCAATATGTTCAATTTTATGGACTTTTTCTTCGTAATCTTCTAAAGTTTCACCTTTAACGATTTCAATTTCTTTCACTAATAAAGGTTCGCCAGCATCCACTTGTTGAATTACTTTATGGATCATGACACCACCTTTAGTAATCTCTCCATCTTGACCGGCTTTCCATGCTCTGTCAATTGCATGAGTACCATCAAAAGCACCCGGTAACGCAGGATGTAAGTTAATGATATGGATTCCAACATCTTCTAATGGACTCAAGAATTCATTTGATAAAATTAACATCCAACCAGCACATACTATTAAATCTGGTTTAGTATGATTTTTAGGTAATTCATCACTATCTTCACCTTTAACATTACCATAAATGATTAAATTTGATAAGTCTTTGTTGAATTTTTTTCTTAATTGAGGTCTTTCAGATTTTGGAAGGCCTTTGTAATAGTCTTTCAGTTGATGTACTTTAGTTGGGATGTTATTATTTGAAGCTCTTTCTAAACCGTATGCAGTTGATGATGATGATATGACTTCAATAATTTCGGCATCGATAACTTGTGCTTTAACAGCATCAATCAAGGCTTGTAAGTTAGAGCCATTGCCAGAGATTAGGACGGTAATCTTTGCCTTTGACATTGTTATAATCTTCTCAGTTGTGTGGTGTACCCAGGAATTTCTAATGGTATTACTTAATCTCATCAGTAATTTTACTTCAAAAATTTGGGTGGTGTCCCTACCACAAAAAGTGACTCCGTTGATTTACTGAGACTATTAGTATAAAACCTACAGATATTTCAAAGTTCATGTAAATGAGTATCTATAACAATCAGTTCTTGAATGTAATATATCTATAAAGTCTTCTCACAGTAGTTCGTTATAATTTAAATGGTGATGATTGGAGTTAAAAAAAAAGTATCGACACGTTTTGGCATAATCAATTTACCTATTCTAAGTTCTTGATAACTTGTTCAGTGAAGTGAGTGGTGGAAGCAGTACCGTGTAAATCACCAGTTCTGTTTTCAGGACCAGAAGCAATAGTTTTCAAGACAGATTTTTGGATTTTCTTACCGTATTCATCTAAACCCATATGTTGTAACATAACACATGATGATAATAATAAAGCAGTTGGATTAGCCTTGTTTTGACCAGCAATATCTGGAGCTGAACCATGGACAGCTTCGAAGATGGAAACTTTGTCACCCATGTTACCTGATGGAGTTAAACCTAAACCACCAATTAAACCAGAAGCTAAATCAGACATGATATCACCGTATAAGTTTGGCATGACCATAACAACATCAGAGTAGTCAGATGGTTTGGTGACTAATCTTAATGAAGTGTTATCAATTAATTCGAAATCTAATGAGATTTCTGGGAATTCTTTGGCAACTTGTTTAGCAGTTTCAACGAATAAACCATCTGATAATTTCATGATGGTAGCTTTGTGGACAACTAAGATTTTCTTTCTGTTGATAGTTCTTGCGTATTCAAAAGCGTATCTGATAACTTTTTCAGAAGCTTCTCTAGTAATTAATTTGATAGATTGGACAACACCTGGAACGACAGTGTGTTCAATACCAGAATATTCACCTTCAGTGTTTTCTCTGATTAAAACGGTATCAACGTTTTCGTATGGAGTAGCATAACCTTCAATGGATTGAGCTGGTCTAACGTTAGCGAAAAGATCAAAAGTTTTTCTTAAAGTTAAATTCAATGATCTGTGACCTTTACCAACTGGTGTAGCTAAAGGACCTTTTAATGCAACTAAATTCTTGTTGATTGAATCGATAGCAGCTTGTGGAATGGCGGTTTGGTTGTTGACGATGATTGGAGTAACATCACAGAATTCCCATTCGATTGGAACTTTAGCAGCAGCGTAAATCTCTTTAACAGCTTTTGAAATTTCAATACCGATACCATCACCTTCAATAAAAGAGACAACATAATTACCATTGGCGTTTTTTTTACCGTTATATTTGGCGACTTGTGAAGAGTAGAATCTTGCTGATGAAGCAGCTCTTGAGAAAGATGATCTGGCAAATTTGGTTGACAACATTATGAGGATTGAATGAGTCTAGAAGATCTTATTAGGGAGCAATTCGTCAATTTAGTTAATAAACCATTTTTTTTTGATTTTGATAAAAATATTCTTCGGCACCGAAAATTCGCGAAAAATGATCTCAATGAGACTCGAGAGTCGAGACTCGGTCAAAGTCTCGGAGTTGTTCACGTGAAAGTGATTGTCAGAGATTACGTAAGATTTCTTGATCTTTGATCTTTTGATTTATTTTACTTTTTTTACTTTCTTTTATATTTATTCTATTCAAAAGTATCAGGCGCTTAAGGAATTGAGACTCAAATCACGCCTAGCTAACACTTATTCCATTCAGGAGCTGGTCAATTACAGAAATGTCCTCTCAATTCTTCAAGGATGTTCCACACTCTAGTTTAAATGGGAAATTTATGTCAAGAACCATCTCTTTAAAGATGGATCATAACAACAATAATAACGACCCAGATACCTCAACTGAATCAATTGAAGAAGATAATTCAGCTATAAACTCGAATGGGTCTCATAACACCTCTTCCACCTCAACTGGTTCATTTTCTAAGTTCTTTGGTTCAAATGTTGATGCTGGCGGTAAATCCAGACAGTTATTAAAAGACTATATGTTGAATGATTCTTCTTTGGATGATATACAAGTTGCCACTACCAACTCCAACTCAACTCAAGGTGATGATTATGATGATGATGATTTGCAAATCACTGATGTAAGAGAAGTTGCTCAAGTTGAACTGCCTACTAACCCGCCAGAGGTAGAAGTTAATAATAACGCTACATTGAACACTCCTGCTAGTTTGACTACAGAATCGGAAACTGATACTAGCTCTGGAGATGTCATGGTGGAAGCGCTTTACAAATCTCAAAAATATTGTGTTTCTTTAAAGAAAAGTCTTCAAATTGCTAATTCAAAGGTTTCAACCCAAGAAACTGAGATTACCAATTATCAAAAGTACAATCGTCAATTGAAACAATCATTTCAAAAGTTCAAAGAAACTTTAGCGACATTGGAGTCAAAATCAACAGATTTACAAAAATTAAGAAATACTGAAAGTGAAGAGATTTCTAAATTGAAAAATGAATGTAAAGTTATTAATGGTTTATTAAACACTTATAAACAAGAGATTATCAATTCCAAAAAACAAATTGAGCAATTGAAAAAGATTAAAGTCACATCTACGTTTGAGATTGAAAAAAGTACGATCCCACCAAAAATACTTGAAATTATTTAAATTTAAAACTAACAATCAATTTTCAATAGGAAATAAAGATATAGCCTCATTAGAAAAAAGATTAGATGAAAAATCAGGTTTACTATCAGAGCAAAAGATTAAAACTCTGAGTTTAGAGAAATCTCTAGAATCCTGTCGTAAAGAATATGATGAAAGTATCAAACAATCTATTGAATCTTCAACTAATTTCCAAGAAAACTTGATAGAAAAACTTGAATCTTCATATAAAAGTCTGGAACAAAGTTTGAATTCATTATTAACTAACTCATTAACTCCTTTAATTAGCCAAACAAATTCCAATATTGATAGCAGAATAGATCTTTTAGCCAAAGAGTAATTCAACAATACCTTTAATGTTTCCCCCATATTTTTGAGTCTTTTCAATACTAACACTCGTATAGATTTTCAAAGTCTTTAGAAATATCAAACACTTCAGCCTCAATGAAAATTGAAGAATCAAGTCAAAAATCTACAGAAATCATTAAATCAGTTATCAATGAGAATTCTGAAAATTATTCTACTTCTATTGAAACAATTGTTGAGAATCAGAAGAACCTGAACGACGGTTTGAGTAAAATCACTAATCTAATCAATAAGATTACCTCTAAGATTAATGATAATTCACTAAATGAGATTTTTGAAGAATTTTCAAATACTTTACAGGCTAGAATTGAAGATCTTGATAAGGCTATCAAGAATCAAAAAGGGTTAACATCAAAGGTGGAATCACTAACTAAGGCAAAAGAAGAACTTGAATTTACTATTCAAGGCTATTTATTAAAAATTGAAGATTTGAATAAAACAATATCTTCTAATTCTATTACAATTAAGAAAAATGAAGAAAATACAAAACAGTTGGAAGATAGTTGCATGTGTTATATTAAGGATATATCAGATATGAATGATAAGATTTCCTCTCTTGAATCAAGTTTGAAAGCTTCAGAAGATAAATTTTTAAAATATAAATCAAATTCAGAGAGTAAATTGAAGACTCAATCAGACATTCATAATATTGTCCTTGAAGAAAGAGATGAATTGAAAGAAGAAGTAATCAAACAAGCAAATGATTCAAAAGAATTAACAGAACTCCAATCAATTCAAATAACTAAATTAAAACAAGAAAATCTAAAACTATTAAAAGAAGTTGAGAAAAAATCCAAAGAGCACAATGAATTGATGGATTTAAAACAAGAGAACAAAGATTTGAAACATGAGATTAAAGAATTAAAGACAAAGAACTCAATTCCAAAAATCCCTGTTCCAAAAAGATCAACTGTTTTCGATGACGATGATGATTTAGAACAAAACACTTCAATGATTGATGTGCCAATTTCTTTTAAAAATTCTAAAGATACCAAAAATGAAAAGAATAATGATAATACTGAACAAAAGAAACCTTCTAAAAAGCAACCAACTAAAAGAAAGAAGTTATTAGATGATGATGAAGATGAGCCAACAGTATTTGACAATTTTGACTTTGATACTTTACTTGAATCTCAAAAGACTTCAATCCCAGCAAGAAGATATACCAAGAAGAAAAGAGGTTGATATTTACGTTTTCGGCAGAACTATCTTTCCTTAGCAGAGCACTTTATTTTATTTGTTTCTATTCCTATATTACTCTTTTTGTTTTCTATTTACACCAATATATAATACTTGATCAGTGATTACAACTTGTACCTTTTTTTAATAAGCCCAATACCACTCACAAAGCTTCATAGATATAAGAAAGTAGTTGCTCGTCGACATCTTTATTAACAGCATCAATAATCTTTCCAGAATCTAAATAATGCATAAATTTAACAGTTTTTTCATTTTTTTTATCAAGGTGTAAAACAGGAACGTCAAAACAATACGAATCCCACCATTCTTTGTTCAGTGGATCAGTTATGTCAACATATTGGATCGAAATGTTTTTAGTCAATTTATCATTCCCACGAACTTCATCAATTACAACTTTAGCTTTATCACAAAGACTACATCCTGTCTTTGCATATAATGTCAACAACACTTTAGAATTGGATCGTCTTAATGGGGTGACGGAGAATGATCTTTGAGATATTAGTGAGGCGTTTGATAGAGGTAGTCTAATTATGGATCTGAACATTGTCTGATATTGGAAATGATGATAAAAGTTTTTGTAAAAGGTCTTATTAATGTTTTCCATCTTTTTTTTTACTATCCCGATTTTTCATGTATGTGTCAAACAGATTTTATTCTACGTTTGAAAAAGGTTGATTTCTGTTCATTTATTCTGTTTAATAGTACTAGGTTTCCAAGATCCGGGTCTTTCTAAATCTTTGGTATTATATCTAGATTGCACTGAATGTTTACATGGGGATGTTTCTTTATCTCTCCAAAGATAATCAATATTTTCATTCTTAGATGAAGCTAATGCATAAATCATTTCACAGTATTCTTTTATTTTATGATCAACATCTTGATTCCATAATCCATATCTTAGGAACCCCTTTAATGAATTATTCTCTTGTTGAAATAATTGACTATCACAACAAGTTGAATGAGTCTTTATTAATAAGTAGAAGACCTCAAAAAAAACTCCTTTTGTTTCATCATTTGATGAAATTTCTTTAGCTTTTGATAATAATTCAATTGTTTCTTGTGTGTCAATACAATTTGAGGTTTTAATCAAATCTCTTATCAAAACTCTTATTTTAGAATGAATTAATTTCGAGGTATCTCTATCAACATCTAAAATTGATAAACCCAATTGTAGATTCACCAAAAATCTGAGGATAACATGATGTTGTTGAACATCTGGTTGTAAATTTCCTTTTAAATTATGGAACTTATCGAAAACTCCTTTTTGAGTTTCAATTGAATAATTCCAATGAGAATAACAATATTGTAAAACCATTTGAATTAAGGATCTTGCAAAATAAGCATTTGAATTATTGATAAATTCAAATATTAACCCAGTATCAATTAATTCATCCATAAATTTATTGAGTGGTTTCAAAAAGATATTAGGATTTGAGCCATGAATAGAATTACCAGATATAATGATCAATCTATAGATTTGAATTAATCTTGTTTCTTTATGATTGGTGAGTTTAGTGATAGAGTTTCTGATCTCCAGTATCGTTTTCTCTGCAGTTCTTAAAGAGTAAAAATTGAAATGATTGAAAGGAGAAGAGAATTCTAACTCCTTGAAAATATTCGACTGGTCATTACCTAATAACACAGTAAGTGGAATACCATCATATTCAGCAGGTCTTAATGATAATAGCTCTCTTATAGCATAAACAAAACTAGGTTTAACTGAAGTCTTTAAGGGTAAAGTGATACTATTATCATTGTTTGAATCATCATATTCATCAAAATCTGAAGAAACTTGGACAACACTTAAAAGATTAATTTCAATATCACCAGGATGACTAAACTCTTTTTCTTTTCTCAAGTCTGGATACGCAGGATTTTGTGAGTTCTGAAATATTCTTTGACTTGATTGTTGATGAGCACTTAAGTTGATATCTGAATTATTAGACCAAGCTGAATCACAGGTGTAAAGCTTTCGTCTATTTCTAAATGAGTAAATGTACTCTCTTAAGCCAAAACAGACAAATGTAGTTAATGTATAGGTTATAACCAGGCAGATAAATATATAGAGAGTTTCTAATAAGGGATCAAAATCACTATGCGTTGGTGCCGGAGGTCTGTTGGATGTTTTATCCTCAAAATAACCAAGATGGTAAGCATCTGAATTGACACCAGGAATTCCCCTTCTTGATAGTTCTAGCATTAAAAAGCTCATTATAATATTTTAGTATATATTGGTGAAGAATCATTGTCATTGTTGTTAAAAAATTGTGGTTTTTGTTGGTTTTTTGTTTTTGTGTTTCTAGTATTTTTATTAAAACACTTTAAACTATAATTTTATCTAAATGGAAAGAATATCACACTTATACTTATCTAGATGGTATCTTTGAAGTGTTACCATTGAGGTATGAATGGTAAACTTAATACATGAATGGAATTTTTTGAGAAATACAAAACATTATTTACTCTTTGAACTGTTTGCATAGTCTTATTACAATTACTACATCTAGAGAACATGAAAGGCTATAAGTAATATAGCGCATTAGTTTAAATTCCATTCAATACTTCTACTTTCTGGTGTCTGATCATAAAAGTTAAATAACGAAAAAACATTACGAGACTTGAATCAAATTAAAAATATCATATTAGATTCTTTGCAGCATAACTTGAGACATTTAGCTCGCAGTTGCGAAGGCAGTGATCTAATCCTAGGAGTTAGAATAGTGGTGCTAGACTCTAGATTCCAAGAATTACGCTTTACATTAATTTATGTAGACTTATAAGGTAGATTGGTTTTAATTCGCCACAAATAGCCCTGTGCTTATTCTGGAGAAGCCTTCATGCTTTAATATTTGAACTCAGTAACCAGTTTACATTGAAGTTTTTTTATATCCTCTTCAAATTCTTCTTCAAGTGTTTACGCTTTTTCCTTGATTCAAATCTCAACACATTCAAGATATATGGTTTATAAATTGGCTGAGGTTGACGAAAATTTGGAATTGTGATCACAATTTCAGTTATGTTACATTAATGATTGTTTACAAATATTGAATATTAGAAGCAATCAAAAGGCAGGTGTTTGGTGGAGAAAGATTAAAGAAGTAGAAAAATATCCAGTATTTGATACTTTCATATTCATTTAAAGATTATTTAATATGGGAATTGAGAGTATTAGGAGGATTTTATAGAGATTTATAATCTAAGATTGAAGATTGAAAAAAAAACGACAGATTTCAACAATTTTTTTTGATATAAGATCGAACAATGAACTTCGATCCAATTCCTCAGATTCCGCTACTTGAAGCGTCGTTTCCAAATGAATTAACGCTCTCAAAAGGTAAAATCACCAGAAATATCGTTTACTCTCCAAAAAACACTGCTTTGGAATGTGAAAAATTCGTTAAAGTTATGCAATCTTCAATTCAAGATCATTATTTAAAACATAAAGGTAAAGGATGGGAAAAGGAAAAATTAGTAGAGATGCAGGAATCCGGGCTAGTATATGTTTATTACACTGATCCTGAAGGTAATGTTATTGCGTTCTTGTCGTTTGTTCTAACATATGAAGAAGGTTTAGTCGTTTATCTTTATGAGATTCAAATAATACCAGAATGGCATGGGATTGGATTAGGTCAAAAATTAATGGATAGTTTCCACTCCTCAGTAAGAAGTTACAGGGAGGAACTTTCTATTGAAGGATTGGATATAAGTGAATTAGAAGGGACTAAGTTGACAGTATTCTCCGATAATAAAGTGCTGACATGGTATCGTAAATTAGGCTATGTATTGGCTGAAGAAAGTCCAGTTGATAGAAAATTAAGAACTGGAAAAGTCATTAAACCTAGTTATTATATAATGTTTAGAGAGCTATCTTAAGTAGTGTTGATACAATATATGAGTTATAATTTACATTAAACATACCTGTAGTAAGTAAATAGTATAATCAATTTACTCTATGCACTATCTTGAAACTAAAAAAAATATTACCTAAAATGGCTCAATTTTTAGATGAACGGCTTCTTTATGAGCGTATATTTATGTTCATGCCACTCTGAAGCTCCAAAAGCTCGTAGATGGTTGCTAAACAAAATACAAAATTATTAATTTATTAATATTAATAATACAATTATTATGAAATTATATAATAATAATTATATTAATATATTTATAATTCATATAATAATAATATATAATATATAATATAATATATAATATTAATATTAATTAATATAATTATATTAATAATTATTTGTATGAGAAAAATTCTAAAATGGACTTAAGATTTTATTCTAGAAAAATGAGAATCAATGAGGTTCAATTTCACAAGTCCGATGTATACCGACGGGATACGATTATTCACCAAATTAATATATCTGTATAATTATTAAAAGACAAATTAAGACAGAGACTAGTAACGCTAGCTAGTGGTATTTCGATTCCGTTATATTTACATAAATTACAGCTTTATAATGTTGAAAGAGCAAGCTATTAATATAATAACCTGGATTAATTCACGTAGTTATAAGTGATAATTCAACCATTTGTTAAAATTCCCGGAATTCATAAGCCTCCCTCGGTATTCAAAAAATTGCATGAAAACAAAACAAACAACTTAAAAAAAAATCATACAAAAATAAACTAGTAGAATTAAATTTAGGGTACACTGTCCGTATTTTTTATTTCAATTTGAGATCGTCTATATATTATAATCCAAATTGAGTTCAATTGTTACGTCCTCAATCTATATAGATCATTGTTTGAATAAGAGATCATTGAATTGAGATCAGTTTGTTTCAAAGGTACTTTTTTTTATCTCCTTATTGATTATTGGTCGAATTCTTTTAATTAAATCATTACCTATCAAGTATGTGTTCTGATATGAAACATTATTACCAATTCAATGAAATGAATATTTTAATGAAGTTCTTTTGATGCTATAGTTGATTGAAATATCACAGCCGATATTTCGCCCTTTAACTCAAGTTTAGGGGAAACCTCAAATCAATGCTTAATGAAGTATTAATTACTAATTAAACCTAGAAGGTATTTTGTTTTGTTGATAATAAAACAATCATATCATATCAAAGAAAATCACTCATTTAAAACCACTTATTGGTAATTCTGTTTTTCCCACTTTATATTTCCTCTACTAACTAAAATTCCAGGAATTTACCATTATGGAAGCTATCTTAGACTTTTCAACAGAGCTAGACATCCAATTATTGGATAAGGTCGTTGAAACCTTCTATAAAGGCTCCGGTCCAGAAAGAAAAGTTGCTCAGGATGTCATCACTAAATTTCAAGAACATCCAGATGCATGGCAAAAAGCAGATCAAATTTTACAATACAGTTCTAATTCTCAAACCAAGTATATTGGTTTATCAATCTTGGATAAGTTAATCACCACTAAATGGAAAATGTTACCAGATGAACAAAAGAAAGGTATTAGAAATTTTGTTGTAAATATGATCATTGCCCAATGTGACGATGATACTACTTTCCAACAACAAAGATCATTAATTAATAAATGTGATTTAACTTTAGTTCAAATTCTGAAACAGGAATGGCCTGATAACTGGCCAAGTTTTATTCCTGAAATTGTTCAATCTTCAAGATCTGGTCTTAATGTTTGTGAAAACAATATGGTTATTTTAAAATTATTATCAGAAGAAGTTTTTGATTACTCTTCTGAACAAATGACTCAAGCTAAAATTAAGAACTTGAAAACTAGAATGAACGAAGAATTTGCTGAAATTTTTAGATTATGCTATGAAGTTTTAGATAAAGCAACCAGACCTTCTTTAATCGTTGCAACTTTAAATTCTTTATTAAGATATTTACAATGGATTCCATTAGGTTATGTTTTTGAAACTGAATTATTAAATTTATTAACTTCAAAATTTTTACAACCTCAAGATACAAGAGCTGTTACTTTAAAATGTTTAACTGAAATTGCTTCATTGACTCCACAAAATTATGATGATAAATTTGTTGCTATGTTTGCTTCTTCAATTGAACAAATTGGTCAAGTTATTCCTTTAGGTACTGAATTGAAAAAAAGTTATGCTGTTGCTAATGCAAGTGATCAAGCTTTTTTACAAGATTTAGCTATGTTTATCAGTACCTTTCTAGGTAATCATGTTCTTGCTTTAGAAGCTAAAGAAGAATTCAGACAATTGTTAATTACATCCCATGAATATTTAATTCAATTATCAAGAATTGAAGAAAGGGAATTATTCAAAACTTGTTTAGATTATTGGAGTAAATTAGTTTCTTCATTATATACAGAAGTTCAAGAATTACCAAATAATTCTTTATCTCCAATGATGCAATTGGGTTTTGGAAGTTCATTAACTTCAACTTCAGGTGGTGCACCAGATCCTACATTACTAGAAAAGTATCCATTAAGAAAACATTTTTACAAGAGTATTTTATCAGAATTAAGATTAGTTGTAATTGAATCAATGGCTAAACCTGAAGAAGTTTTGGTTGTTCAAAATGATGAAGGTGAAATTGTTCGTGAATTTGTTAAAGAATCTGATACTATTACTTTATATAAGTCAATGAGAGAAGTTTTAGTTTATTTAACCCATTTAGATGTTGTTGATACTGAACAAATTTTAAGTGAAAAATTAAATAAACAAATCGACGGTTCTGAATGGTCCTGGCACAATATTAATACCTTATGTTGGGCAATTGGTTCAATCTCAGGTTCAATGAATGAAGACATGGAGAAAAGATTTTTAGTTGCTGTTATCAAACATTTATTAGCCTTAACTGATATGAAACGTGGTAAAGATAATAAAGCTGTTGTTGCTTCTAATATCATGTATATTGTTGGTCAATATCCAAGATTCTTAAAAGCTCACTGGAAATTCTTAAAGACAGTTATTAATAAATTATTTGAATTCATGCATGAAACTCATGAAGGTGTTCAAGATATGGCTTGTGATACATTTATGAAAATTACATTAAAATGTCGCCGTCATTTTGTTGTTCAACAACAAGATGAAACTGAACCATTCATTAATGAGATCATTAGAAACATTCAAAAAATTACTGAAGATTTGCAAGCTCAACAAGTTCATACATTCTATGAAGCATGTGGTTATATTGTTGGTGCCCAAACACTTGAACCCGTTCGAGAACGTTTATTAAGCGAATTAATGCACTATCCAAACATAGCATGGACCTCCATTGTTGCAAATGCTCGTGAAGACCCAGCTTTATTAACTAATCCAGAAACTGTTAAAATTATTGCTAATATTATTAAAACCAATGTTGCAGTTTGTTCATCATTAGGGGCAGCATTTTATAATCAATTAGGAAATATTTATGAAAATATGCTATCATTATATAAAGCAGTTTCGACTATGATTTCTGATGCAGTCGCAAAAGATGGATTAATTGCCACTAAAACTCCAAAAGTTCGTGGTTTAAGAACAATCAAAAAGGAAGTATTACATTTAATTGAAGCTTATATTTCAAAAGCCGAAAATTTAGAACAAGTTGTTTCTACTTTAGTTGAACCATTATTTACTACAATTCTAGAGGATTATAAAACTAATGTTCCAGATGCTCGTGATGCAGAAGTTTTAAGTTGTTTAACAGTTGTTGTTTCAAAAGTTGGACATACAATTCCAGAAGGCGTTGTTTTAATTTTACAATGTGTCTTTGAACCAACTCTAGATATGATTAACAAAGATTTCACAGAATATCCAGAACATCGTGTTGAGTTTTATAAATTATTAAGAGAAATTGACTTAAAATCATTTAATGCTTTATTACAATTATCAGGAGATGCATTCCAATTATTAGTTAATGCAATTTTATGGGCATTTAAACATAACAATAGAAATGTCGAAAGTCATGGATTAAATTTAGCGGTTGAATTACTGAAAAATGTTGAAAAATTAGGTACAACACCATTTACAACAGCATTTTATCAAAACTTCTATTTCCCAATTTTAAATGACACCTTTTATGTTATTACTGACTCTGATCATAAAGCAGGATTTAGATTGCAATCTCAATTATTAGCTAAATTAATTGAATTAGTTGAAAGTGGATTTATTGCAGAACCATTATATTCTCCAGAACAAGCTCCACAAGGTACACCAAATTCAACCTATTTGAGACAATATTTAGGTAATATGTTGATGAATGCTTTCCCACATTTACAACAAGATCAAGTTGAAGGATTTATTAGAGCTTTGATTGTTAAATATAAAGATCAATCAAGTTTCAGAGGTACTTTAAGAGATTTCTTAGTTCAAATTAAACAATACGGTGGTGATGCAACTGACTACCTATATGCTGAAGATAAAGAATTTGAAACTTTAGAGAAACAAAGATTAAAGAAACAACAAGATTCTAAAGTTGGTGGGTTATTAAAACCTTCAGAAATGGAAGATGATTAAGAAATAGATAAATTAAAAACAATTTTTGCTTGAATCTTATTACTGTATGCTATCCTATAAAAAGAAATTATATATTTGTTCTTTTGGATATATAGATATAACAATAATTTTATTAGACTGAGAAAGGAAACTACAACAACAATAACAATAACAATTACTCACTGAGTCACATTCTTTTAAACTTTATTTTGCTTATATTTATATATATAGTATGTTAAATAATATTCTGATTTTCACCATACGAACCCTGTACATAATTATAAACCATTATATATTTCAATTTAAAATTAATTAACTATTTACATCTATACTATAATCAATTTTTTTTTTTTTTTTTTTTGCTTTTCCATTCATTTATAATTTCTTGATAGCATCAGAAACTTTAACGAATGAATTCTTTGGACCAGGAACAACACCTTTAACTAATATATAGCCATTTTCGGCATCAACATCAACAACCAAAGAGTTTTGTTTAGTACAATTAACAGCACCCATATGACCAGGCATCTTTTTACCTGGTAAAACTCTAGCAGGCGTGGAATTAGCCCCATAAGAACCACCATGTCTATGAGTTAGAGAAGTACCATGTGAAGCTCTTTGACCTTTGAAGTTATAACGTTTCATGACACCTGCGAAACCTTTACCTTTAGAAACACCTTTTAAATCAACGAATTGACCAATTTTAAAATGATCAGCTTTTAATTCAGTACCAATTGGTAATAAACCAGAGTCATCCTTTATCATGAATTCTGCGACTTCTAATTTAGGATTCACTTGAGCCTTTGCGAAATGTCCTAATAATTGTTTTGAAACTTTTTCAGGATTTTTAGATCCATAACCAACTTGAACTGCATTATAACCTTCTTTTGCAATGGTTTTATTATATATGACTTCAACTTGATTAACTTGTAGGATGGTAACGACGAATTGTTCACCAGTTTCCTTATTGAACCAAGGTGACATTCCTCTCTTCACTGCAATAAGGCCTGTTCTAAATGGTAATCTTCTTCTTGAATATGCTTTTGTTGATGAATGGTCAGGTATTCTTGGGATGACTTGTTTTTGGATTGTAGAAGGTGCGGTTAGAAAGGCGGCTGTGCGCGCGAGACGTGGAAATGATGGTGTTATCTGTGCCTTTAGACACTTTAAGCCCAAGTAGATCATTGTGTAATTTTGTTAGTGTTTTCGTTGTTTTAATAATTCTGTATGTAGTGTTTTTTTTTGGAGTTTTTTCCAACACAATTTTTTTCAGGCTCGGCTCGATTGGGAAATTTCCGAGTTGGGATAATTTTAGTTGATTCAATTCTAATACAATTTAATGATTTGGTGATTGATTTAATTGATGATTTGAGTATAGTTTGTTGATAGTCAGAGACGCAATTGACATCGTGATTTATTATTAGTCTTTAATTGCGATTTTTAATCAAATCACAAAACACAATCAATCTGAATTAATTAATATTACACTTACTATCAATTTAAAAAACATAAATACATTTTTCAAGTCTATATACATGCTAAACATAACACTATGAATGGGTTCAACCAAGACACCATAACCCTATTTAATCTTCTTATCTTTTAATTTAATAGTTTCACCATCCAAATAAATACCTTTACCCTTATATGGTTCAGGAGGATGGAAACGTCTGATATTAGAAGCAAACAATCTTACCTGTTGTTTATCGATCCCCTCCACGATGATTCTTGTGGTGGAAGGAGACGTGACTGTTAAACCTTCAGGAACGAATAAACCACGAGGTATAGAAGCACCTAGTTTCAACCAAACGTAAGGTTTACCATCTCTAGTTTCAATTTGAGTTCTGTAACCTGTCCCGACGAATTTCAAAATAGCTAAATGGCCTTCAGTGACACCAACCATATGGTTATTTATTAAAGATCTTGTTGTTCCCCATAATGATTTTTGAGTCTTATCATCCTCATTTGAAATACTTAATTTTAATTTGTTTGCAGAGTCATCATTTTCAAATTTCACGAAATTGGCAACTTCAAATTGTAATGAACCTTTAGGACCTTTTATGGTTGCTAATTGTGATAATTTTATTGTGGTTCTACCTTTTCTTTTAACGATTGGATAATCTAATTGTGAGACTTCAAATGAGACCTCTTTAGGGATCATTATTGGAGACGATCCGATGTGTGATGGTCGTATGGAGGTGGAGGCAAATGATCTCTTGGAGATGAAGAGAGAAGATCTGAACATTGTGAGAAATTCCTCTTTTTGTGGTTTTGTGTTAGGATTCGAATTGAATTTCCACTATAATTTTTTCATTTTCGACATTTTTCATTAATGTGGAAAGTCCGGGTAATGGGCATCGCATCAAAAAGAAAAATTTAATCTCACATAGAAATTCACACTAATTAAACACACTTAAATCAAATCACAAACACTCTTCAAAAAGATGGTCAGAAAACTTAAACATCACGAAAAGAAACTTCTTAAGAAAGTCGACTTCTTAGACTGGAAACAGGACGGAAACCACCGTGATGCAGACGTCATGAAAAAATATCACATTCAAGATCGTGAAGATTATTTCAAATATAATAAACTTTGTGGTAAGATTAGAAAAATGGCCAATGCCTTAGCTGTCTTACAACCAAATGATCCCTTCAGAATCAAACACGAACAGCTATTGTTGGATAAACTATATGAGATGGGGATATTGGCTACAAGATCAAAGATATCTGATTTAGAAAACAAAGTCACAGTCAGTGCAATGTGTAGAAGAAGAATCGCTATTGTTATGTGTCGTTTGAAAATGGCAGAGAATACGCATGATGCAGTTAAGTTTATTGAACAGGGCCATGTTAGAGTTGGGCCTGATGTTATTACAGATCCTGCGTTTTTGGTCACTAGAAATATGGAAGATTATTTGACTTGGGTTGATTCAAGTAAGATTAAAGAAAATTTGATGAAATATAAGAATACAATTGATCATTTTGATTTGTCTTAGGCTAAAGAGAGATTTTGTGTATGGTTGTAATGTTGTGTGTATACTATTAATGGGATTTCATAATGTTTTTCATTTATGAAAATGTAGGATTATGTTTCATTTTTGGAATATTAAATAAAACTGTATGATTTAAAGAAATGAATCTAATGGCTATATATTACTATATATCTAACTATGTAAAACAATCCTTCTTTTTTTCTCTCTATAAAAAATAAATATAATAAAACACTTAAACGAACAAACTTAAATAATGAAAAAAAACAATTAATGATTAACATTCAATTAAAATTATAATCATTACTTGATCCCAATTGTTTTCTTAGATCACTTTGACTACTACTATATGGGATATTTTCATTTCTTTCATGTTGTTGAGTGAATGGAATTGAACTTGATGTCAAACTACCATTTCTTGAACTATTAGCACTATTTTGTTGAAATTGTGTAAATGAACCAGCTGGTCTGAAAATCTTCTCTTTTGTGATTTCAACTGGATTAACCATCACTATACTTTGTCTAATATGATGTGGCGATGGTGGTCTATCATTATTGACGTTATTTAAATTATATGGTTGTTGATACATTTCTGAATTTAAATTGTTTTCAAAAGTTGATGAATTTGGTAAACTTGGTGATGTCTTATTGAAAATCTGATCTGAATAATCAATCGGATTAAATGGTTTGATATCATTAGGGTTTTTGGTGCCTGCAGTGAAGGATCTAGTTGGTGCATATTGAGTATTATTAACAACTGAATTATAATCGACTTTACTTGGATTTGGAACTTTTGGAGCCTTTGGATCATTATAATATTGTTGATTGTTATTTGGCATTTGGATTCTTGATGATGATGCAGGGAAACTTCTTTGATACTGTTGTTGTGGAGCATATGGTTGTTGTGGAGGATATTCTGGATATTGTTGATATTGCTCATTATTGTATTGTTGGTTGTTTTGATCATATTGGTATTGTTGATCATATTGGTATTGTTGATCATACTGTTCATTGATTTGATCATAATGTTGTTGATTGTTGGTAGTATTATCGAACTGTTGTAATGGAATTGAAGAATAAACTGATGAAACTGCTCTATTTTGTAATTTATTATTTGAACCGTTGATTAAAAATTGATCATCATTTGGTTTAGTCAAAGCTTCTTGAGTTTTATTAATGATTTCTTCTTTTTCTAAATCAATTGGATTATCAACAATTTGTTCATTTTCGATGATTTCATCATGATTGATATTCTTGTTAATTGGCGATTCTTCTAATTCTTCATTATTATGATCATCAATGGTATCATGAAAAGCAGGTAATGGAGGAATGATTTCATTTTCATTATTTGAATTAATTTTTTTACCATGTATTGAATTTTCTCTATCAAAATAAACTCTATAAACACTCTTCATTCTCTTGATATCTTCATCATCATCTTCTTCTAATTGATCAGGATTTGCAATGGTTAGACCTTCGGCTGGAAGGTGCTCGAATGTTCTTTGGACAGATTTATCTAGTTCTTCATGTTTAGTAGAGTTAGGGTCTGTGGTTATGACTTCCTCTGATGTTGATTCGAAAGATAAATCACTATTTTGTCTATGATGAACATTGAAATTGTTTTTAGTGTCATTTGTTGGAGCTGGATCTTTAAAAATATCATCATTTGAATCATTAATTGAATCATTAATTTCAATATTTTTACTTAAATTTGAATCTAATTGTCTTTCCGTTAAATTTCTCTTTTGAGTTTGTTGATTTAAATTGAAAACTGAAGAATTGGCAGATGATGCAGAATTCATCATTAAGTTATTATTATAAATTGATGAATTCATTTCATTTCTTGAAGTGGCTCTTGAAGTCGGTCTTGAAACGTTATATCCTGAATATTCATTACCAAATGTATTTTTAGCTAATTCATCCAATGATTGTTTAGAACCTAAATGATGTTGTTGTGGTAATGGGAAATTCTCATAATATTGGTGATGATTGATATTTCTTTCACTTGGTAAACGAGCAGAACTTAAAGTACTTAATTGTGCTTGTGATGGATATCTATTATTATCAGCACCAAATGGATTTGTTGAATAGAAAGATTGATTATCATTTAAATTTCTATTATTTGTTTGAATTGGATTACCATATTCATCATAATCATACGCTTTAGGATAGTCTGGTAATATTGTAGTTTCACCATAAAATTCTGGATCATTATCAGTTTCTGCTTCTTTTTTGCCCTTTCTATAAGATCTATAGATGAAAACCCCAATGATCAATGAAAAGACAACAACGGGTATGGCAATGGCAATACCGATAGTGGTACCGTTTGTATCTGACCCAGTTTGGCATTGTTGTTTGGAACCTTCACAACTTGAAGCGGAAGTCTTTTTACTTGTTGTATCTCGATCCGCTCTTTTATAAACGAGATCTGTGATCGTTGGGGAGTCAGTTATGAATGATAGTGATGGATTTGTTGTGGTGGTAGTTGCAATTATGGACGTTGACGGGATGAAATAAGAACCGTAATGATTATGATGAGACATTATTGTTGTTAAAACAGCAGTTGAATGGAGATATTTAGATATTTAACGCGTTAAAAGGTGTATAGACAAGGGAGTGATGGTGGTGGTGGTGATAGCGAGTGGATGGAGTGATTTTGAATGAGTGTGAGAGTAGAATTTATGAGTAAACTGAATTCCAAATAATAAATTTGTGGATCTGTTTTGATCTCCAAAAAATAAGAAAAGTTTTTTTTTTTAAATTTTTTTTCTCGTCCAATTCGGTGGGAGAAATTGGAAATTATTGTGAGGATTTGAGGATTTTGGAGTGAAAATTGAGGGAGAAGACGCGATAAGAAACTCGACTACTGGAGGGGAAAACCACAACCAATCATTCAGCCAACGCGTGTTTCTATATCCAAATTTCCTTCAAATTTGACGCGTTTTTGAACGAATTTAATACACAATTTGGTTAGTTCTACACGATGTCTTACACGACGCAGACCAAACATGGGTACTATGTAGCACTTAAGCAGTAACATAAGTAGAGTATATTCTAGAAACCACACACCATTTTAAACCACGCTAATGAACTCATTAGCCTCAGATTAAAAAAGAGTATTAAACAATCAGAATAAATCATAACTGAAATACGAGAAAAGAATTCCAAAAAATGGCTGAATAACGCCTGAGACCATTGAAGACAACACCCGGATGGCTCTGGTAAAAGGCAAGAACCATGTTCGTGGAGATGTTGATCTTCTGGTGGCTTGAAGAGGGAAATTGTAGGAGGGAAGAAACGAAATTTTTCATGCTTTTTTTATATGCTGTGAGTGGGAGGGTGACCACCATCATTTTCGCGAATTTCTCTATAAAGCAATATTTAATCAGATGTTAGTGTTAGTATTACATAGTGATAGATTGTATCATCACAATGGGTGGAATATTAAAGAACAAATCAGAAACAGATCAGGTCAAGATCGCTGACTCAACCAAGGAGTTCAGGGAACAAGTCCTCAAGAACACCAAACTAAATGCTCTTTTAAAATCACAACATCAACATCAACATCATGAAGCAAATCATGATGATTCTCAAACATCAACAAACACAGATGAATTAATCTCGAAATTAACAGATGAGAGATTACAATGGAATAAACAAAACTTATCAGAGAATGAAATCTTACAAAAATCAATCATTGAAAATATCCAACAAAGTATAGATGAACCTAAAACACCATTTCAAAAGGCAACACAACCTGAATTAAATGAATATTATCAAGATGATGATGACGATGTCGAAAAAGAAATGGGAAACCTGGATGATTTCTCATTGGGGGAACCTGAATTCAAAATCGATGAATTGGATCAGTTGGACTCAGTTCAAAGATCAACTATTAATATACCCAACAATGATGAAGGTAATAACATCGATGAAGGTGAGGAAAAGAAATCTTTTGAAGAGTTAAGAAAGGAACATTATCATAATGAACACCTTCCTATTGTTCATCCTTCTGTTCAAAGAGCAAACAGTCATAATGAAGACGCAGATGATGAAGATGAAGAAGATGAATTTGAACAACCAAAACCTAAGAAATCATTTGCTGAATTAAGAAAGGCTCATTATAGTCATGAAGTTCCATCAAAGGGGCTTAATTTCGACGATCACGAAGATGATGAATGAGTGGTATATGAAAGAGAGATATAAATACATGCCAGATATGACTACGATATCATAATAACAATAATATAATTCATTAATTCGTATCTAGATTCCAACATATAACATAACAAACACCACCAAAACATAAATTCTTTAAAATCAAACCCTTGAACACCTATTTCTTAACACCTTTCTTATCCGTACTAAAGAAATAATCATAAATAAACCTCATTGTGATATCTTCTTCATGATAACTCATATCATTATTTGATTGTAATCTTGGAAATTCATTGAAGAAATGTTTAGTGACACCGTGATCGACTGCTTTTAAATGAGTGTGTTGATGTTGATGCTTTTGATCGTTGAGTTTTTCTTTTGATAGATATTCATTCATTTTAGATTTCATTGTTGTTTGAATGTTTATGTCATTAATTGGTATTTCATCATACTTTTCAAGTCGTTTTTCTAAGATGAAGTCAGAGAACATTGTGGATATTAAAGTGTATTAATGTATTGAATATTGAGTGTGTGAGCAGTACAGCTATATTGATGTATTGAAATTTGAGTGTAAGAGTGGAAGTAAATAAAGGAGAAGTAAAACAACACCTTTAAATAAATAATTCATATGACTTTCTCGGGTCACACAAATATTCCAGAATCTTTTATCTTGCATAACGAAATCAGTGATGTCGTACTACGGTACTTTACACAGCAATTTATTCAATAAGTTATAATCACCTCTCATGACTCCACATTCTCAGCACTTTATATCATCAGTTACCTCCTCTCCATGCTTCTGAATTTAGGATATGTAGACGGTAGACCCTACAATTTATTCCATGAGATTAATTTCTCAATGTCCGATTTCGGAGTTTATCACCTTCATTGAATAAAGTGCTAAATCTTCACTCTAGGTATAAATATACCGTATGAACCACTGACTATTATAGTACAATATACATATCAACTATTCAGTATCGAGTCCTATATAGTATTATTACACTCTATATCATTTTAATATTCATTAATCGTTAAACACATTACAAATTATCACCATTAACAACCTTACATCGCGTGATATCTGGATTCGATGGCAATCCAGCACTGAAATCATTAATATACAACACACCTTTCCTATCAACTATAAATAGTTGATGCCCATCATCACTGAATGCCATTGCTGCACTTTCTCTTACTCTAAAACTATTAGATACTTGATCCACAATAACTAATCTCTTAGATGATGCATCATCCATCTTATTGGCAAACATCAAATAAACCGTCCCGTTCTTATCAAGGAACGCTATGGAGTCATTACGTGGTGATATAGCGACTTGATGGATTTGATGGCCTATTTCATCTAATTTTTGTAATAATTTAGGTTGTGCAACTCTTTGAAATGATGATGAGTTTGATAGGATTGGTTTTTTGAAATTAGATGTGTCATTGGTATTAATGTTTAAATCTTCTATTATTTGAGTGTTATTTAATGTTGTTATTGTCGTTGATGACGATGATTGAATTGAGTTATTATAATTTGGTGTCATCATTGATGAAGTTGTACTTCTTATATTATTATCAATTATGATTGGTGGTGCATTGAATGCAACTGATGAAATAACCATGTATTTATTATTAGGAAACATCTTGAAACATGTAATACCTTCACTTTCTAAAGATGTGTCTAATGTTCTAATTGCCTTCATTATTAATTTTGGTTTTGTTGGATCTTTCACAGAAACTGTCAAGAATCTTGATTCCAATGCAGTTGAGCACGATAAATAATTAGAATCATTAGAGAATGAAATATGATTAATTGGATCATGATACGGGAATGTGATTGTAATTGGATCAACATTGACTAATTTATTAAAATCAATTTCATTTGAGTTTGGATTATTCTCATAGTTTAATGAGTGCATCACGATTAATGCCTGTTCACTCCCCGATATTCTATCTTTACCAGTGATACCACATGCAACTAGTTTAAAGTTTGATGATATTGAAAGACACCTAATTGGGAAATTTGAACAGTATGAATAAATTGGTTTGCCAAATTGTTTTAAATTAAATAATCTTAAGATCCCATTGGTGCCTGAAATGGCTAATATGTTATCATTTATGGAACAATATAGAAAGTCCCAATCATTTAATTTTTTTTTAAAATTTGAAGCCATTGGATCATTAATCTTAGAAAAATCTCCACCTTTAATTTCATCTTCATTGAATGTCGATACCAAACTATCAAATGATTTACCATATTCTCCTCTATTAGTACCACAACAGTATAACGTTGGTGGTTTATTAAAATCTAATTTATTGATTTTATAAACTTGGAATTTTTTGGATGATAATAATACGAAAAATTCACAATTGGGTGAAATTGAAACATTGTTGAATATTTTTGATTTTGTTTTAAAGAATTTAGAATGCGTTTGATGTTGGTTATGTTTCCTATACATTGGAAAACATTTCACAAACAGATATTCTTTCTTTTCAGGATCTATTATTGATGATGGAGCAGACGATTTTTTCTTTAATTTTAATTCTTTAATCGATGGAAGTGAAATTGATGATGATTCTGATATGTTGTCTTTATATTCCATGACTTCATTATAGATAGGTGTAGATGTTATAACTTCATGCTTCTCTTCATTTTCTAAATCTTGAGCAACGGTATAAAATAATGAAAGTAATGATTGTTTATTATGATTATCGAAATTCTTCACAAGTTGATTTTCTTTATTATTATCATCATTCCCTTCAACTATATTATTCTGCACCAACACATTATATAACTCTCTTAGTTGATGATTAACACAAAGGAATTTAGTAGTTGATTTACAAATTGGACATTTAAATTTATTAAATTGATTAAAATTAGTAATTTGGTTGATTAATGATTCAGTTATTATGCAACCACATTGTAAAATCACAGCATCATTTGATGATTTATATATTAGTTCATTACGATCGTTGAATGAATGAGGGAGTGTTATCAGATTCGTTAATGATTGGTTCAAATCAACTGACATGGTTGATCATTTAGGATGTGGTGTTTGTCTGGGATTTATTTAATGGAGTGTGAGAGATAGTGAAAGTTTCGGAGAATTGAGAATGTAGGGTGATTTAGTACATAGAGATAGATAGCTTAGCTCTATGGGAGTGTAGTCGGGAGTTTGGGGTGTATGGAGAGTACGGAATAGACACAGATGTAGTCAGACAGCAAAGAGAGTACCTTCACCCAAGTAAGAAACCAACAATTTCACCTGGACATAAATTCACGTTTCTGTGCCTTTTCTGCTGCTTTAGAATTGAAAAATATAATTCCATTTAATTTATGTAAGAGTTTAAGCTGAGAGAACGGGATTTATTTGGATTAAAGTGGAAGGTTGCTCTTGAAATTGGTGGGAGGAACAAGGGAGGATGGAGGTGGGATCAGTGATTGGTGAGGACTCTTACCATTACCAGACACCCACCCACACAAACATCCCCTGCAGACTCCACTTCCCTTTCCATCCACTGTAATAAAAAAAAAAAACTTCTTAATTATTTCTATTCTTATGCATAAGATTTATTTTTATAAATCACTCTAAAATATAAAATGAATCCAATTTCTCTTCTTCCATTTCTTCTCTTTATTCTCTCTACTTATCACACTCACAAATGTCATTCTTCAATAAACACACATTCATCAAATTATCATGGTGTTTGTATTTCAAACAATCCATTAATACCACTTTTAATAATGCTGACACCGCCTTCACTGATTATTCCAATGAAATGACTAAATTGATCAATATAACTAATTTAAACGATGAAGTTTTAATACATTCATTATATTATTTTTATCTACTACTCAATCATAAATCAGATATATTTAATGAATATTCTACAACTAATAATAATACAAAATTAACAAAGTCTTCAAAAGTTAAATTATTTTCAAATATAAATAAGAGAAATTCAAAAGAATTAACTAAAATCATAATATTGTTGTTAATAATATCAAATAAATCATTAGATGATTCTTCATATACGTTGAAAACATGGTTAAATTTAACAGATTTAAAAATCCAATTCATTAAAAAATACGAAATTATAGTACTGAAAAAAATCAATTATAATCTGTTTTTGAATTTAAACAACCATGAAAAATGGCTAAATATACTGTTTAATAATTGTCTTAGATATGATATAGTGGTTAATCATGAAACCAATAATGCTTTTATTAACAACATTAACGACAATTTATTAATCCAGTCATATAATTTAATGACTCCACTTAATTCACCATTATTAAACACTAGTTACAACTCCAATATAATTAATCCAACGAAGAGAAGTTTAAATGACGAATATGAGCAAAGTTATAATAATTATAACAACAAGAGAAGAAAACAATATTTATTAACACCAGTGAAGTATCATACTGATTGTGAATGTTGCTTCTATACAAACATTGCTAATAACACTAATACAAATAATACCAATACAATGTTAAAATCAATGCTTTAATTGCTATAGACAAATGCCACTAATGAAAAAATAAATGAATAATGAACTAATTCTAGACTTTAAGTTTGTATAAATGCGCATCTACCTTAAAAAATGACGTTTAAAAAATGATTCAAAACTGCGCTCAACTTCTTTTTTCAATTCTCTTGTCCTAAAATAAATTTCCGGGAATATTTTCAAGACGATCATCACACCATGCAATTACGAATTTGTACTTAAAATTTCATACATTTCTCACTTCTCTTATACATTGGTGCACACTGCACATATGTACACAACTTACCAACTTTGTAATAATGGTCAAATTTCACGAAATTAGCCAGCCATTCGTTAAGGTCAACGGGAAATTATTAGAAGGTCCAATCTACAACGATGATAACAACACGTTATTATGGGTTGATATTAAACTTAATATAATTCATAAATATTCATTCAATTCATCCAAACATGACATATATAACACTGGTGAGTTTCAATCTCCTTCTGTTATTTTCTTAATTCATGAAAATTCAGATTTGGTTTATTTTGGTTATAAAGCTGGTATTGCTAAATTAAATTTATTAAATGGTGAAATTTCAAAAGTTTTAGACTATCCTTCCACTGATTATAAATTGAGATCAAATGACGGGATCGTGGATCCTTTGGGAAGATCAGTTTATGTTGGTTTGATGGGTGATTTTGAAAATGGTCCAATATCACAAGGTAAAGTTTATAAAATTGATATGAATGATCACGAGGACAATTTCCAAACATTAGAATCAAACGTCTTAATTTCAAATGGGCTTAAATTCAATTCAAGTAGAACAAAATTATATTGGACATCATCATTAGAATTCACCATCTTTCAGTATGATTATAATTTATCACAAAATTCAATTTCTAATAAATCACCATTCATTAACATCAAATCCCATTTCCCAGATTTTGAATCCCCTGAACCGGACGGATTCACCATCTCTGATAATAATCATATAATTACCGCTGTTTGGGGAACTAATTCAATTGCACATTTTAATGAAGTTGGTGATTTGTTGGAAATTTATAAATTTCCAGCACAGAGAGTTTCTTGCGTTTGCTTTGGTGGTGTTGAAATGGATGAATTGTTTGTGAGTACTGCATCATTGGATCTAAATGGGGATGGGAATGACGTGGGGGATGATTTGGGTGGGAATATATTCAGATTCAAAATTGATGGATTAAAAGGTTTAAATAATTCAAAATTGATAGTATGATTATTATTATTATTCATTCAATAAACTTATAAAATATTGACAAAATTCTTCTATTATTTCATTTTCATCATTTCCAAATTTTCTTAAATTTAATAAATAATCATTCGTCTTATTTAATTTTTCATCATTTGTTAAATTAAAAGTCTTTAAAATTTTATACATTTCATAAAAATGATATTGGATAACTTTCATCCCCAAGTAATATTGTATCCTCTCATCTCTCAAAACACCATCATATTTGGATTCAGAATTGGAGATCATGTTATCTTTATTCAACACCAATTCTTTCTTATTTTCTTCTGAAACATCTTGTGTTGATTCAATGGTTTTATTATTATTGATTTCATGATGATTTTTGGTATGTGTCTCATCTTTATAGCATTTAATGGAACAATATACAAATGGGCATTTAGGGCATTTATATTTAGACTCTTGATCTTTACAAATATCACAAATTGGCATTGTTTATTTAATATTAAAACAGAGTAATAGTGAAGCTCATCTCATCAGTTAGTCCTAAAAATTATTTCAAAAATGAACATCCAGACACCACCTTAAGTGATTACATAATAGAGCGATGACATAAGCTTTTTTCTCTTTATTTTATCTCCGATAAGTGAAGATCGCGGAATGTTTCAAATGGAATTCAAATAAATCGATTTTAATTGGAAGAGGCTAACGAAGGTACAATTAAGTATGTAATACTGTTCATGAAGCTTGAGATAAAATTTAATTAGGATTTAAGCGTAAATTTACACATTCAGAGAATTGAATTTGTTACGTAACGTTTATTGAAGAGATTATTATTCGTTGGAATTGAATCTTCTCGAATCTCTAGTCTTGTCTCCACCGTAAATATTAAGTAACGATTTATAAATAAATGTACTGCTTAGCATTAATTACATACCCACTGTTCAGTTCAAACTCCATTAATTTATCTCGAATCTTGATCCTGATTCCTGTACATATCTCTAATTCTAAAAGGTCTCTCGAATTTAGAAATTTCAACCAATGAAATCAAATTAATTCATAATCTGCATGAAAAAAAAATTTCAACCATTCATAAATGAGTAAATTTATATAAATACCAAAAAAATTCCTTTTTTTTCCAAAGTTATAAAATCAACACAACATAAACCATAACATATAATTAAAAATGCCAGCTCCATATAAAAAAGGTTCAGAAAAGAAAGGTGCAACTTTATTCAAAACTAGATGTTTACAATGTCACACCGTTGAACAAGGTGGTCCACACAAAGTTGGTCCAAATTTATCAGGTATCTTTGGTAGAGTTTCAGGTCAAGCTCCAGGTTATTCATACACTGATGCCAACATCAACAAAGCTGTTATGTGGACTGAACAAACCATGTCTGATTATTTAGAAAACCCAAAGAAATATATCCCAGGTACTAAAATGGCCTTTGGTGGTTTAAAGAAAGAAAAAGATAGAAATGATTTAGTTACTTACTTAGTTTCTGCTTGTAAATAAGTTTGATAGAAGTCTTATGAATAATTAATGAGTTTTTTAGAAAAGGGTGATGTCTGAACGAAGAATGATGTGTGTTCTTTTGATGAGTTATAAAATTGCCTGCTTTGTATATAATATTTAAATGTCATATATGTTTATGAATAATATTAAGTTGTAATATCAGCTCGTTTATTTTGATTGAAATGTGTCTATCTCGTTAATATGTATTTAATGCAAAAAGGGTCTCTCTGTTTTCATGAGAATTGAAATTTGTTGAATGCATTGTTATACATTATCAAATAAATTGTTAAATGATTATGGATAGGTCACTGATATTGTGCCAGCAGCCACACTGATAGATAGAAGACATCCGAAATATTAGACACATCCAAAATCCCATATTCAAATGTTGTTAATTGTTGTTGATCTGGCTGTTCGTTTGTTATTCTCGTTTTTTTTTTTTTTTCTCTTGATCGAGTAGTATAATAAAAAATAAACAAACAAATTACAGCATCAGTTCCAACTTCCCAGACTCCAGTCCAAACGAACTTCTGAAATCAAGATATTTGAATCCGAACAGACATAAATATTAAATTCACACTCTCTACAATTTATATACACTTAAGTTTTAACTGTTTTAAATCTTGGTGTTTTAATTAATGATGGAATTTATGCATGATTTCTTCGTGTATTTCTAGTAACCAAGAATATCAGATTCGCGAAGTAAATTTATGTGACAGAAAACTAATATAACGATTGTTTGAATCAATCACGATTTTCTAGTTTAGGGTACATGATATCATTACAGCAATGATTTGGAAATTATCTTCTCATAGATAATTATCACTGGCATCAAAAGTATATAATTACTTAACTGCCATAGAGAACAAAGAATGTTTACTCAAATTTTCTGTCACTTATAAAATAAATGATTTCATTATTGACAGTAAAGAGAAGTAACTCATTTCATATAAAACAACTAACTCCCATCCAGTTTTCTCACGCCATGTTATAAGTTTTTGAATCTCCATATCTTTAAATCTGTAAGAGAAAGACGCATCATTAACTTATTAAACAATGATCTTATTACAAAATGAAAGAGTCGGTTGTGAACAATGTATTAGAGGCCATAGGGCCGCTGATTGTCATCATTTGAACAAACCGTTAGTTACTATTAAAGGACGTGGGAAAACTGGAGATAAAATGTATGGGATAAGGTTGAGATTGAGTGATAACCCAGAAGTTATTCAAATTGTGGAAAAGGAAATTGATAATAAAAATGGGAGATGTAAAGACGTTGGTAATAATGCATTGTTAAGAAAATGTTTTATTATTAATCCAAATACACCAGTTTGTTTCTTTCAAGTTATTCTAAAAGATAGATTCACTTTATATAAACCTGTTGACTCTAAAAATGATACTTATTTCAAGACTTATAAGTTAAATATATTAGAAAATCAAAATTTTAACCTAATCAATGAAGATGATGAAGTCTTCAAAAAGGGGAATTTAGAAGTCTTGAACAAATCTGGGAAATTTGGTAATAATATTTATAATTCATTTAGTTTAAACAATTCATTCAATTTTAGCCCAAATAATCAATCACAAATCAATAATAATAATATTTCACAAATCAATCAACAAAAATTACCTGTCAAACAAAATGATTTATCTAAAGTTGATCCAATACCAGATTCTGATCCAATTACTGAATTACTCAAATCTCAATCAATCATATCAAATTCTACTTCTTTCAATAATGAACCCTATGATTTAAGTATTTCATCAACATCATCCCTTTTAGATTTACAAAACCTATCAAGTCCTTCAAGTTCATTATTTTCAAACAATAAAAAACCAATCAATGTTATCAATAATAATGATATCACTACCACCAAACCTAAAAAACCAAAAGTGAAAAATAAGCAAAAACCAAATAAAGATGCTGCGAACACTATACCAGAACCTTCATATTCATTAGATACTTGTCATTGTGATGGTCCATTTATTTGCTCTTTACATTCACAATTAATTGCTAATGGAAATTATCAAAATCCAATTGATTATAGTGAACCACCGATGGAAATTATCAAACCTAAAATTCATATTGAAGGTATTAATCAAAAAGATAGTGATGAAAGTGTTACAACCAATAATAACACTGATGAAACGGTCACGACAAATACCAGTATAACAGGTAATTCTAATCTAGAAGTAAATCCGGTTGATTTAGCAGAAGAGATTAGACAGACTTTTAATCATTATGCAGAGTTAATGAGTGGTAGTGGTATTGATATTACGGATGAAGAAGAACAATTAAGAAGACTTAATGATTTCTTTCTTATTGATGATGAGAATCAGAATGCTTCTAATACCGTCAATGATGATAATGTTAATGAAGATAATGGAACTTTTATCTCAGCTGAATTTGAACAGATGATGTTTGATTTATTTACTGAATTTAATGAGGGTTTTGATCCAAATGAAACATTTGATTTACCATTGGTTGATTCAATACTGGGAGGCTCAACGTTAGTAGACTGTTCAACTTTAATTAATGATTCAAATGACACAAATGCTGACCTTGACTCTAAAAATTCAAAAATTAATGACTCTAAAGCATATGATTCTGGAAAAGAAGTTAATAATATTGAGGTTGAACTAAGCAATAATATCGTTGAATTAAAGTCTGATAATAATGTAAATGTTCCAGTTGTTAGAAATGTTGAAGTTGATAAAACTGATCAAACTAGACAATCTATTAACCAAAGAGTTGAAGTTAATAAAAAAGTTGAAGTCAATAAGGATGATCAAACTAGACCAACTATTAATCAAAATGTCAAAGTTATTGAAAAAGTTAAACCTCAACCGGATAATCAAAATCTTATTCTTCATAATAGTTTTGCTGGTCAATCAAGTGATCAAATTGAAGATTCGAATACTCAACAGTTCAATATAGACCATCAACTACAGTCTACAGTTCTTAGAACAATTCCTTTAAGTCAACAATTTCCAGAAGCAGATAGTGTCCTTAGATTTTAACTTCTAGGTTGAGTTATTCTGGCAGTAAATGATTCAAATGTTTGTTCAATATTCTTGAATAACAATTTCAGTGTTTCATTAATTATTGATAAAGAGATGAGATTATGCTGGATACTTTATTGTTCCAGTGTCTTATAGTTTATTACTTGTTGAGGTTTTTAACTATTCATTGATCGTTACTACATTGAATAATAACAAGATGGCATTTCATGTTTCATTCATGTTTAGTGATCTTGATTCTTTAATGTCAATCAGACCTTTTAAGCAATATACAACCCAAAATTTTAGTATTTGAACATTGTTGTAGATTAAAATCTCGAACACTGTGTAATGTCATCTGAAACTAATAAATATCAATGAATCGAATTTTAAAACTTATATGTATGTAGTTGAAACGAGGAATGTAAGAATGAATAGAATAATAAAAGAGAGGTTTTTAGTTGTATATAGTTAAATACAAATAACTTTAGAGAGAAAAAAAGTAGAGATCGATTTAGATATGTACACGTAAATTAATAAATTTGATAAAGAGGTGAGTATTATGTCAGATTCCTGAATTTCATGATAAAGAGATATATCATATAATACACGTCAATTATATCACCATCAATCATATTCAGTCATCAGCTTCAGTAATTCATTATTCAAGCTTGAAAATCTTTGAAATTCTGAGAATTAAACTTTAGCGGTGGTGTAATACTTCCAACGTATCGTATCCCTGCCCAACAGATAATCAAAGGAATCAAAGAAGACTTGAAAAATGAATCAAAGAAATCTCATCAATCATCAAACACTAGCCAATAATCAAATTTTGGTCAACAACTCCTATGGAGGTAAAGTATGATGAGGATTTAGATCAAAGTGAAGAGAATGATGAAGGGGGTAGCATTGATATTGATGAAATGCTTCGTACGAATTTTGGTGAACTAATGGTATTTCGACAGATCTCCGTCCTAAAAGTAATATTGGTAACTCATCATTAAATCCACATCAAAAAAATTTGGATAATCAAAATCATATGATGAACAATGTGAATTCAAACCAAATTTTATTGAACACAATGAGAATTCAAACCAAACCATTTTTGTTAGCCAAAATAAAATGAATAATAATGCGAACTCAAATCAAAATATTTTCGTTAATGAAAATAATGTGATTAATAACGGAGATACAAATCAAATTACTCCAATGTTGAACTGAACTACTTTTCCTGAACTAGATGTCACCTTTAATTGTAATTTCCTTAAAAGTCCAGATTTTGCAAGTATGATGAGTAATGTTTGTTATGATTTGTGTTTCGGTTTTGTGTTAATAAAATTTATATTGTTATGTTGTATTTTGATTGTAATTGTTTTTTTCTTCTCTCTATTAAAAATGCTTGAATTTGTTTTATATCAACAGGTTTTGAGGATTCAATTAATGTTATCTTTTCCGATGGTGTACCAGCATTGACATTTCTGAAAGTTTGAGTTCTTCTATTGGTTGCTCTTTTTTCAGATTTGATTAATGGATTGATTTGTTCTTTTGTGTATAAATCATCTTGAATGTCTTCGCTATAATAAATTTCATTGTTTTCTCTTTTAATTCTAATTTCTTCATCTTGGAATGTGTCTAGATCGTCTAAGTATCCAAAATACTCGACGTTAACTCTTTTTTCCAATTCTTTAATCTTATTATTGAAAGTGATTTGATTATTCAAATTCTTCAAACTATTTGATTTGATTTCTTCTTGTCTTTTGATCAGATCTTGGACATCACTTAATTCTCTAGCACGACCAAAGTACCTAGATCCTTTCAATCTGATCGAGTTACTATCAATGTATTTATTGATTGTACCACCGTTATTGATATAATTTGGCCCATTTAAATTGTGTAGAATGTGGTATTCATAGGTATACTTCTCTTTGCATAATTTGTTCAATTCTTCATTTAGATCACGAATCTGATACTCTGATAAGTTAATATCGCTATTGATTCTCAATATCTTGTCATTGATCTCCTTTATGATGACTTTTCTCCAGTTTTCAGCATCTTTAATAGTTTTGACTCTCTTTAAATTGGTTGGTCTTTGTGTGGAATTGTAGTCAATGTAGCCATTTGCTTCTGCCTGTTGTTCCTGATACCTGAAGAGCACCGTGTTGGCCTTATCGATGTTCCTGGACATTTCTTCTCAAGTATGACCCAATTTTCTGTCTCAATTGTATAAAAGCTCACACATTTCATTTTCCACAGCTCTAAATTACACAAAAACACAAAAATAATTTTTCAGATTCGGTACGCGCAGCAGGAACAAAACGCGAACTTATTTATAATAAAAGTAATTCACTTTTGACACTCACAATCTGCACTTTAAACATAAAGAATATGGCTCTCACTCTCAGTCCAACGGTCAGAAACTACCGTTTCGTCATTGCTGGTGCCGTCATCTTCACCTTCTTGATCTTTTTACTGAACTCGAACTCCACACAAGTCGCAGATTCTTTAGAAAAAGCCAAAACTTCAATACAACAAGCTACTTCTGCCTTTGATTCACAAGATTATCCCCCAAATCCAAATGGCAACAGTGAAGCCCACGGCACTTCCCCACAATACGCTGACGATGTCACTGAAAAACCATCTGCTGCTAGCTCAAACGCTAATCAACAGGTTGGTAACTCTCCCCAATATGCCGATGATTCAACTGTTGAAATCGATGGTCAAAATCCAAAAGCTGCTGATAAAGATACTCCAATCAAACAAGCTCCGAATCCAAATAGAGCTAAGACTTCAGGTGGCTCTAATGTGGCTGCTATTAAAGATGATACTAAAGCTTATGCAGGTGTTCCAGATGATGAAGATGAAGACATTGAAGAAAGCAAAGGAAGTTCTGGTTATTCATCTTCTGCTAAATCCAAATCTATCGCTGAATGTAAAAAAGATCCAGAATTTGTCGTCATGGTTGATGCTGGCTCTACTGGTTCAAGAGTTCATATCTATCAATTTGATGTTTGTTATTCCCCACCAAAATTAATCGATGAAGTTTTTGAAATGTTAAAACCTGGTCTTTCATCATTTGACACTGATGCTGTCGGTGCTGCCAAATCTTTAGATCCGTTATTAGATCTTGCTTTGAAATCAGTTCCAAAGTCTAAACAAGGTTGTACTCCAATTGCTGTCAAAGCTACTGCAGGTTTAAGAAAATTAGGTGAAGAAAAGTCAAACATCATCTTGAAACAAGTCCGTAAACATTTAGAAGATGACTATCCATTTGCTGTCGTTGAAAAGAAAGGTGTTGAAATCATGTCTGGTGATGATGAAGGTGTTTATGCTTGGATCACAACCAATTATTTATTAGGTAATATTGGTTCAAGTGACAAACTACCAACTGCCGCAGTTTTCGATTTAGGTGGTGGTTCAACTCAAATTGTTTTTGAACCAGACTTTAAAAATGGTGAAAAAATGATTGAAGGTGAACATAAATATAATATCAACTTTGGTAATAGAGATTTTGAATTATACCAATTTTCTCATTTAGGCTATGGTTTAATGGCTGGTAGAAATAAAGTTAACTCATTAATTTTAGAAGCTGCTATCAAAGATGGTAAAGTTGAAAAAACTCAAAAGGAAGGAATCACTTTAGACTCTCCATGTGTTCCACCAGGTTTAGTTGCTGAAAACGTTGAAGTTGAACTAGACTCAGGCTCTAAATATTCCGTCACTTTCAAAGGCTCAGCAACTGCTTCATCTGCTCAATGTAGATTCTTAGCTGAATCTATTTTAAAGAAAGATATTGAATGTACCAAAGAACCATGTTCATTCAATGGTGTTCATCAACCTTCATTAGTCCGTACTTTCAAAAAGACAAGTGATTTATTTATTTTCTCATTCTTTTATGACAGAACCAACCCATTAGGTATGCCATCATCATTCACTTTAGAAGAATTATCAGATTTAGCTAAATTAGTTTGTCGTGGTGAAGATTCATGGACTTCAACATTATCAGCCATTGACGGATCAATCAAAGAATTAACAGAAGAACCACAATGGTGTTTAGATTTATCATTTCAAGTTGCTTTATTACATACCGGTTATGATATTCCATTACACAGAGAATTAAGAACGGCAAAGAAGATTGCAGGTAATGAATTAGGTTGGTGTTTAGGTGCTTCTTTACCATTATTAGATAAGGAAGGCTGGAAGTGTCGTGTGTCTGAAGTTGCCTAGAGGGAAAGATTAAAATTAGAAACTATACATTATACAGTTAGTGATGGGTGTAGTGTGAGTAGTTTGTGGTAGTATTTAAAATATGTGGTACCTTCTATCTAAATCGCGACTTTTTCCCCAAAAATGAAAACAAATAATTGTTTGTATCAGAATAAACAGAAACTACAAACAAATCTTGTCGATCCCTTCAAGTCGCCATAGGAGTTCAATCATCCACACTGTCCACCCACTCCTTAAGCAGAAACCACTCTATCAGACTCATACACAACTGTTCTTTATTTCCTCAAGTTCAAGCCACTCCAGTATCAAATCCCAAACACCCCAGTTACTACTAGATTTGTAATATAATATTAACTAGTCAACACCCGCATACTCTCCATATCAGATACACTAAAAGCATGGACAGACCAAGATCACATAGAGACAAATCTTCCAATGGAGAAGACACATTCTCAATGTTTCAGAAACTGTCAGATAGCAGCACAGATCTAAAGAAGAATACATCACATGCCCAATTATCGGAAACTGTACATGGTGTTAGACTACTTTCGAAGAATATTGCAAAGACTACACTTAAACTTGATGCTAAACATATACTAGTCGTCACTAAGGCAAGGGATAACTCATTGGTGTATCTTACCAGAGAACTTGCAGAATTTTTATTGACTTCATTCCATGGATTAACGGTGTATGTTGATCATCACTTAGAAAATTCGAAGAAGTTTGATGCTGATTCTTTACATAAAGATGTTCCTAATAGTCAACATCATTTGAAATATTGGAATAAAACATTCATTAAGGAACATTATGCTATAATTGATTTAATTATTACATTAGGCGGTGACGGAACAGTGCTGTATGTTTCTTCATTATTTCAAAGAAGTGTTCCACCAGTAATGACATTTTCATTAGGATCATTAGGATTCTTAACTAATTTCCCATTTGAAGAGTTTAGAGACACATTAAAATTCGTTTTGGAGAAAGGTGTTCGCACAAATTTAAGAACAAGATTATCTTGTAGAGTTCATAGAGCTGATGGAGCTTTAGTCTGTGAACAACAAGCTTTAAATGAATTGACTATAGATAGAGGTCCATCTCCATTTGTTTCCATGTTAGAACTATACGGTGATGGTAATTTATTAACAGTTGTTCAAGCTGATGGTTTAATTCTTGCTACTCCAACTGGTTCAACTGCTTATTCTTTAAGTGCTGGTGGTTCATTAGTTCACCCTGGTGTTAATGTCATCTCGGTCACCCCAATCTGTCCACATACTCTATCATTCAGACCTATTTTATTACCGGATAGTATGATTTTAAAAGTTAAAGTTCCCAAAAGAAGTCGTTCAACTGCTTGGGCTTCTTTTGATGGTAGATCAAGAGTTGAATTAATGAAGGGAGATTACGTTACAGTAACGGCAAGTCCGTTTTCATTCCCAACTGTAATGTCTTCATCTACTGAATATTTTGAAAGTGTTAGTAGAACTTTGAATTGGAATATAAGAGAAGAACAAAAATCCTTTGTCCATTTATTGTCTTCTAAAAATCAAAGACATTATGCTAAGACTAAGCAACTCTCAAAGACAACTAAATTCAATTTTAATGACTCTGATGATAATTTAAGTGATCATATGAATAACACCGATGATTTTGATGATGAAGGTAATGAATCTCCTCTAGACATTGATGATACTGAATCATCTAATTATTATGTTCCCCCACCTGGTCAAGGATTTGATACCCCGACAATGAAATCCTCAGTATCAACACCAAGTTTACCACCATCACGGTTATCTGCTAGAACTCCAGATATTGCATCATTAAGTCTACATAGTAAGTTTTCATAATCATAAATTTTTTCTAGATAGATGACGTTATTGAATTTTTGAAAGAAAAATTCTATTCTTCCAATTGATATACAAGAGGAGCTAAATTTCTATAAACCTTTTAATAAACGAGTTACGTTATCAATACCATCTTCACCTTTACTTTCAAGTAATTTTTCTTGAACTTTCTCTATTAATTGATCAATTGGAATGATTTCACCATCATCATCTGCGAATTCAGGTCCTAATCTTTTGACCCTAATTTTACCTTCAGCATATTCTTCTTTACCTAAAATAACAGCAACTGGAGCCCCTGATTTTTCAGCAGCTTCAAATTGTTTTCTTGGATTAGCTTTAGCTTTGTATAAATATTCAGTTTCAATACCTTGTTCCCATAACTGTTTAGCAACGGCCATACGTTCTGGTAAATAACCTTTCCAGTCTAGACCACCGCCGAAGGCCATGATATAAACTTGGGTAGCACTTGGTTTAATGCTTGCATCAAGATCTCTTTGTTTTATTAATGAGAAAATTCTTTCAACACCAAATGAAACACCAACACATGGAATTGATAAGTTTTTCTTACCATTTGCAGTAGCAAACATGCTGACTAAGTTATCATATCTACCACCAGCAGCAATAGAACCAACACCAACGTATTCTGAAGCATCTTCTTCGGATGATTTAGCTTTTTTCTTTAATTCTTGAGCATTGGTTGGAGGAGCAGAAGCAGAAGTAACAGCTTCATAAATTAGACCAGTGTAATAATCTAAACCTCTAGCTAATGATAAATCAAATGAGATGTATTCTTCAATGCCGAAAGCTTTAACATATGTTAATAATGTTTCCATATCGTCTAAACCTTGGGAAGCTAATTCATTACTAACTAATTCTTCCTTTGTCTTCAACAGGTTAACAATTTCTTCTAAAGAGCCGTTTAATTTAACGAATTCACCAATTTTATCAGCAGTTTCATCAGTTTGACCCTTTTCTTCAGTCATTTCCTTTTTAACAACTTCCCATGGTGATTTATCTAATTTATCAACAGCACTGGAAATTTTTCTAACATCTTCATCAGCAACACCGGAGACTTTAAAGATACCATCTAAGATTTTTCTATGATTTAATTTAATTTTAAAATCTTTGATACCTAAACCAGTTAATCCTTCAACTAAGACAGCTAAGACTTCAGCATCTGGAACCATTTTATCATAAGAACCTGCAACATCAAAATCACATTGATAGAATTCTCTCATTCTACCTTTAGTCATAGCAGGTTGATCTCTACGATAAACTTTAGCAATGTGGAATCTTTTAATGTTCTGGATGTTGTTCATGGCAACGTATCTTGCAAATGGAACGGTCAAATCATAACGTAAGGAGCATAATTCACCACCTTGATCTTTTAAGTCATAAATTAATTTGGAATCTTCACCATATTTACCAGCTAAGATTTCTCTTAATTCGAAGACTGGGGTATCAATGGTAACACCACCATGACGTTTGAATAATTTAGATAAAGATGAGAAAATACCTTCTCTAATAACCATATCAGTATCAGCCCAATCTTTAGTACCCTTTGGGACTTTTAATTGGAACTGTAGTTTTGCATTTTTACCCTTTGAAGCCTTTTCAGTGACTTTTGCAGCAGGAGAAGCAGCAGTAGCAGTGTTTGTTTGTTCAGCAGCAGACATAATCGTTCTTCTAAGTCCCAATGTGAATCTCTTAAACATACACAAAACCGATGAGTCCAACGATAAATTTATCTGTAAATTTTCATGGATTTGGCCCAATTTGCGGTTCGGACACTCTAAAGGGCAAAATGAAAAAGATACAACAAAGTAAATTAAAGACGATATGTATTTCTTTACCAATTCAATTGAGACTCAAATAATGTCTGCTGCCATCCAGGATCCGGTGGATGAGATCTCTGCACTGCTGAGGGACACTTCTATCTGGGATGCTTCTCCGTTGAGCTCAGAGGATATCAATAATGAATTGAGAGAGAAATTTCTAACACCATCAAATGTATTACCATGGGATTTATTAGATATCGTTCAAGAAGTTCCTAAAGTCAATAAGAATGATCTTTATGATTCATTGATTAAATTACCCTCATCACTTTCAAGATCACAATACCGTTTGAGGAGACGTGGTATTAATGGTGAAGTTGTCGGTTATGAAGAAAAATTAAATCATAGTGATATGATTAATTCACAAGCTGCTAACTCAATTAGTATAAAAAGACAATATAACGCAAATGAAAACTCTTTCAGAGGCTCTACTTCCAGTTTGCCTTTCAAACCAGGTGGAAGTTTGACAGTTAAAGATTCTTCTGAAAAGAGTCTACTACATAGAGATCAAGATGGTTTGTTCGATGTTGCTCAAGGTTTAAGTAGAGGTTTAAACGTTGGTGGTGGTCATGTCATGAGTGAAAGATTAGAAGAATTAGAGGAAGATCAACCAGAAGAAGACTTTTCAGAAGAAAATGAAGATAATGATATCATATTCTCAGATATTGATGATAGAAAATCACTACTACCACAACCTCATACTAAATTTGAAAAAGAAATCGACGAATTATTACCAGTTGATATCAATTTCGGTAGATCTTTGTATAAAGGAGATTCAGATCAAGTTTTGAAACATAGAGACTGGGCCCATGTTGTTGATTTAGACCATAAAATTGAAAATTTTAATGAAATGATTCCAAATATGGCAAGAGAATGGCCGTTCACATTAGATACTTTCCAACAAGAAGCAATTTATCATTTAGAACAAGGTGACTCTGTTTTTGTTGCTGCTCATACTTCTGCTGGTAAGACCGTTATTGCTGAATATGCAATCGCAATGGCTAATAGAAACATGACTAAAGCTATTTATACCTCCCCAATTAAAGCTTTATCTAATCAAAAATTCAGAGATTTCAAGGAAGATTTCAAGGAAATCGATGTTGGTTTAGTGACTGGTGATGTTCAAATTAATCCAGAAGCTAATTGTTTAATCATGACAACTGAAATCTTAAGATCAATGTTGTATAGAGGTGCTGATTTAATCAGGGATGTTGAATTTGTTATTTTTGATGAAGTCCACTATGTTAATGATATTGATAGAGGTGTGGTATGGGAAGAAGTCATTATTATGTTACCTGATCATGTTAAGTTTATTTTGCTATCAGCAACTGTTCCAAATACTTTTGAATTTGCTAATTGGGTTGGTAGAACTAAACATAAAGATATTTATGTCATTTCAACTCCAAAGAGACCGGTCCCATTAGAAATCTCCGTTTGGGGTAAGAGTAAACTAACAAAGATTATTAATTCTGAAAGAATTTTCCAAGATAAGAACTTTAATGAATATTTAGATTTATATGAAAATAAAAGGCCAGGTGCCGGTAATGGTGGTGGTCGTGGAGGTAATAATAATTCAAGAGGTGGCCGTGGTGGTAATAACAATAGCAATAATGGTCGTGGAGGTCGTGGTGGTAATAATAACTCAAGAGGTGGTGGTGGTCGTGGTGGTTTCAATAATGGAAGGGGAGGTGGTAATGGAGGAGGAAATGGGGTTAGTGGTCAATCACGTCAGAGATTCGATCAAGTCTCAAGACCAAATAAGAATACTTGGATTGAATTAGTTCAATATTTAAATTCAAATACTTTATTACCTGCAGTTATTTTTGTTTTCTCTAAGAAAAGATGCGAAGAATATGCTAATACTTTAACAGGGATTGATTTTTGTAATGCGAAAGAAAAATCTCAAATTCACATGTTTATCGATAAAGCAGTTGCAAGATTGAAAAAAGAAGATCGTGAATTACCACAAATTTTATCAGTTAGAGATATGTTATCAAGAGGTATTGCTGTGCATCATGGTGGTTTATTACCAATTGTCAAAGAAGTCATTGAAATTTTATTTTCTAAAACTTTAGTTAAAGTCTTATTTGCAACTGAAACTTTTGCAATGGGTTTGAATTTACCAACAAGAACAGTTGTATTTAGTGAAATTAGAAAACATGACGGTACAAAATTCAGAGATTTATTACCAGGTGAATTCACTCAAATGTCAGGTAGAGCTGGTCGTAGAGGTTTGGATCCAATTGGTACAGTTATTATCATGTCATACTCTCAACCATTAGTTAAATTAACTTTAAAAGATGTTATGTTAGGCACACCAACTAAGTTGGTTTCACAATTTAGACTAACCTATAACATGATTTTAAATCTTTTGAGAATTGAGGCATTAAGAGTTGAAGAAATGATTAAACATTCATTTGGGGAAAATACAGCTCAAAGTTTATTACCCGAACATCAAAAGAAAATTGAAGAGTTATCAGAAAGAATTAAAACTTTACCACCTCCTGAATATGATGAAGACATTCAAGAAGATCAATTAGTTGATATGTTTAATAAGATCTTAAGATATAAAGAGTTAACTAAAATCATTGTCAAAGAATTTAGTGTTCATCCTGTTTTATCTAAAAAATTCAATATTTCAAGACTAGTTATTTTCAAAGATGATACTGGATTGACAAGAATTGGATTTATCGTTAGAAGTTCAAGAGCCACAGCAAAAGAAGAAACATCATTCACTGTCTTAACGTTCAACATGGGTGATGAAGCTGAGAATTCTGAACCAACAGGTTTACCATACATTTCAAAATTAAGAAATTATTATCGTAAAAATTTCCCAACTATTACTTATCATGGTGGTTTGAAGATGGCTGCTGTTCCAATAAGTAGAATTGAACTTGTTTGTAAAGCTTCAATATCATGTCGTATGAATGATGTTATCAGAAGTGACCCTCAAGCTATTGAACAATTTAAACAACAAGTCACCATGTTATTAAAATATCAACCATTATTAGATGAAATTGAAACGAAAGGTTTCACTACATTACAAATGCATGAAGCATTAACCGAAAGAAAAGCATTATATGCAGAATTTCAAGAAAATGCTTTACTAAAATCAAGTAAATTTAAAGCAGCTTTTAAAAATATTAATGAGAAATATTTAATTGATAAAGAAGTTGCACATTTAAGAACACTAATCTCTGAAGAGAATTTAGAACTATTACCAGATTATGAACAAAGATTAGAAGTTTTAAAAGATTTAGGATTTGTTGATCAAAACTTAAATGTTGTATTAAAAGGTAGAGTTGCATGTGAAATTAATTGTGGTTGGGAATTAGTCCTAACTGAATTGGTTTTAGATAATTTCTTGGGTGATTTTGAAGCTGAAGAAATCGTTGCGTTATTATCAGCATTTGTTTATGAAGGTAGAGCTTCTGATGATCCAGATCCGGTGATGACACCAAGATTAACTAAAGGTCAAACTAAAATTAATGAAATTGTTAAAAATGTGTTTGAAGTTTATGATAGATATCAAGTTGAATTAACAGCAGAAGAGGCGAGTTTCTTTGAAAGAAAAAGATACGCTTTAGTTAACGTTGTTTATGAATGGGCTAGAGGTTTATCATTTAAAGAAATCATGGAGTTAAGTGTTGAAGCTGAAGGTACTATTGTTAGAGTCATTACTAGATTAGATGAAGTTTGTAGAGAAGTCAAATCAGCCGCTTTAATCATTGGTGATTCTGCATTACATGCAAAGATGGCTCATGCACAAGAATTGATTAAAAGGGATATTGTTTTCTGTGCAAGTTTATATTTATGATTTTAAAAATAAAAAGATCAAATGTACAGAATATTTGTTTTGATTATGTATTTCTATGTATGCCTGCTATCATGAATTTAATTTCTCTAATGCTAAATATAATATACCATTCTTACCACCAATGATTTTTTCATGGATGAAGTTAACTGCTGTTTTTGTGTTATATTGATATGCTAATAAACCAATGATTGAATACATTGTATGCATTGCATTTTTTTGCTTATGACGACTCGCTTTATAGTTTGTTGCAATTGCAATATCAACGATCTTATTCTTCTTCAAGTATTCAACAAACCCATAATTTTTTCTCATAAGTCTTGATATCTTTTGATTAAATAAATCTTCATCAATTTCATCACTCTTTGAGAATTCTTTAGCAACAAAAAGATCCTTTTGAATGGTAAATAAATGAAATCCCAACTTTTGAATAGATTCTATATTCACCAAAGTCCTTATATTATTATTATCTTCATCAATTGAAGTCATCTCAATATGATCTGGATTAAAAGAAAACAAGCTTTTTATCAATAGTTCATCAGAAAGTTGATACTTCACACCAAGTTTCCTCTTCAGTCCTTCAATACGTTTAGCAAATCCTGGATTCCCCGTTGGTTTCACCAGTATCTTCCTTATTTCTGAATTTAATGCAATTCTATTAGTTTTAACTGATCTTGAGTACGGTTTTGTCTTCTGTATTGGATCAAATACGTTTATAGCGGCAGCTAGCGTTCTATAATGCCGTATTATACATATATGGGTGTTATGTGACGGTATCAGACCATTTAAACGGAACATCTCTCATGAACTTCTGTATTTTGAACTCATATCTTCTTTGTATTAAAAGCTTTCAACAGATTAAAAAAATTAATATAATGGGGCCATCGCAACTAACTGTTTTCTTATGTGCGCTAACCAGGAAATAAAATAAATTTAGTATAGCGATGAGGTCCAAATAAAAAGAGAGATTTATTACCAAATTTAAAAGTTATTACACAGTTTAAATGTCTTCTAAGAGTTCCAAACCAACAAAGAAGAAGTCTTCATCAGGAGACGACACCCCTGCAGCTCCAAAAATGAAACTACCTCGTTCTTTCATCACTAGACCATCTCCAAATCATACGACAAGAGCTATTGCAAATGTCTATCTCCATTCATCTATCTTAAAAGGTAATGAAATCGCACCTGGCTCATTCATTAACATCACGAAAGAAGGAGAAAATGAAGGGATCTTAGGTGTTGCTGCCACAGCTGATCAAAGCTGTCCATCTAATGTTATCCAAATATCTCAAACTTTAAGATCTATTTCAAATATAGTATTAGGTGATAGATTAGAGATTAGTAAAATTTCACAACAACCATCATATGCAATGAATGTTGTCATTGGTACAGAATCTGGATTTAAATTAGAAAATAAACATAAAAGTGATATAGAAGCTTTAATAGATGATGTTGGAGTTATTGCACCAGGTATGAGATTTTTCAAATTTGGAGTTGATTTAAATGGTGAAAAATCATACGAAACTTTAGTAATTACAGAGATTGATGATAACAATCTTGGGTTAGATGACTTACAAATCTATGATGATAGATCAAATGAATCTGCAGTTCAATTAGTCGTTCCATCTTTAATTTTCAGAAAAGGTGAAACTTCAGTATCTTTAACAAATGCAAGAGAACCACATTCAAAATATAATTTACCTAAATCTGCTTCATATTCACAAGTAGGTGGTTTGAAATCACAAATAGAATTATTGAAATCAACCATTGAGTTACCGTTACATCAACCTACTTTATTTTCAGATTTTGGTGTCACTCCTCCCAGAGGTATCTTACTACATGGGCCTCCAGGTACTGGTAAAACCATGTTATTGAGAGCCGTTGCATCAGAAACTAATGCGCATGTTTTAACAATCAATGGCCCTTCTATTATTTCCAAATATTTAGGAGAAACTGAAGCTGCATTAAGAGATATTTTCACAGAAGCCAAAAAATATCAACCATCTATTGTTTTCATGGATGAAATAGATTCCTTAGCACCAAGTAGAAACAGTGATGATTCAGGTGAAGTTGAAAGCAGAATAGTGGCAACTTTATTAACTTTAATGGACGGTGTAGGTGATAGTGGTAGATTAGTTGTTGTTGCTGCAACAAATAGACCAAATGCAATTGATATGGCGTTAAGAAGACCAGGTAGATTTGATCAAGAAGTTGAAATTGGTATTCCTGATATCGAGGCAAGAAATGATATTTTACAATTACAATTCTCTAAAATGAATGATCGTCATTGCTTAAAAGAAGAAGATATTTTGAACATAGCATCAAGAACTCATGGTTATGTTGGTGCAGATTTAATTGCATTATGCAGAGAAAGTGTTATGAAAACAATCCAACGTGGTTTGAAATCATCAACCACTGAATCATTACAAGTTCAGTTAGACGACGTTGAAGATGCATTACCTGAAATTAGGCCAAGTGCAATGAGAGAAATTTTCTTAGAAATGCCAAAGGTTTATTGGAGTGATATTGGTGGACAAGAAGATTTGAAACAAAAATTGAAAGAAATGATTCAATTACCATTAGATGCAAGTGAAACTTTCAAGAATTTAGGAGTCACTGCGCCAAAGGGTGTTTTATTATACGGACCACCAGGTTGTTCTAAAACATTAACTGCAAAAGCTTTAGCCACTGAATCAGGCGTTAATTTCTTAGCAGTTAAAGGACCTGAAATCTTTAATAAATATGTGGGTGAATCTGAAAAGGCAATCAGGGAGATCTTTAGAAAAGCAAGAGCTGCATCTCCAAGTATTATATTCTTTGATGAAATTGATGCATTATCACCAGATAGATCAGAAGGTGGATCAACATCAGCTGCAAACCATGTCTTAACATCCTTATTGAATGAAATTGATGGTGTTGAAGAATTGAAAGGAGTTGTTATTGTCGCTGCTACAAATAGACCAACTGAATTAGATCCTGCTTTATTAAGACCAGGTAGATTAGATAGACATGTTTATGTCGCACCACCTAACTTTGATGCTCGATTACAAATTTTCAAGAATTCCACAAGGAAGATGAACATAGATCCAACTGAAGTTAATTTAGAAGAACTTGCAACGTTAACTGATGGTTGTTCTGGTGCTGAAGTTGTATTAATTTGTCAAGAAGCTGGGTTAGCTGCAATTATGGAGGATTTAAAAGCTGAAAAAGTCTCAAAAAGACATTTTGAAAAGGCATTACGTGAACTAAGTCGCAATATCACACCTGAAATGCTGGAGTATTATTCTGAATTTGCAGAAAGAAGTGGTTTAAAAGCATAAAAGTTGTATAAATAATAGAATAATGAGCATTGAGTACTATACTATTAACATCCGAACACCTCATGAAATGTAAACAAAACAATTTTTGATTTGAACAGAGATTAAAGAAGAACCAAAACAATAAAACTCAAATTATGTCTCCTAAAGTCGAACTAGAGACCCCGATCTTGCTGAAACCAGATATATACGATGAAACGTATACCGATGGATCTGAAGTTTATTCGTTAATGTGAGTGAAATATAAAATGTTTTCTTCCCAAACAATTACTAACTTATTTACACAAGATACGATCTTCCAGCTCCAGTTTCTTCAATTGATTGGAATGGTAAATTATTAGCATATGGTACTGATAATGGAGTCAGTGTTCTCACGCCTATTCCACAAGATTCTAAAATTTCCAAAAGTTTCCCAAGTTTATTTCAAAGAGAATATATCTTTCAAGTAACTAACATTCCAACATCATCACCAGTCACAGAAATTAAATTCACGAGTAAATACCTGATTGCAGTACATGATGATTATTCCTTAACTGTGATTAATAATCTAGAAGAATCAGAAACTAAATTGAACGAAAATGGACATACTAAAGATGTTAATTCAATTGATATTTCAGATAGTGGATTGATTGTCAGTGTTGGTGATGATCAACAAATTATAATCTGGGAAAATGATTCAGTCAAGACCAAATTCCATTGCAATGGGATCCCAACATTAGTTAAGTTTTGGGCTGACAAAGATTTTGATAAAATTATTGTTGTTGAGAATGATAATTGTGTTAAGATATTAGATTGGAAAAATAATAAATGGTTATTTACAATTTATCCAGAATCATACTCAAACAACTTGAAAAGTGTCATAAAGGATGTTATAATCTTCCAAGATGGAATCATAGTGATTGGGAAAGGTTGGATAAAGAAATATAATGTTAATGATTTAAAAGGTGGTACAGGTTATACATACCCGGATGAAGAAATTCAATTGAATGGATGGATCAGTAGTTCAAAGTACATTTCATCACCTTCAACAACATCAGCTTCAGCTAACAAAAGACCATTAATCGGTGGTATAAGTGCAGATAGAAGTTCATTTTATGATTTTGCTTCAACTTCAAATCAAGTACTCCAATTTAAATTACAATTACCATCACCATCTGTTCCAACAGGTAGAATTAGTTCCAATGGTGTTATTGCCTTTGTTTCAGGAACGAGATTAGTACTTGCGAGACCATTCGAAACTTATGACGTGGTGCAATTCCATTGACATATAAAAAAGATTAATTATTATGATTTTGTAACTGATCGATTAGTAAAAAAAAATATTTACGGAAATTTGTATTGAATCTAGTAAACCACAATAAAATCCCATACTAGAAGACCACACAATGAGTAGAATCAACCTGTTCAACTTCTCAGCTCTACTACTAAGTGCCACTGTTGGTCTTTACACAGGTGAGTGCACTTATTTCTCCCATTTAATACCAGTAAATACTAACAGCTTCCTTCAGGTGTCAGATTCTTCGAGCCAATAATAGTGTAAGTCATCACTAAGATACACCACCTGATCAAAAAACACTAACAAACAAACAGCGAACAACTAAGACAAGACGGTAACTTGAGATCAGACATGGAGTTCCCAGAATATGATGATGAAGGTAATCCAATCATTCCAGAAGTTGAAGAATTCAAACAAAAACAGTTCGAGGAAACTAAAATCTCGACAGAGAAGTTAGGGAAGTTAGAGAAACCTGCGACAATCACTGAACAGGTGAAGGAGCTCAACCAGGATGAGAAATAGTCCAGATTCACACTCATTAAATTCACAAAACCTGTAAATAAATAATTTGATATACCAGATGTCCGAATGTAGTAATTACCTAATTGAGATAATTTAAATTATTTTGCAGCGATGAGCTGAAAAATTTAACAAAAAAAATTTATAAGTTATTTAGAAAAGCCTGATAAAATACTCGATAAGAAAGACACTAGGATGGGTAAATTAAAGAGAAGATCCAGAAGCTCCAACCATAGAGGTAACCCAATGGGGAAAAGAGTAAAAGATGAACAACCAAGCGCTGCAGTTACTAATAAAATTGCTCCACTAATCGCTAAATTATCATCTTCTGCTCCAAATGATAAATCAATGGCATTAGGACAAATATCTGTCTTAGCTGAAGATCCAAAATTTAGAGAATTATTATTGAAGGAGAGATTAGTTCAATTATTGATTGATAAATGTTTAAGTAATTCAAATGATGAAATTATCGTTGAAACATTTGGGTTATTAAGAAATTTGGTCATTGATGAAGGTTATGACGTTTCAATGTATTTATGGAGACAAAATATTTGGAATGAAATTGAAAAAAATTTAGAAAAAGCTAAATTTTCATTTGATGCTTTAGTCAATGGTAAAGAAAATTCGATTGGGAAATCTTTATTGTTTGATTATTTAGAAAATTTAATCTCTTTAATTGTTGGATTAGGTGATTCTTCAGGAGATATATTTGAACAAATATTTAGTAAATTGGATCCAATAATGACATTTTTAAAATCTATCTTATCATTTGGTATTGATGTTGAAAACCAGAATTTAAAAATATCAATTCATTTATTAAATTCAATTTTAGATTTAATTTATAATTTCAGTACTGAATCTTTAGAATTCGCAGATTCATTATCTAAAAAATGGGAATTCAATTTCGACGTCTTGGATCAATTCGTTAATCAAGTTTCCAGATGTAATGAATTATCTAAAGTTTATTTGAATGGTATTGGTATTCAATTATTAGATCTTAATAGCAACAAGAATAACACAAATAAAGACACAATTTTATTACAATCATTAACAAACATGGTTAATATTATCAAAGACATTGATGTTAACGTCAATAGAGAGATCATTGCCACCCAAGTCGATGCAAACTCAACCAATTTAAACAGTGAAGCCAATAAGAAAGCAGATGCAAGAGCTAAAAATCAAGCCATTGAACTATCACTTCAATTAATAACAGCAAGTATTGAATACACAGCATTTGAAGGACATGAATCTAATGAAATAACTGAAGACTTTGAAAAACTGTTAGAATATTTATCAGGAACAATCACAACTTTATTGAATTCATTATTATCATTTGTTGAATTTAGATATGATACATTAATCGCATTAAATAATTTAACCTGGTTATATGTTAAATTTGGTATTCCAATTGATGAATCCGTTGCTTCACAAATTTGGAAATCTGTTATAGATTTAAAAGAAGTTGAAATTGATGAAAAAGTTAATATTTTTGGTATCTTATGGGCATTAATCAGTAATAATAATAATGTTTCCATTGAAGATAGTTTAATTGATGAAACTTTGACAGATTTTGAAAATAGTTTTAATAGTCCAGATATTGAAAAACAATTAAAAGATGAATATTTAGTTAGATTAGTTGGATTTTTAGGAACGATAGCTAAAAGACAAGGATTTGTTGAAATAAATTTGAAAATATCTAAATATTTCATAGATTTATTAGATAGATTACCAAATTTATCATCAGTTCTAACTATTGAAATTTTAGATATATTCTATGAAATTTATTCAGATGGTTCATTTGATTACGATACTCCTGTTTTTGTTAATGAAAATTATCTTGCAAAATTAGAAGAATTAAAACCTGCAATTAGAACTTCAATTAAATTAGTTGATAAGAATAAAAACAAAGAATTGAAATTGAAGGGTGAAGATGTTTTAAATAATTTAGGAAGATTCATTCAATATAAAAGAACTGAAAAATAATAAGACTGATAGATATATAAATATAGTTTTACAGAATTCAAAAAGCGTATAATAATTGATAATAGTACATTAAATTAAAAAAAAACAATAAAGCTATAGGAAAACGGAGATTTATATATGTAGATAGTGTGAAAAGAAGAAGTATCCTATAATTAACAACTCTTTTTCAAGTAATGATGAAAAGAAGGGAAAACACAGATAACACAAAAATGAATAAATTGACAAATAATTAATCTATTTAGTGTATCTTTTGGCTTGTTCTAAAACCTTCTTTTCATAAGTTGGTCTATCTTTACCAAATGCTCTCCATGCTGGTTCTTGAGCTGGGGAGTCTGGATTTGGTGTATCTAGTAATTCTTGAATACCTAAACAGATGGTTTTTAAATTGATAGCAGGTCTCCAATCTTGTTCTTCATTTAGGATGGAAAGACAGATGGTCCCTGAAGGATAAACGTTAGGATGGTAAAACCCAGCTGGGAATTTCACTTTAGGTGGTTTTGAAGGGTAATCATCTGGAAATTGTAACGTTAGAGGATAAACACCATCTGCCCATATCGTGTTTTCTTTACCTGGGATCCCAGCAGTCCAGTTTTGCAAGTCTAGGGACCCATCAGCAGCTTTTGAAGGTTTAGCGAAGAACCCAAAAGGATGGTCTTTTCTCCATTGTTTTCTCTCTTCCTGAAGACGACTTTTAAGTAAATTTGACATGATTTGATTTGATGGATTTGATAGTGAAATTGTTCAAAAAATATTGTTTATTTTCCATGAAGAATATCTAAAAAGTCGCGATTTCTTGATGAAATGAAACTTTTTATGGAGAAGAATTGAATTTATTCACATAAAAAGACACAAAATTTCAGCATAAAATGTCACACAGAAACGAAGAAGACGATCTTGACGACTTAGACGACTATTTGGACGAGTTCCAGGACGAGATCTTATCAAAACCAGCAGAAGAACTAGCGAAAGAGGCTCAAGATGCAAAGAATACCACTGAGAAAGAGAACAAGAATAAAAGTAATGCTAATTTAGAAGATTTCAATGAAGATGATTTGGCTGGCCAATTAGGAGATGTTCTAAAGCAACTAGAAGGTGAATCACCAGAAGCTAAAGCTCAATTCGAGGCCTTGATGAACAATTTCTCACAGTTTGAAAGTCAATTGAAAACTGAAGAAAGTGCCAAAAGAGAAACGATCCCAACTAATTTTAAAGATACAATCTCCAGCACTTTAAAGAGATTGAAAGAGAGTGGTGGTAAAGTCGATCAATCCATCAAAGATGAACAACCAGATCAACTGCTAGAAACCTTACTAAATCAATTAAATCTTGGTGGGGAAGGAGGTGAAGGTGATGATGGATTCGATATGGAGAATCTACTAGGAGAGCTATTAGGACAATTGGAATCCAAAGCTGTGCTGTATGAACCATTGAAGGATCTTAGTGTGAAGTATCCAGAATGGATCGAAGAAAACAGAAATTCCATTACAGAGGAAGAACTCTCACGTTACACCAACCAATCAGATATCGTGAAGAGCATTGTTGATAAGTTCGAGGAAGAGTCCTACTCAGATGATTCGAAAGCTCATAAAGAATTCATTTCCACCAAATTGGAAGAGATGCAGAGTTCTGGAAATCCACCAAAAGAAGTGATGGGAGAGCTCAGTAAAACGGGACATCCAGGATTCCAATTTGACGGTGACGACATGCCAGAAGAAATGGACAAGAACATCGAGAAAGAGTTGGAAGAGAGTTGCCAGCAGCAGTGAATTGATGTCTGAATAGTGATTGGTTCTTATTGTAGGAATTCGCGATTAATATCAGAAGTAAACAAACCGAAAGGAAGAATTATTCCGTTAGAGAGGCCACTTTGAACGCAAATGGGTGAGTAGAGCCAATAGGACACACACTAAACAGTGACTAACACCACAAAAATAGACAAGAACATCGTCAAGGGTCTAAGTGACAGGCTTTACGAGAAGCGTAAGGCTAGAGCTTTGGAACTAGAACAAGTGATAAGGCAATGTGTCACCGAAAGAGATTCAGAACAAATCAAAGAGATAATTGGCCAGTTGTCAAGAGACTATGCCTATGCTGTCCATCAACCTAATGCCAGAAATGGGGGGCTTATTGGTCTAGCTGCCACCGCAATCGCTTTAGGTCAAAATGAAGTTGCTCTTTATTTGCAGGATATTATTCATCCCGTATTGGCTTGTTTTGGTGATCAAGATGCTGGTGTTAGATATTATGCCTGTGAAAGTCTATATAACATCTCTAAAGTTGCAAAAGGGGAGATTTTGCTATATTTTAATGAGATTTTTGATGTTTTATGTAAATTGGCTGCAGATTCTGAACCTTCTGTTAAAAATGGTGCTGATTTGTTAGATCGTTTAATTAAGGACATTGTTTGTGAAAAGGCAACTTCATACGTTAGTGTGATCCAACAAAATCCGGAACTAGATTATAAGAATGCAACCCAAGCTGTTTATAAAGACGCTAATGGACAAACATTACAATTACAACCAAAACAAGAACCTACTGCCTTTTCGTTACCAAAATTCATACCTTTATTAATGGAAAGAATAAACACAATCGATCCATTCACCAGGGTCTTCTTGGTTTCATGGATCACTTTATTGAATTCAGTTCCTGATTTAGAATTGGTTTCTTATTTACCTGCATTTTTGGGTGGTTTATTAACTTTTTTAAAAGATTCTCATAGTGATGTTAGAATTTTAACTCAATCTGCTCTTGATGTTTTCTTACATGAAATTAAAAGAATTAGTGAAATTAAGAAATTAGTTAAAGAAGAAAAGAAAAGTGATGTTGCTGCAAAGGAACATTTTGAAAAAGATTCAAGATTACAAAATAGTATCACCATAACTGACATAGAATCTAATAAACAATATAATGCTGTTCAAGATGTTGAATCAGCTTCAGTTGATGAAGAAAATGATGAACCTGCAGAAATCCAAGAATATACCCCTCCTCCTGAAGATGAAACAAATAAAGTTAATGAAACTCATAACGGTGAAATTTACATCCCTGGTCAAGATATTCATCTTGATTATCCAAAGATCATTGAAATCCTGATTTCATTCATTGATTTAATTGATGAAAAAACTCAATTAGTTGTTTTAACTTGGTTAGAAACTTTATTAGAAATTTCTCCTCAAAGTTTTATTCCATATTTACCAAAATTATTAGCAGTCTTATTAACATCCATGTCAAATCAAGAAAGTGGATCATTATCACAAGAAAGTTCTAAAGAATTAAACGATAAATTATTAACTTTCATTTCAAATTTAACTCCACAAGATGAAAAAAGATTAGATTATAAAATGACTATTAACACACTAACGTTGAATTTCTTAAATGAAAATGAAATTACCAAAGTTTCAACTTTAGATTGGCTGAAAATGTTACATCAAAAATCACCAAAACAATTACTTGAACATAGTGATACATTCACAACGTTATTGAAAGCACTATCTGATTCGAGTGAAGAGGTTATTTACAGAGATTTACAATTAATTAGTGAAATATCATATGAAAGTGATGATGATACATTTCAAATATTCATGAACAATTTATTAGATTTATTTAAAAATGATCCAAAATTATTAGAAACAAGAGGAAATTTCATTTTGAGAAGATTGTGTATATCCTTAGATCCAGGTAGAGTCTATCAAACATTAGCCAAAGTTTTAGAAATGGAAGCTGATTCAACATTTGTTGGAATTTTAATTCAAATTTTAAATAATAACTTCATAACGGCACCTGAATTATCAGGATTAAGAAAAAGATTAAGAAATTTAGAAGATAAAGATGATTGGGAATTTTTCTCAACTTTATTCAAAGCTTGGTCAAGTAATGCTCCTGCTACATTAGCTTTATGTTTATTAGCTCAATCTTACGAGCTAGCTTATTCAGTCTTACAAATTTTTGTTGATTTTGAAATAACTGTTAATGTTTTAATTCAAATTGATATATTAGTTCAATTATTAGAATCTCCTGTATTTACAAGAGTTAGATTACAATTATTAGAACCTGAAAAATATCCATATTTATACAAATGTCTGTATGGTATTTTGATGTTATTACCACAATCCACTGCATTCACCACATTAAAAAACAGATTAAGTAGTGTTAGTGTTATTAACACATTTGCTAACAATTCTAAGTTACATGAAGTTAATTCAAATGCATCAATCTCAGTGTCTCATTCAGCTAGTTCACTGGCTAAAAGAGATTTCAAATGGGCTGAATTATTACAAAGATTTAGAAAAGTTCAAAGAGATCAAGAGACTTCATTATTGAAAAATAGAACAAGTTTAACAAAAGAGAAAAAATTACCAAAATATTCAAATACCCCAATGAATGAAATTGATGATCCACTGAATGAACCATCTTTATCAAGCACTGAAAAAAAGAAAACTCAAACAAGTGAACTAAGATCAGCTGTTAGAAAATTATCAGGTAGATCTTTTGTATTAAAAGGATTTGGTGGTGACAGTAAATAAAGTACATACGTAACACGTCGATATATGAGAAATTTAAAATGCATGGAGTAATGTATATTTTTTTGGAATCAACTTAAATCATTATAATGTAGTATCTCTATAATGAGGTTGGAAATTAGTTCTTCTAATATCTCTAACAACGTTTTTACTCTTCATTCTATTTTCAGTCAGCTGAGTAGCCTTTTCCTGTTTGTTATGTTCTTGTAAGGTTAATCCACCAGCGACTCTTCTATCTGCTACTGATAAGGTCAATTGACTTTGTGTTGGATCTGCTGGAATTTGAATACGTTGTCTGTATACCCTTTGAAGTGATCTATGACCTAATCTTTGTCCATTTGGTAAATTCAATTGTGAATCAACTGGATCAATTGTTGCGATTGTGTAGTTTTCATTGATCTCAACATCATCATCTTGTTCATCATAATCTTCTTGTTCATCATCATCATCATCATCTTCGATTATATTAACTTCATCATCATCATTTGAAAACCCAACTTTCTTTGTAGCTTTAGAAGATTTAACCTCTGAATTTATTGAACTAAAATCATAAAATCTTGCAAATTCAGCTTTTTCTTGCTTTGTTTCAAATGGTAAACGACAATGACCTTTAGCAATGACATGATTTCTAATACTTTCCAAGTTTTTACCTTTGAAACTACAACACAAACATTCATTTTCCAACACGATAATAGATATCAGATACTCCAATAATCCCTTCAAGTCTGTTAAATATGATCTTTCAGGAATGTATAATCCATGCTTCTTAAACATATGAGTGACATTAACTTCTAAATCTTCATGAGGGATACCACAATAAATACAAGATGTTATTGGTTGAATTGAATTTTCATAATTGTTTGTTTCATCATCCTTGACATCTTCATCACTATCTATATTTGCTTCAGATTTTGAATCTTGGTAATCATCATCAAATTGACTATGTGTATCTGCTTCTGAACCAGTTTCAAAATTACTATCTAAATCAGAATGAGTTACAGCTTGACTATAAACAGATTCACCTAATGAAAACCTTGAAACTCCACTGATCACAGTACTTGCAGGCGAAGAGTCTCTAACATGCTCATCATTTGGAATTTGTCTTCCTCTTGTTTGATGAATATGTAAATTATGCTTATTAATGTTATTAGATTGTTTGGTAGTATTGACTTCAGGAAGGACCTTGAATCCAAACTCATCAAATTCTTCTTCGTATTCTTTGGATTGATTGACCTTCTCAGCAAACACAGCAGCATCTACAGCTGGTAAACCAGCAACTCTTCTTTTTAAATTGTATCTATGCCAATCTGTTTTCATATGATATCTTTGAGCATCAGAGTCTAAGAATTGAATGACACATGAGTTACACTTGAAATGATCGGATGACATGCTTGATGATTCTCTGTATTCTTCTTCACGTTGTTATAATAAAATATGATTAAAAGTGAAAAATTATTTAGCATTTGTAATGATCTTTATCTCTAGGAATAAATTTAGCCACTAAAACTCAGAAACGGTGGCGACACACAGAGAGAAATTAGTGGGTGCTCCTTCTAGAGAGTGCCTAAACCCCATACAGAGAAGCCCTCTAATATTACTTGCTAGATCAGCACTAAACTACACTTATAAGAGCTATTTAACTTTTTCTTTTAATTAAAACCATTTTAAACAAACGAAGTCAGCCATAATTGTTATATAAATACCACTGAAACCATTATCATATTCAAAATTTGATGCTAAAAAAAACTTTCTTTAATAATAATAACCTGACACAGTTGGGGCTTTTCTAACGGAATTTGTTGAAACCAATATCCTTAGCTTTTTCTCTGAAACATTGACGACATAAGTTTAAACCGTATTTTCTAACTAAACCAGAGTGAGATGAACAAACTCTACATTGACGGCCACCTTTACCGTTACTTCTTGGGTGTGAGAACCAGACATTTTCGTGAGCCATTTTGCTGTTGTGATGTTAGTATTTGATGTATAAACTTTATGGGGGTTGCCTTGGAATTTTGTGTGGTGACTTAGTAAAGAGTATGGGTTTATGTTAATATTTGACTTTTTGTATGATTTGGGGAAATTTATTGGTTCCTGAACTAACACTTGATTTGAACTACTGTGCTATTCTCTTTTCACAACCAGTGGCTTCTTCATTGACATTCTTTCCAATTACTTGATATTGATTTGGTTCTTCTTGATTATTGATCACTATTCATCATCAAAACATAGAAACACTATTCATGAAGTTGAATAACAATTAACACGTTCTAAATCATTCCATTTCTTCATATAATATAACACATTGGTGACTTAATACTCTCTATTATCATTCATACACATCTCATCCTGGGTTTATGGGTCCACTTACATTAATGTGTTGTCTTAATTATACTGATGTTTTATCGAAAGTGTTGTTAAACAGTGATAATTTTAACGAAATTCAATGCGACAATTTTTCGGCGTGTGTCCCAAACCAGGATTACATAACTTCCTCAGATTTTCGACGCAACTTTCTCGGAATTTTCAATTTGTTTCATGATTTTTTCACCGTCACATCAATATTTCGCAGATATTAGCCCTAGTGGCAATCACATGACTGAGGATGGTAGCCCTAGCTGGAAAATTTTACTATTTAAAAAATGAAAGTTTGAATTCTTTCAACCTTTAATACTTTTTCCCTTCTTTAATCAAAAAGTTAATTATGGAAGCATTTGCCACGATGAGTTTACGTTTTCCAAGTAATTTCATTGCCATTACACGGGACCGCAATCCCATTAATGTTCGCATCCTAGAATAATCAATTATATCCTCGATAGGAAGTTTGGAATTCGTTAGTCTCTAACAAAGGCGATGAGCTCTGAATGTCGATGACGGGATACATCTTATGTTCTTTATATATTTACTTATTTATGTGGTGTCGGTTTGTTTTATCTGATCTTATATAGTTTTGTACTGTAACTAAATTCTCTACGTTATTATTTTTCTCATGCTATATAATTTTACTAGCCCTAAAATAGTCAAATCAGTGAAAAAAATATCTCAAAATATTTCAGAATATAGTTCTTGTTCATATTGTAAGTCATTCAATTCAAATTCACCAATCTTAAAATCAATATCGACTGAAATATGTAACTTCTGTTGAGTGTTTTTATGTAATTTCAATACATCAGCTATTGTTTTATCTAAAACAGGGATCTTCTCAGTTGTTGATAATCCAGAGTTAATTTTCAAATGAATGTTAGATAATGAAGTCTCTAATTCATTGAACCTATAAGCTGGGAAAATAATTTTAAAGTTTTTAAGCTTCAATTTAATAACTTCTGATTGATCTTGAAATGGAATAAATGTATCAAATTGGATCTTTGATTCATCTGGGAAAAAATTAATTTTGTTGATTAAACCTTCACCATCATAAAAATATGATAGTGGAACATCTAAGGATAATTCTTGGACTAATTTATTCAATTCCTGATTCTTCGATGATGATTCATGTCCTTTGATAGTTATTAATGGCTCACTATTTGATAGGTAAGATAAGATCAAATCATTAACTACATGATCGAGTTCTTTCTTTATTTTCAAAAATATTTTAACATCCTTTGAGAATTCAACTGGTTGTAATCTGGTTTCGTAAAATTCAATTTCACCAATATAAATGGAATTATGAATGATTTTTAGATTTAATGATTGTAAATTTATTTCAAAATTGAATGGATTATAGACATTATAAAAGGTGAATAATCTTAGTTCTTTATTTGTTGAAGAGCTCAAATACATTAAATTGTTCAATTCTGGTTTCGCTTTGATGAATTCAAAATTGAATACTTCATCTAATGGTAAAATAAAGTGGTGTTCTAATTGTTGAATAATAGTGTCAAATAAAATTGATTCAACAGAAACGTCCAACATTGAATTAATTATGATTATTTTATCAGTGAAGCCAGGTTTATCATAATTTTTAATGAATTCTAAAACTTTCAGTGAATCTAAAATATGAATTCTTGCTCCATCAATCTTCAATTTGAAATTATTTCCATCACTTGTCACTCTGTGCCATCTATTTAAGTTTATTCCAAATAATGGCGTATCTTCAATTTGAATAGTTAAATATCCAGTTATCTCTTCAATGTTAAACATTTTATTATTTTCATTTGAAATAGGAATATCTAAACTGAATGTTAGATCGGTACTGTAACGAGGAATTTCATGTCCTTCATCAATAAAGAGCAAACTTTCATCTTTAATTGTAAAATCAGTAATGAATTCATTATTAAAATAGTTTGAAAATGGTATTTTGACCTGATATTGTAATTTATGAGTAAATGCAGAGATAGCCCATAATAACAAGAATGGTAATCTCTCATTCTTTTCTGATTTTAATTTGGGGATAAACCTGATAAAGTCACCTGAATCACTTAAAGCATTGTTTATAAATCTGTTAATTGGTGAAATACCATTATCACAGAATCTTGTTTCTCTTTCACCATATTTGGAGATTGATAATGATGCTTTTATTTCAGTATTGGATCCATACCTGTTGATATTTAAACTTTCAGTCAATAATGACCCAACTTGAATAGGACCATCTCCGCAACCCTTTGTAATTATATCCCATTCAATTTCAGGGACTTCAATATCGAATGTGAATCCACTTGGTGCTATAGTGATCAAGGATTCTTGGTTAATGATACCGTTGATTCTATCAATGTTAAAATCACCAATTGATACTTCTGTATAAACCTTGATTTGAAGTGTTGTTAATTCAAATTGTTTTTCAATAGATAATGAAATGTCTGAGAAGTATTTACTCTTGGATAATTGTAATGAACCTTTAATTAATGTATTGATCTTTATTTTGGAATAATTTTTCTCTGTGATTGAATCATAACTTTCAACTAATTTCTTGAATCCTTCAGGTTTCAATTGAATTGGAATGATCGCTGATATCTTTGTTTTTGAATCTGGAGTGAAATCAAATGGTATTTTGGAAAGGGTTATATCTAAGGGATGTAAAATATCATCTGAAATTTGTGGAAACTTGACGAATAACTCGATCGGTTTATTGAAGGTAACTAGAGTAGATCCAAGGATGGTCATAATTGGATAGAACATAACCCATTCCCAAGTATCGAGATTCATTAAATGGAAATCTGAAACTGCATCAATTTCAAAATTGATTATATCAGATGGTGAACTAGTATTGCTGATTTTAATAGACTTTAATTGAAAGTGTATAGCTTTTCCCAACACAACTTCAGTATGATACATGATCACGTAAAGTAATATAACAGCCAGTAAACCACCAGCAGCATAAACCTTTGATTGGTTAAGTAATTCAATAATTTGTGATGTATGAGATCTAAGAAATTCAAAGAACAACATTAATGCACCCTTTGGGATAATTCTCTCAGTATTTACTTCAGTGTCAGCATCCAGCTCCTCTACTGGAACAAGTGGCTCTTCTTCGTTCAAACCATCATTTGAATCGATGGCGGTCCAGCCGCTTTCTGATCTTGTTTCTTCCTCATGGATGGCGGCTAATTCAGACATGCTTCCACAATTGAAGAACCTCTGAAGTGGTGATGTTTGATGAGATGGGATTTGACACGATGAAAATGAGAAGAGTCAAATGAATGATTAAATTCAAATAAAACAATCCAAATTCTTTAAAAGTTTATTGAAAGGAGAAGAAAGAAGAAACTTCTAAACTTATTTTTATATGAAAATTTAATCAATGTGGCACGAATTTATTAAATAATTAATGGGTCTTATATTAGAGACATTATTATATATTAGCATCTACTCTAATTCTATAGTTTAGAGCCAAAATCAGCAGCACTGAAGTCTTCAACAGATTTTGGGGAAGGGGTGATATACAAGGAACCTTTAAATTCACTATAGTCTGTAATTGAATCACCAGTTGGGAAACCATCAGCGACAGAATCATCAGTATTGCCTTTAGCATGCAAATTAATGATCAATTTAGAATTTTTTGGATTTAAGATGTATGTTTCGTAAAGGCTGATGATTTGTTCCTTGGTGAGAGATTTGATAATTTCAGCATCGATTTCATGTTGTAAGAAATCATAATAACCAGATGCAATACGTCTTAAGAATCTGCTGTTTTCTTCACCTAAGTTCTTTAAGACTTGTAATTTTTTATTGATTAAAGCTTCTTTATTTTTTTCAAAATCTTCATCTGATAATTCTTTTAACGTTTCTAAATAACCTGTTAAGAAATTGACGATTCTTGATTCTAAAAATGCTGTATTCTTTTCACTTTGAATAATCACTCTGAAACCAAATGTAGTTCTTGAATCTAAAACACCACTGAAAACAATATAACCCAATTGTTCCTTTGTACGTAACACATCGAATGCAGGTTCTTTGATTAATTGGCCTAACAATTCAGCTTCAGTGAATAGTCTTTCATTACTTTGTTCACCAATTTGAATGAAATATTGAATACATGAATTGATATTTTTTTCATCTGGTAAAGTTTTATCTAGTTTGAAAGTTTTATCATTTGGTAATAAGAATGATCTTGGTTTTGAATTTTGTGAATTTGATAAAGGTTGGAATTTGATTGAATCTTCAACGATTTTGATGATTTCATTGGCTTCAACTTTATGAAAATTACCTGTGATCAAACCTTCCACAAAACCTTGTTTGAAAATCAATGGAATAAAATTTTCTAAATCTTTGAATTCAAGAGCTTCTAAAACTTTTAATTTCTCTTCAGTTGACCAAGAATGTTCATTAATTAAAGATGTGAAGATACCAGTGACTAAATTATAAGGAGGATTATAGAAATGGTTTTTATAAGCTCTCAAAGTTTTATTTTTAATCAAGTTGAACCTATCTTCTTGAGCTTTGAATGAATTAATTTTATTTAAAACTGTTTCTAATAAAACCGGCGATTTTTCATTATAACCAGAAACACTTAAAATCAGCCCTTCTTTACTAATAGAGTAATCAAATCGTAATCCAGCTAACTCGGCTTGATATGAAGTATCAGTTAATGAATCTCTAACTAATTCGGAGTATAACGCAGTTAGGACAAAATTAACAGGTGTGGAAACAGTTGTTGGTAATTTGAATAATAATTGAATATAACCTTTTGGTACCCAAAATTGATCATCTTTCTTGAACCAAAATCTATGTTTATCATTGTTCTTCAGTAATGTTGGTTTTTTAGCAGGAGTAACATTTTCTAATTTTTCAACATCAAATTTAGTTGGGATAAATTGATTTTTATTTGGTAAATATAATTTTGAGTTTAATTCAACATTCTCTAATTTGTTTAATAAATCAGGTGAAATGTCATCAATTGAATATTCTGTACCATACCAATGCTCTTTTGAGTCAGCTTCAATACTTTGAGAAATTAATGTGACTCTTAAATTATCAACGATTAAAGCATTACCAAATTCAGAGATTAATTTTGAGTCATATCTTTGTAAAACACTTTTACTTAAAATGTATTTATCTGGAATGAAAGTCTTTTGTAAATCTTTAGCTAATTTAGAAACACTTGCAGATGGTGAAGCCTTTTGTCTAAATTTGAAATTCATTTCACTAACTTCTCTTAACTCTTCATATGCATATTCTTGTGGTCCTGAAGTTTTTAATAATTTAATATATTGGAAAACAGAAATTAAAATATCTTCATAATTTTTGAGACCTTCCTCAGTTAAATCAATATCAATACCAAAATCAGCATTGTTTTCAGAAATTGTATAGCCACCTGAACTTAAACTATCAGCAAGACCTAATTCTTTTAAGTAAGCAAATAACGAACCGTCACCTTCATGACCGATTAAATGACTGTAATAATGGGAAGTTTGAACATCCCAATGTTTTTCATGATCTGGAACAACGAATGAAATGTTTAATTTATTTTTAGCCATAACTGGTTTAGCTTTGATTATTTTTTTCAATTCAGATGAAGTAAATACAGAACCTTCAAATGTTGGTTTTGGAGTATTATAATTTGGCACTGCTGTAAATTTTTCCAAAACCCATTTTTCTAAAGTTGATAAATCTTCTCTACCAATAACAGCTAATTTCATCAAGTTTGAGGAATAAGAATCTTTATAGAATCTTAATAGTTCATCTCTAACATCAACTCCCTTGGATTCAGGATCAGTACCCAAAGTGATTAAATTACCTGTTGAAAATTTATGATATGGATGTTGACGATTTGATAAACTTTTGTTCAATTGATATAATCTCCAAGTATCATTTTGCAAATTTTTCTTATTTTCAGAATCAACAGCTCTTATTTCACGATCTTTACAAGAAGGATCAAATAAAGGTTCAATAAAGAATTGGGCAAATCTATCTAAAGCACCTTCTAAATATTGATGATTAACTTCAAAATAATAATTGGTATCTTCAGCAGCAGTATAAGCATTTGAATGACCACCATGATTTGATAAGAAAGATGAGTATTCGTTTTCACTTGGATATTTCTTTGTACCCATAAACAATAAATGTTCACAAAAATGGGCTAAACCTGGTAGATGTTCGTAATCACTAAAAGCACCAACATTAACATCTAGAGCAGCTGCAGATTTATCAGTTTTAGGATCACTGATTAGCAAGGCAGTTAAGCCGTTACTTAAGGTGACAAGTTTATATTCTCTGTCATCAAGATCTGGTTTTTCAATTCCATTTGAAGTATTGAAAGTCATTTTGTTTCTTATTTGATTGAAGTTATTTGATTTTAAAGTGGATTGAATTTGTCTTGATTTGCCTAAATGATTGTATAAAAGTGATAGACGACGGATGCAATTAGTCATAAAAAGATGGTTGTGGTATAACTGGATTATTAAAATGAAATATAACTACAAATATTTCACTTCAATCACTAATTTAATGCCACCAGGGTTTGTTATTATTCAATCATCACATTAATCAAAGTCGGAAAAATAGTCCCGAAAATCCGGGCATCGCTCTGTAACCATCCGGAAAAAAGGTAATTTAGGACCAAACAGGAAATTATCCGAAAGGGGAGATTAATTTCGATTTACTTTAAAAATTTATTTTTAGATCGAGAATTTCATTGAAAACTGAAACATAAAAATTTACTGAACTTCTGTTTTCTTTTTATTTCGTTCAGGATTCGATCAATTCACTCACTTCACATTAAAATACACCGATCAATGATGAGAACTTCCACCTTCAGCTTAGCTACAATTGCGTTATTAGCCACCCAAGTCATCGCTACTCCTCCAGCTTGTCTTTTAGCCTGTGTCGCTCAAGTTAATAAAGGTTCCGACAAATGTTCAACCTTGAATCAAGTTGCTTGTATTTGTCAAAATGAATCTTCTGAAATTAAATCATGTCTTGATTCTATTTGTCCAAATGGTAATGCTGATGCTGCTTGGTCTGCTTTCCAATCAGACTGTTCTGCTGTCGATTCTAACGTTAAAGATATTTCAAGCTCCTCAGGTGCTTCATCGTCATCTTCTTCATCAGTCTCATCATCAGCTCCTTCTTCATCATCAGCTTCTACCTCTTCAACTTCTACTTCTTCATCCTCTTCATTAATCTCCTCATCAGCTGCTCCATCTGCCCCACCAACTATATCTTCAACTGCTCCATCAACTACTTCAGACTCTAATTCTGGTGCAACTACTTCCGCTACTTCTACAGTCAGTGTTGGACCTGAATCCACTGCCACTACAATTCACACTAGCACAGCAGAATCCAGCACTTATACTATCAGTGCTCAAGTCGGTGAAGGTTTCAACTTGAATGCTCCATTAGGTGCTTTAGTCGCTGCTGGAGCATTCGGTTTATTATTATAATAACATGGGTCTTTTATTGATTTAAGACAAACAAAAGATCTAAATTTGCATGAGTTATTATTTTTATATATTTTGAGATATCCTTTTATTATATACGGTCTGGTTATGGTTAAACCCTCGTAGATCCATCGCATAGAACAATGCTCTTAATTAACCAACACATCACCTGCCTGAGGCTGCTTCAGAAAAAAAAATTAATACCCGAAGCTTGAAAGGTTCAAACTTACCTTCAAATCACTAACGAAACACGTTAAAACTACACCCAATGAGTTTAAGAGTTTCTCTATCATCCTCACAGATAAGGACTCTCTCAACCTCCAGAAAGACACAATTCTTTGGTAAATTAGGGAATCAATTAGCTGCAACTAAACCAAAAGATTTCGTTGTTGAAGCATTGAACAAACCAATTGGTTTCCCCACCAAAGCAACCATTGAAGACAATAAAGGAGATGAAAGATCAGTTTATAGAAAGTATAAGGATTTCCTAGATCCGATTAAGAATAAAGAAAGACAAGCTGAATTGGAAAAAGAAATCTCCAAATCAGGTATGTATAACGTTTATACATATCGTAAAACAAATGGTAAATTCTTCCTTGCACCTTCATCATATTGGAAAGCTGAAAGTTCATTATATTTCCCAAACTTCTATGGTGAAACATTGAAAAGTTCAGAATTGAAACCAACTTTATCACAAACTGAAGGTAAAATCAATATTATAAGAGTGTATACTTCCCAAACTGGTGAAATTGCATCAAGATCATTCTTCAAGACTTCAGAAAATGATTATTTGGAGCCAAAAGGGTATGATAAGTTCCTTGAATTATTCCCACATTCCCAAATAGTTGATTTTAATATAACTGAAAATGCAACAAAGGCATTCTTTATTAAAATATCCAAAGGTGGATTAAAGAAAATCACACATCCATCAAGACATGATAAATATTTCATCATTCCTAGAAAGAATACTTCATTAGAACTTAGAGAACAAATTCATATGGATAATACATATGGTGGTTTCATTTACGTCTTAGACCATGAAGGTAGAATTAGATGGTGTGCTTGTGGTGATGCTAGTGATACTGAAAGAAACTTGTTATGGAGAACAGTTAGAGGTTTGGAAAGAGAATACAAGGCTTTGTTTCCTGAAAAATGAAGAATTGAGAGTGATAGCTTGTAAATATTGATCTTGATGATAAATTATTTGTAGTTGATTTGAGTCTCTACTCTACTCCAGAACTGCATTCCCGTAAATAAATTTCAAAGAACTTAAAGCAAAACTTTTACTGTATTTCTCCAATTAACAGAACATCCAACAATGTTATCTAGATCTATAATCAACAGCTCGATAAGGAGACAGATCATCACATCCTCTTCAAGATCATTGAGCACCTCTCAATTCCTCAGAAACTCCACTAAAAATCAAGTACCAAAGCCTACACAAGACCAACAACATCAACAACACAATGAAAAGGAACAACCATCACTACACGTAAGTCCACCAAAGCACATTTTTGTATACCACAGTACTAACTCTCAAATCAGGCCATGTTTTACAGAGTCTATGGTATGCCATTAGTCAAAGTCTTAACAGTGACATTTGGTACTTATTATGGTTTGATAGGATTATGGCAATTCTTAGAATGGCAAGAAACTACAGAACCAAAAGAAGCTTGATACTACACATGTTGATAAAACAGAAAATATATGTATATATACTATGACCAGCATTTCCCTTGCTATGTAACGTTAAATGAACAATAAATGTAAAAATGTAAAAAAAAATATCATGACAACATTAAGAGTTTAAAACATGAAGTAATTAACAATATTAGTGAGAATAAACAACAATTCAATTGTTAGAATATCCTCCTTTTTTTTTGAGATTTCTTTCGAAATCAGATTTAAGCTTGAGCTTCAACTTGAGCTTTTAATCTTTTAGCGACAGCATCTAAGAATTCAGTGGTTGTGACATAAGATTCTCTATCAGTTCTACCAGTGGCTAAAGCTAAATCTTTAGTCATAATACCATCTTCTTGGACAGTGTCTAAAGTGGCTTTTTCCAATAGATTAGCGAAATCAACAACATCAGTAGTACCATCTAATCTACCTCTTTGAGCTAAACCTCTTGACCAAGCGAAAATAGATGCAATTGAGTTAGTGGAAGTTTCTTTACCTTGTTGATGTTGTCTGTAATGTCTAGTGACGGTACCATGAGCAGCTTCAGATTCAAAAGCTTTACCATCTGGGGTAACTAAAACAGATGTCATTAAACCTAATGAACCAAAACCTTGAGCAACGATATCTGATTGAACATCACCATCATAATTTTTCAATGCCATGATGAAACCACCTTTAGATTTAACCATTTGAGCAACCATATCATCGATCAATCTATGTTCATAGTAAATTCCTAAGCTTTCAAATTGTGATTTATATTCTTCATCATAGATCTTTTGGAAAATATCTTTGAATCTACCATCATATTGTTTTAAGATGGTATTTTTCGTAGATAAGAATAAGTTTAATTTCTTAGTGATTGCTAATTTGAAAGAGGAATGAGCAAATCCAGTGATTGATTCATCAGTGTTATACATAGCTAAACCAACACCTGGACCTTTATAATCATAAATTTCCAAAGTTTTAGGTTCTGAACCATCAGCTGGAGTGTAAACCATTTCTAATTTACCTGGTCCTGGAACAATTAAATCAGTAGCCTTGTATTGATCACCATGAGCGTGTCTACCGATAATAATTGGTTTTTCCCAACCTGGAACTAACCTTGGGATTCTTGGGATAACAATTGGTTCTCTGAACACAGTACCACCTAAGATGTTTCTAATGGTACCATTTGGAGATTTCCACATTTTTTTCAATCCAAATTCTTCAACTCTTTGTTCATCTGGAGTGATAGTAGCACATTTAATACCAACACCATATTTCTTGATAGCATTAGCTGAATCAATGGTGATTTGATCATTAGTTGCATCTCTGGCTTGAATACCTAAATCGTAGTATTTTAGTTCAACATCCAAGTATGGTAAGATCAATTTGTCTTTAATTCTTTGCCAGATGATTCTTGTCATTTCATCACCATCTAATTCAACAATTGGAGTTTTCACTTTAATTTTATCTAAACCGATTCTTGAAGAGGAGAATTGACGATATGTGACAAAAGCATTAGCATTGAAATGGGTGGATCTAGCAGCAGATCTGATTGAGTTGTTTAAGCGTAACATTGAATTGAGGATTGAATTGTATGATTTGTATTCAAGAAGCAGAAAAAAATTGCTAGTGATTTAAATTATTCGTATAAAACAACTGATGACTCTTATAAAAGGAACAATATTTCGGGAGCGGCGTTTGCAGGTCCGATAAAAGTCCGAAACCGGGGAATACGCATTGGTGTCCGGATGTGGGTGGGCTCCGGAACTCAAGCCGCGAATTTTACTGCATTCGGATCTTCAGTCTTTGTGTCAAAAATTTGAATTTTTCGATTCTCTTTTCTTTCTTCACTCCAGTCACTTCAGCGGCAACTAGAACTTCAATGAATGAACAGGTCGATTTTCACCTGCCTTTCGTCAGCTGCAGTGTGTGTCATGAAGGCGCGAAGACCAAAGACTTGTACCTTACTTCTTGTGCTCATATCTTGTGTAGAGATCATGCTAATAGTACAATTAATACCTTTTAATCACTGTTGTTTATTTTTGCCCCTTATTAACAATCATCATCCATAGACTTATCTCACTCATCTAGACTCGCTAGCTGTCTTGCATGTGGTCATCAAAATGTTACAATTGTCAAATTGGATCAAAGAGTTCCTCAAGATATACGTCCTTTTTTAACACCCTTTCCAAAGCAGATCGAACAGTTTTTTGCAGTTGCACAGTTTCAATATGTTGGAATGATGGAAAGAATTCAATATCAAGATACAATGATTGGTAAACTCACAGCGAAGATGAACAAACAGAAACAATTACTTCTAATGGCTAAAGAAAGAGTTACTGAAGTTGAAACTCTTGAGATCAAAATCAAGGAGTTAGAAAATGAAGTAAATGTTTGGAAATCAAAAGCTTTATCAAACAATAATAGCACATCTAATTTCTTCAATCACGTATCTAAAACAAGACATTTACCACAATTAAGACCAAATACAATAGATTTAACCCTGAATGATTCTTTTGAAAGTGATTTAGGAAAAGGAAATATGGAAACTTCAAGTAGAGGTACAATTTCAGATACATTTCTTCAGCAAATTAAGAAATCTTCATCGCAGAAGACATCAGTTAATAACCCTTACGTTCCTCCGTATAATGATAAAAATCAATTGAAAAATTATAATCAACCATCTGATTTATCTTTAGAATTTGGTAAATCTAAAATTGCTGAATCGACAAATATCCACAACGGTTCAAACTCACCATTGCAAAGGAATATTCCTCTTGGTAATAGAATACATCCTGTCTTGAGTAGACATAACGGTACAGAAACTAGGCATTCTAGTTTAAATGATAATGTTTATTCCAATGAATCTCCAAACTCGTCATTCAATTCCAACTCCAACTTATTCCAATCTCCAAATCAACAACAGCTCAATATTCAAAAGGACTTCAACTCACCTTATCAGAAATCGACACCATTAACCTCAAATTCAGGGGTCTCAAAAACAACATTAACTAATAGTAATAGTAATAATAATAATAATAATAATAGAACTACAAAACAAAGAGCAAGTACCTCACAAATGGCACAACGATTATCAGCTCATATGAAAATAGGATCTTTACAAAAATCAGTTAGATCTACAACTGGAAACTCACAATCTAATTCAATCAGACCTGGAGTATCATATGGTAATAGTTTAAATCGCTTTAGAGACTGAGTAACTGAGAGAGTGTACTTATTTCCAGTTCTATGTATTAATATGTGTTCTTTTTATATTATTCACTACTTTGTTTACTCGTGATATATTCGATTTCGTAACGAAGGAAGAAGGAAACATTGTAAGAAATTTGTTTCTAGTTTCTACTAATTGATAGAATTAATACATCACTAAACAGTGAAAGGAGTTCAATTAAGCCCGATGATGAGCCATATATGGTTCAATAATACACCTATTTATATTGATCAATTTCCAGAATAATGATCAACCAGTTTCAGTTGTTTTGAAGATAATTTATCAAAAATTTCATTAAATGTATCATTATCAAGTTTTGACTCACTTTTATTATTAACTAACTCAAAACTTAATTGATTGTTTGTAATATTATTAGATAATTTCGAATTCGATTTGAGAGTAGAGTAGATTTTGGTTGTTAATAATCTGATTTCATTTGGTTGATTGTTTAAATATTGGAAAATCGTAGAATCGATTAATTTAATTTGTTCTAATGTCATTTTCTCCTTTTCGATTGTTTTTGAGAAGGTCAGTAAATGGAATGAAATTGAAATTGAATTATTATCCTTTTGATTCTGTAACGCAATATAACAGTTTTCAATAATTTGAGATTTGAAATTTGGAACTTTCAAATCAATTATATCGTCAACCAATTCAGTAATTAAAATATATAGATCATTTCCAGAACTTGTAACATTTTCAATAATTATCTCAAAAATATTCCAAATTGATGTTAGTTGAACCAACGTAACTAAACCATTCAGAAATTCACTCACTATTAATAACTCTTTGAAAATCAATAATCCCTTGTAGCATAATTGTTTGGTAATGTTATGATTATTGTTGAAATAACTGACTAGAGCTGACATAATTTGATTGTAACCAGTGCTTTTAATCCATATTAATATATCTTCTTTGTTTATTGACTCATGTAATGACTTGATTAAATTATTAAAATCTGTATTTTTAATTTGATCTGTATTTAATAAATTTATTAAACTAGTAATTGAGTCAACAGAGATCTCGTTTGAGAATTTCAGAACTTCAAACTTAGTCAATTCAAAATCAATTAACAGTTTATCAGCCTTCTTTGCATTTTCGTGCTTTGGTCGAGAATCTTCAAATATCTTGATGCTATTCTTATCTTTAATGAAGAATGGATCTGATCTATCAAGTATCTTGTCTAGTGAATTTCTGTTTGATGATTTTTTCTGCTTTTCTGGCGAGATAAAGATTCCCCCAATTTTATTTGTCAGATTTTGTGTAGCTTCATCAAAATTGTCATTGATATCAATGATTCTATCATCTTCACTAAAATTATCTAAAAATGGAGAGTCTGTATGAGAGACGGGTGAGTCTATATCTTCTCTATTGTCTTGGATTTGCATTCTTGTGTCATGTGTAAAAATTTTTGATGCTTCATGAGTTTTCACAATTTCTGGGGCGTCTTCAAGAACTGGAAGATCTTTCATTTCAGCCTCGACTATACGAGCATCTTCAGCTTTAGTACCTTTAACTGTATCGCCATTCTGCATTGACTTTTCAACTTCAATATTGTCAGCTGGAGCAGTTTTTTCCTCTTCAAGCTCTATTTCACCAGTAACACCAGTTTTGAAATCTTTTTCTTTATCAGTATTAAAGATATCAGATATGTAATCAGCGTGTTTCACTTCTTCTTTCACAACAGTTTCAATGTTTTCATCCATATCAACTTCCTTACTTTCAACTTCCTTGGTTTCTAATTTTTGAGTAACATTAGTTTTGAAGTTCGGCACAATCATAGTCATATCACTCTTGAAGTCTTTGCCAAATGATGTCAATGTTTCATTTGTCGGTCTTTTCAATGGGTTGATCATTGTCATGTCTTTCAACGAATGGTCTGTTATGAAATTTTCAAACCCATTAACATCTGGAATTTCAGCATCATTGAATTCTTCTAGTATTGCAGATATTTTAGCCTTGATATAAGCGGTTGAATCATTTAAAATAATTTTGAATAAATCATTTTGGGCTGAATTTAAAGTAACAATTAATTCATCATAACGTGGATAGTCCTTAGTAGATAATAAAAATACAGTTTTGCATGTTTTAGTGAATAATTGTTGGTCGTTTCTCAGTTCCTCTTTAGTTGAAAATAATAAATAAATGTTTTGAACTGAAAAATCAAGTAATATATCCTTGAATTTGTAATGAAAAAGGGATAATGGATTTTGGTCAGTTTTCAATGTTTGTATTTTTGTAATGATAGCGATTAATCCATTGATAATTTCAGCAGGTTTGATTGTTTGTTCCATAACACTAATATCAATTTTATTCACAGCCAACACCTTCAGTGCTAAAGATGGATCCAGAATTAGGTAGAATTCAGGGTACTTTAATAATGGTTTTAATGAAAATGAATCTAAAAGGATGAAGGTTGATAATGAACTTGTTAAATCTGGTAAAGATTTTCTCTTTGAAATAAAAATTTGTTCAAGTTGATTCACACCATCTAGTCTCTCACTGGTTAATGGAGATCTTAATAACTTTTGTAACGATTCAATTTCTGAATCATTTCCATTATCTGATATAAGACCATCCTTTGAACTTGGTAGGGAAGGTACAAGATTATTTAGTTGCTGTATAGATTGACGTTGCAGTGCACTTATGGAACCTTTTGAAACTTGTCTTTGTAGATGTTGATCACTGCTAACTCTTTGTGAAATTTGTCTTTGTGAAGGTTGATCGATGATACCTCTTTGTGAAACTGCTATTCTGCTTGATTTATCAAGTTCTGAAGAGATATGTTTGTTATTTTCTTCTAATATATCTGATGATGTTTCTTTAGTTGAAGTTGATTGTGGGCCAGAAACAGAACGCCTATCTCTTTGCTTAGCAACAAATTCTCTGACCGAAACTCTTCTCTTATCAGGAAGAGTACTAGATCTACCTAGAGAGGATTTGGATAAGGAAGAACCTGGATTTGAGCTATCCTTTGGTCTTGATCTTTCTAGGTTTCTTTGAGCAGTAGAATCTAGTTTAGTATAAAGAGATTCACTTAAATCTCTATATTTTCTATTGAAAACCCAGTAAGTAGTTCTCATTGACTCTCTGACTGTTGTATTTGGATCAGCAACACCTTTACCTAACCATTTACTAATGACCTCTAACTGATTTTGCTCAAGTTTGGAACCATGCTTCAGTAAAAAGATTTGTAAAAATGTAGCAGAGTATAACCTTGGTTGAACGTTTTTGTCTTGATATAAGTTAGAGCATTGAGTGAATATTCTCGAGTTAAAACTTGTATTGACTAAAAGAACTGATAACGTACCAAACGAGTTCAATGATGCTATTTTTTTAGTTGCTGATGTTAACGATGATAATGGTTGGAATAAATGTTCAACTAAGGGATCTAAATTTTTTGCTAGGTATATGGCCAAATCTTTTATTAATTGACAGCCACTAGATGATAAAGTAGTTCTTAATGATAAAGCTGATTTTGTAATACCGTCTAATAGAAATCTAGTTCCATTCACTAATTCTTGTGGATATTCTTCATAATTCCCAGCTACTAAAGCTCTAAATCTGTTGATGTTTTTTTCCCTTGCTGACCAATTGAATTCAGTTTCTTTACCTTCAAAAGGCGGACACAATGCTTCGATTTCTTTTGTTAAATCTTCACTGGATCTGCATTGCATTGGCTTAATTGAATCATCTTGTTTTGCGGTTGGAATTTTTGATAACAAATCTGATAACTCTTGAGATGATTTCAGTGATGAGGTTGAGGCGGTTTTTATATGTGATGTAGCTGGTGGCAATGTTCTCCTTGGTCTAGCCAGATTATTGAAAGTATCAATACTTGATCTTGATTGAGCTTTAGCATCTGCACTATATGCATTAGCAGCTGAAATATCTAGAGCACGTAAAATTTTAACAGCTCCTTTCGATTCTATCTTTTGTTTCTTGAATTCATTAACTAATTCATTTAATTTCGGTTTATTGAATGTAAAATAAGTTCTAAATAAAACTTCAACATTCTCAACAACATCATTTGAATCATCTCTCAATAGATTAACTAAATTAGGTACAAAGGATAAAAAATTGAAATTTTTATTTAATTCAATTAGATCTGCTATTATGATGATAGATTCGGACCTTATTCTTGGATTTGAATGAATCAATGCAGTATCTCTGATGAATAATTCAACTATTGATGGTGCTGCCAGCCAAAAGTCTAATAAGGTTGATTTGGCTATTTTTTTGACTTTAGGATCCAATAACCTATTGACTAAAATAGGTAAAATTAGTTTGGAGCAGCCTCTTAAACAATTTGGATCTTGCATTCCAAGTCTTTTGACTAAATTGTTTAATGTACTTATGGCAAGATGGGCCAATCCCATATCACTGGATTTGTTTGCCACCTTCAAAGCTTCAGCATAACCTTGCACCATGTCTAGTTCGATTAATTCCTTCTTAATGTAAGTTTTCAACTGAGAAACCAGCTCGATCTTGTAATTGATGTCTGATTAGATATGTTAGTAATCTGTGATCTGAAGTGTAACAGTGTGATACTTTGGATGATGTACTAACCATATTGTTCACTTTCAATCACACGAAGTAGATCTTCGCCAGTGAAAGGTGCCATTGTACGAAAGAGTAGTGTTTTGGTTGGTTGAATAGTTGAAGAGTATGATGTGAATCAATGTTTTGTTTTCTTTTGTTTACATTTTTTACTCGCGAATTTTTCTCTTTGTGAATAAACGAATAAACAAGCTAGCTGCTAGAGAGATTAATTGAGGATAGAGCAAGAGATAGTCGTGGATATGGACTTATCATGAAGCTACAGACACCAAGTGCAAATCACGAGGCAATTGTATAACACTTTCCAGATTAAAAGAGTAAAAGTTACATAAATTGTGGGTGCTGTCATACTACTAATAGAGAAATGCATTCATCTCTGATCAGCCCTTTAAACTGCACCATCGTTCATATATGCCTGCAATTAGCTTGAGTATATACTACTCACAAGTAGTCAGATGTCGAGCTCCAGAGAGAAGACTGACACGTTGGCAAGTATATTGAATCAATAGTCAATATTATAAGTTTTCTCCGAATCTTTTATATTTGTACTTGGAGAAAAAAAAACCTTCTTTATTGATATTTCATTTTAAAGGTGAAAAGTTTGAAGAAGGTAGAGGTTTAAACCACTTGACAAAAAGGTTCTAAACAATGCATTATCATCTGAATCTCTGATAATTTATAGCAAAGAGTTAAAAAAAAGCTATAGAGAATAGCATACACTCCGATACGGGGAGTCGAACCCCGGTCTGCTCGGTGAAAGCGAACCGTGCTAGCCGTTACACTATATCGGATTATTTGATATGCTTTTCAACCCGCTGTTTTACACACTTTGTATTGCTTACGTAAGGAATTACGTAACTTTTACGCCAGAAAGAGATGGAGTTCAAGATTGTATAGACAAATTTAATGAACAATATAATTATCTAAGATAAAAAAAAAAAAATTACATAAGAGAGGTTTTTAGTTGTATAGTTTTAAATATAAATTATTTTAGAGAAAAAAAAAATTTACATAATATTCCTTACTTTTTAAACTCTAAAAGCGCCTGCTAGTATCAATACGAGCTTATTGAAGGCGGGTCTTAAGGATAAAACTTCAGTAGAAGTATTTAAGTACGTCAAACTTGAACTAGCACTTACTACAGAATTTTACCAACTGAAGTACTGCTTGACCACCAAAACGCGTCGACGTCCAGATCGGGTAAGGTTACGGCACACGGGTCGCCCTAGTTCGAAATTATGAAAAAAAAAAAAAAAAAAAAAAGAGAATTGGATGAAAGATATTGATCCAAAAATAAAAACAAATAATTAATTGATAATTTGGATTGATAGGATTTCAATAAGATTGAATTTGATTCTTTGAATTATTTGCTGTGTTTTTTTGGCAGGTACCGATCTGATATCATTAATTAGAATAGAGTGATAAATTATCTAAAGTCAAAGTTTTGAATCTGACTGCATTTATTTCATCATATTATTGTCAAATCTATATATTCAATTTAGATCAATTTTCAAAACTATCAAACTCAACGCATAGACTTTCAAGAATGGTTTATATCGATAATGATATTGAATCAAATTTGAAATACAAACCAAAATCAACTTCTGTTTTCAATCATGATAAAATTATAGCTGCACTAAACAAGTACAAGAGAATCATTATCTTAGTGATATCATTATTATTCCTTTCGCTATTTACAAACATACCATTAATCCCTCATTTCAGACTGACTAGTCCAAAAGTTGTCATTATATTAGCTACTAATGAAGGTGGTGGTGTTCTAAACTGGAAAGGAGCTCAAGAGTGGTCTATTGAAAGATCATCAATTGCAAACAAAAAAGATTACGCTGAAAGACATGGTTATGATTTAGCTATCAAAGATCTAACTTTGAAGAAAAGATATACCCATGAATGGAGAGAAAGTTGGGAAAAGGTTGACATTTTAAAGCAAACTTTTAGACAATATCCAAACGCTGAATGGTTTTGGTGGTTAGATTTACATACTTATATCATGGAGCCACAAATTTCTTTAGAAGAACAAGTTTTCAGTAAATTAGCAAATTTTACAGACAGACAATTAAGTGATTTCAATCCTTTAAAAATTCCTGCTGATATCCCGTTTGTTGATTATGAACATAATCCAATTGATATGGTCATTGCTCAAGATTGTGGTGGTTTCAATTTGGGGTCTTTTTTTATCAGAAAATCTGAATGGTCTCAAAGATTATTAGATTCTTGGTGGGATCCTATATTCTATGAACAAATGCATATGCAATGGGAACATAAGGAACAAGACGCTCTAGAAACTTTATATACCACACAACCTTGGATAAGAGAAAGAATTGGTTTTGCTCCATTGAGAAATATTAATGCCTTTCCACCAGGTGCCTGTTCTGAACAATCTGATGATCCAAGATACTTTTACAGCGAAAAGGCTCGTGATTTTGTCGTTAACATGGCTGGTTGTGATTGGGGTAGAGATTGTTGGACTGAAATGGAACATTATAAATCATTGAGTAAAAAACTACATAGACCATGGTACAAATTTTGGTGAAAGAACACTTATAGAGTTCTATCAAATAGTGAGGTGCCAGTGTATTAGTGCTGTTTTTTTTTATTATTTATTGATCAAGTATAGATTGTTTGATCAAACAACATTGTGTGTTCATGAAAGATTAAGGAAGAAAAGAACTCATGGGGCAGAAACTGTTGAAAATTTGTTTCTGTCAATATTGAATCCATAAATTATAAACTGTACAATTGTAGAATCCACAAATAATAACAACGACTGTAAATTGTCAGCTCAGTTTAATTTCAGTTTTCCAGTTTCCTGTCAAAAAAATTATCAAAAAAATTATCAAAAAAATAGAAAAATAATATAAATAGAAAAAAGTCTTATTGATATCAATTCATTGAAATAAAAACTACTCATAACACTATCGAGTCCAGACTCAACTTCTTAAAATATCCTACTCCACATATATCACCATCTATCACCCCAAAAATTAACCATGGTCTATCAACTGCTTCGGGGATATCAAGGTGAATATGATGATACAAGTTATGCTGACAGGCCTCCACCTACACCATCACCAACGTCAGCAGAATATCACAGTTATACTCAACAAATTGAGCAACAGATAAATGCTGATCCTGAATCACGCTCTGTTTCAACATCTGTAAATAATCACAATTCAAATCATTCTGAACAATCATATCAATTCACGAATCGTCGTCATAATAATCCAAGTCATAACAACAGTATATCATCTTTAGCAACTTTGAATAGAGATATATTAGAATCAGAACAAGACTTCAGTATTCCTAGCTATGACGAGACTTTAATAAGGGATCAAGAGCGGGTTAATGCAGTAAGAATGACTACAACCTCATCAATTCAATCAAATAATAACATACAATCACAAACAAATTCTCATGGAACCCCAACAATAATACATCCACCTATAATATCTGAACAACAGCCAATAACTATACCTGAATCCAATCCAAATCGAACTGAAAATAAAAACATTCTAAAAATGTTAGGGTTGACTTTCCTAAATGCAAGACAACATTTAGCATTAGCAATATGCCGTGATTGTGTATTAATATTACCATTATTTCACGCATTCAGTTGTTTCAAATCTTCATTTTACTTCTATAGCACCAATTACAGCACTGATACTAATGTGACTATAGTTAAACAGATGATCAAGGCTGGTTCTTCTGAACATTTCATAGCTGGTATCTGGTGTTTAGTTGCCGCATATTTATCATTTGCTGTATTAGATGGATTAGTTGTCAGATGGATCGTTACGTATCAAACATCTGCTGCTATTTTAAGAGTACTATCAATGTCATTATTGATAATCACTACAGAACAAGCATTTTTAGCAATTTTCAGTCCAGGTGGCACATATTCGTTACATACTTGGATTTTAATTTCATGTATATTAACTGGAGCATATATCATTCAAAACTTCGTCACTAGTAATTTGGATCTAAAAGATAAGAATAAGGCACGAAGTGTGGATTATTATAACATAACAGTATATGCTGTTGTTCCAGTTGGTCTTGCTAGTTTTGTTTCCATGATTGGGTTATTGAGGGCATTGTTGATTTTGAGACTAGATATAGAGAACAAGGAATTGGGAACAGATAGAATGACCAGTTGGATCTTTTAGAGATCTGCAATAGGACTTTTATAGTACTTATATCATAAGAACACTTTGACATTTTTAAACAAATTTGGCTAATTTATACATTTTATACAACTTTTTTTGCAAACTTCCATTCTCTTTCAGGAGTACTAATATGATTTAAGTCATATCTTAATTGTATTATAATGACTTTGATAACGTCCTATTTTGTGGTAAACTCTCAATCTTATACTTTAAATCACTTATCAAGACATCCAAACATCAGGAAATTTTCGCGAAATATTAATTCGATGAACTTTTTTCAATGAAAAATTCAGTATGTGAAATCGATATTAAAAACAAGTTTGAAATATATTGAATAAATTAACTAATTAATCAAAATGGTTACAACTATCATGGGTAAACCATTCCGTGCTAAGGAGCTAGTGTCAGTATGTGAATACCGCCTTCATTCAACAACTTTAACTCAAGAAACATGTACTAACTATATTTAATTCAGATTGGTTTAAAATCAAAATTCTATGGGATAAGTAGACTTGAAGTCGCTCAAATATGTGCCAAATTAGGTCTTTATCCAGCCATGAGAATGCATCAATTATCAGAAACCCAAATACTGGGTATAACCAAGGAGCTTTCCGAATTAACTATTGAAGGTGATGCAAGAGCCATAATTAGACAAAATATCGCATTAAAGAAATCTATTAATTCTTATGCTGGTATGAGACATGCAATGGGTTTACCTGTTAGAGGTCAAAACACAAGAACTAATGCTAAGACTGCTAGAAAGTTGAATAGACTGGAAAGAAGAGGTTTTTCAACATTACGTGAAGTTGAAAATACTCAAAATACTCAAGGTGTGTTCGCAGGTTTTAGAAACTTATTTGAAGCTTTCGTATAATTTTAAATGTTATATAGTTATTAGGCGAGTTTTTAGGATAGGGTTGATGTTCATGTAAATATAATTAAAGAAAATAATAAATAAAAGTTAGATAAATTTTACATTCTTGTAAGTGTCAATTAGGTTTCATCAAATTTTAATTTATATAGTGTAATCTTCATTGAATGGTTTCCATTGTTTTAATTCCATTAAATGTCTCATTGTTGGACGGCCATGAGGACAATTCCAAGGTTTTTCTAAAGTTCCTAAATGTCTAACAACAGTAGTCATGGTATTCATGTTCAAAGTTTGACCAATCATAATGGATTTACGACAAGCTCTCATTGCAAACATTGATCTAATTTTGGAACATCTAACACTTGAATTATTCGGATTTTCTTTAACTAAATGGATCAATTCATTGAAATCAGCAACATGAAAGACTGTTTTTTTAGAGATTGGTAAAGATTCTAAGTAAATTTTGGTTCCTGGTTTGGAATCTTCGTCAACCTTGATTTTGAATCCATTTTTAGTGAAAATCTCTAAGTTTTCTAACACTGTTAGTTCATCCATTGTATTAAGTTCAATATTTTTTGGTTGAATTAATCTTTGAGTTTCAAAAATAGAATTCTTCTGTAACGTTTCAAAGTTATATTTTTCATCGGAGGCATGTTGATCTATAATGAATAGATCTTTCCCTTCTCTAATAACTAAAATGAATCCAAGATTGAACTGTCCAATTATTTTCATATCCTTGAAATCTTTTTTAGAAACTGTCAATGTCAATAACTGTTCAGATTCATTTTGATCTTCAATATCATCTAATTTAATATCATCAGAGTTTGGAGTTTCTAATTTTATCTTTCTATTCAAACTTTTTGTGAATTCAAAAGGTAATGAGGTTGTAGTTTCATAATTAACAATATCTTCTTTTTCTGAATTTACATATTCTGGGTTTAGTAATGTAACATCATCATCATATTCAGTCTGTGGGGTGCTATCAGCTTTACTTTCAATCCTGGTCATATCATCATCAGAATAAGAGTTTGTGTCATGGTCGACATCTTCATCATCGCTATTATTTCTTTCACCTTCTGGGTCTTTAGTGTGTTTATGATTAACTTCATGACCTTTATTGCAGTGGCAATCTTCAAATGATAGTTTTGAATCTTTGACATAACCATTACAAACGGTAATTTCATCATTAACACTCATAGTAACTATATCAACTTCTTTAGGTTTTGGAACATTTATTTTCGCAGTTTGAGATGTGCCATTTCTAAACGATGATAAATTTGATATACTTGATATTCTTTTGGTATCTAAAATTGATTGAAGCTTGTCACGAATTGCTGGTCTTTCTGGGACTTTTGGAGCTTGAACAACCTCAATTTCTTCTAAATCTTTTATCTCTTCTATCATATGCACCTCATCGATTTCTTCAATTTCTTCAGATTGGCTATCATGTTCTGATTCGCTTTCTGTTTTTTGCCTTTTGATGTTTACTTTAGTAATGTGAAAAGAGGATCTTTTAGACGTTCTTTGAGGTGATATATCTTCTAATTCTTTCTTTTCATTTTCATCTAACCGTTCGTATAATTGTTCGACAGTTTCTTCTGGCTCTCGTAGATCTTCTAATTCTTCAACTTCTTCAACTTCTTCAACTTCCAAATCCTCGATTTCAGGACTTAGCTGATTTGGGCCAAGTTCATTTCGATTTACCTCGTCTTCTTCCTCTTCAATTTCTTGTTCTTCTTCAGTATTATCATTGTTTCTATATTCATATTTTGGTTCGATTTTCACCTTAAGTTGAATTGAGGGTTTTGATTCCATTTCTTCTTCTTCTTCTTCTTCTTCTTCTTCTCTCTTTGCTTTAACGAAAGAGTCGACTCCTCTTTGAATGGTATTTTTAGGGACACTTAAGTCTAGATCATCAAAGAATTCTGTTATTTTCAATCTCAACTCTTCAATGACTTCAGCTTCATTATGTAAAAGAATGATTCTTTTATCAGGTGTGACATTTAAATCCAAAAATTCCTGATTGATCTCAAAATTCAACACAAATGATGGAAATTCAAGATGATTGAAGGTTTTATAAACTTCACTTATCATTTTTGAGAACTTGTTTAAGTTAACTGGTCTTTTATTAATAAACCAAAATTGTCTATCACTAACTGATCTACCATAACCAAATGAAGATTTTGATATTAAACCTGTGATTTTAAATTCATAATCAAGATCAAGATCTCTTGATATCTTCAATTTTGATTTCTGTTCATTTAAATTTATTGATAATTCAATAGGTATTAAACCAAATGAGGCGTTGGATCCGAATACATTAAGTAAATTATCTTGAATCTTTGAAGAGCCCTCTGACTTTAACAAATTTTGTCTTTTCCCTGTCTTTGTAACATTATTAACATTAAATTTAATGCCTGAAGATATTATGATGTAGTTTGAAATGAGGCTTATAGCTTTTGCAAACTCTCTTTTGATATTTTTGTTCAAATCTTTTTTTCTAACTGGTAAATCATCAAATATATTGGTAATAAAAAGTGTTGTTCCTTTTTGTCTTGAGCAGATGGTCTTTTTCAATAGTTTCCCTGTTTTAGAAAACTCTAAAGAAGCAGCTTTTGGAGATTCTGTAGTTGTGGTGACTTTTAATTTAGAAATTGAACATAATGAACTTAGAGCTTCACCTCTGAACCCCAGAGTTGTTATCTTATTTAAATCTTCAAAGGTTGATAGTTTGGATGTAGAGTGATTTTGACATAGCTGCTCGAAATCTTTCTCATCAATACCGTCACCGTTATCAGCAAACTCAATAGATCCTAATCCATAATTGATAAAATTTATTTCTAAACTAGTGGCATTTGCATCAATACTGTTCTCTATTAATTCCTTCAATATTGTCCGTAGATCGATTATGACTTGGCCAGATGTGATTCTATGGACATCTTCGGAGTTTAAGCTCGTTATCGACATGGTGCAAGCAAAACCAGTATATATTTACTAACAATTTAAAGTATAAACACGTTAAAATATTATGTTTTTTGAAATGAAAACAAAAATTACGCGATAAATTTTATAAACAGAAGGATTATTAAAGAGGCAAAACATTAATACTGAAAATAAAAATGATATGAAAGACAATGAGGAACTTTTAGCTGCCACATCCTCCTCCATCAACCAGAATGAACTGAAAATTCAGCTGAATACCTTTGACTTTTACCAATCTCCACCAACTATTTTAGACAGAGATCATCCACCAAACCATGAGGATTATACCTATAACAATGTTCCAATTATCAGAATATATGGCTCCTTGATCACAGGAAACAGATCAATCTCTCATATTCATGGGTTCTTTCCCTACCTTTATATTCCTTTTGACAATCAAGACTGTTTCAAACTTTTATTGAAATTAGAGAAAGCAATCTTAAAATCATTCAAAAGGTCTAAAAAAGCTAATGATGAGAACAAAGAAGAAGAAGAAGATTCTAAAGTTTTGAAATATATTGCAAATGTTTCAACTTGTAAAGGTGTTCCGTTTTATGGTTATCATGTTGGTTATAGGGCATTCTACAAGATCTCAATCTTAAATCCTTCTTGTCTTAATAGACTTTCTGATCTACTTAGATCTGGTGAAATGGGTAAATCTTATGATGTCTATGAAGGTCATATATCTTCTAGTCTTCAATTCCTGAGTGATTATAATCTTTTTGGTTGTGGTTGGGTTAATGTTAGTGATGTTTTGCTTAGAATTCCTGTTGTTTATGATGAAGACAAATCAAGTGATGAGTTGATTGATTTATTATCTGATTATCGAACTATTGATTTACAAAGAATTGGTAATAGTGATGTTGAATTTGATATATTGGCACAAAACATAACCAACAGGTTTGAATTAAAACAACGTGATTTACATGCTGATTTTTCTGAGAAGTTTTCAAGTACATCAAGTTCTAATATTTACATTCAAAGTACAAAAGACTTATGGAAAGATGGTGCTTATCAAAGAAAATTGAAAAATGAGGAACCTTACTATACAGCCACCCCAATACCTAGAACTGGCTCAAACCAAGAATGGGTTGAATCTGGTAATAATAAGTCGATGTTTGATTATATCAAAGGTATGAACCTTCCAAAAGACATGGATTTGAATTTCAATAACTTTTTGAAACCTAATCGTTTATTAGATTCATTTCCTAAAGCATTTGAAACTATTGATGAGTTATTTTATGAGCCTGAACTTGATGCTGAGAATCAAAATTCAAAAGATAGGAGTATATATTCTATCGATTATGATGAAAACGAAAATGATGATGAATATGATTTTTTGGATATTAATAATGAATATAATGAAGACTTGGCTCACTTTGATAATATTGGTAACGAAAACCTGGATAAAGAAGCTGATCAATTGGATGAGTTATTACATAGTGAAAATGAAGAAAAAGATGATGTTTTGGATTTGCTGATGAACCATAATGAGGAAGAACAAAACACTATAGTAAATGATTCATTCTTAACTCAGCAAATGACTTCAAAGCTCAAGACAAACAATAGAATTATCCCAATGACATATTTGTCACAAAAGGCGTCACTATCTCAAAAGTTTTGCTTGAAAAAAATTCATTTAGGAACCAAAAATGCAATATTTGCAACTTTACCTCCATTAGACCTAGACTTTGAAGAATTTGGACTACCAAAGATCCAATATGATGATCCTTTTTTTATGGAAATTCCTCCAAAACCATTTATTTTACATGGATCTAAAAAGTTTATCTTGGAGTCGAAGAAACTTGAATATGTGAAATTAGGTGATATCAAAGGTGAAAGTATTGAACATTCAACTAGGCCAAGGAAGAAACAGAGAACATTTCAAAGTCATGAAATCTTTAAAAAGTGGAGATATATTAAAGAACCTCCTTCTTTTACAGACTTGGAAGTTAAAATTCAAAGTAATAACCCAGTTTCACAACTTGAGATACCCAATAAGTTCAAGTTTAACACACAAAAGAAGTTTGAAAGAAGACCTGATGGCTCCATTCCTTTGAGTTTATTAACTCTTGAAGTATTTGCTCCTAGTAGAGGTGACTTCAAACCTGATCCAGCTCAAGATGAAATAAAAGCATTATTTTGGAAATTCATAAATGGTTTAATTGTGAGGCAAGGAGTTTTCATTACTAATCCAGATCAAGCTATTCCTGAGACTGAAGTAATCTCTGTTGAAAATGAATATGATTTAATTCAAAGATTTACGGATCATGTTCAAGAATTGGATCCGGATTTATTAGCTGGTTATGAAGTTCATTTATCCTCTTGGGGCTACTTAATAGAGAGAGCAAGAGAAAAACATGAATTTGATGCACTGAGAGCTTTATCTAGAGTTCAATCCAAGTCGAAGAATAAATTTGGTGATAATTGGGGTTCAAAAAAGACATCTGGTATTCAAATTAGTGGCCGAAATATTTTAAACATTTGGAGACATTTGAAAGAATTAAAAATGTCTAGAAATAATATTGAATATGTCACATTTCATGTCTTACATGAGAGGCTTCCTCACTATTCTGATAAGTCGTTAACATTTATGTTCAAATATCGTGGGTTTTTAAATCTAGTAAAATATTTCATGAGAAAAGTTGATATTTGCTGTCGCTTAATAGAAGCCTCTGATATGGTTATCAAAGCTTCAGAGGAAGCTAGGCTGATTGGTGTTGATTTTAATGATGTATTTTACAGGGGTTCACAATACAAAGTTGAATCATTAATGATAAGAATCGCTAAAGCTGAGAATTATATTCTATATTCAGCAAGTAAGAAACAAGTTAGATCACAAAAGCCACTTGAGTGTATTCCATTAGTTATGGAACCTTTATCAGGATATTATAAAAGTCCATTGGTTGTTCTAGATTTCCAATCATTGTATCCCTCTATTGTGATTGCGTATAATTACTGTTATTCGACGTTGTTGGGAAGGCTAAGGAGTTATAAACCTAATGATTTTAACCCAATTGGTACCACTAGAATTAAACACCCGCCTGGTTTATTAAAATTGTTGGAAAATGATATCACTTTATCACCAAATGGTTTAATGTTTGCTAAGAAATCAGTTAGAAAATCTCTTTTGGCGAAAATGTTGGAAGATATTTTGGACACAAGATTTATGGTTAAATCAACCATGAAGTTTCTTGATGAAACAATGAAAAGGTTATACAATAACAGACAAATAGCTCTAAAATTAACAGCTAATGTTACTTATGGTTATGCTTCAGCTTCATTTTCAGGTAGAATGCCATGTTCAGATATCGCAGATGCTATTGTTCAAACTGGCAGAGAGACATTGGAGAATGCCGTAAGGCTGATTGAGAATAATGAAATATGGGGTGCTAAAGTTGTTTATGGTGATACAGATAGTTTGTTTGTTTATCTACCAGGTAAATCTCAAGAAGATGCTTTTGAAATTGGTAAGGATATTGCCAAACAAGTGACAGAATCGAACCCAGATCCCGTGACATTGAAATTTGAAAAGGTTTATCATCCAAGTGTCTTGATGGCTAAAAAGCGCTATGTTGGGTACTCGCGTGAAAATCTAGGTGATGTTTCAAAGTTTGATGCTAAAGGTATTGAAACCGTTAGAAGAGACGGACATTTTGCTCAACAATTTATAGTGGAAAAATCATTAAAGATCCTTTTCGATACAGCAAATATGACGATTTTGAAAAGCTTTCTTCAAGATCAATTCACTAAAATTCTAGACAATGATGTTTCAATTCAAGATTTTTGTTTTGCAAAAGATGTTAAAATAGGTTCTTATAAAAATCCACCACCTGGTGCTATTGTTAGTATGAAGAAAATGGAAACTGATGAACGTGCAGAACCTCAATATAAAGAAAGAGTTCCTTATGTCATTATTAAAAAACCTGGTAAGATATTAAGAGATAGAGCAGTTTCACCAGAAGATTTCATTAAATTTAATCACGAATTAGATTCCAGATATTATATTGAAAAAACTTTGATCCCACCATTGGAACGTATCTTCAATCTTATGGGCGTTGATATCAAACAATGGTACACAGAAATGCCTAAAATTATTAGTAAACAACCTTTAATGTTTAAGGCTGATAATTGTTTAGTTTGTGGGTGTTTATCGAAAAGAAAAATATGTCCAGAATGTGCAAAAGATGAACTTAACTCAGTCTTGAATTTAAGAATGCAAATTAAGGATGTTGAGTTGAAATTAAAACACACGATGATGTTGTGTAGACAAACTTGTGATTCTGAAATTCCATGTGAATCGTTTGATTGTCCGAATTATTTGAAAAGAGTCAGGTATTTGAATATTATTGGAGAAAAAGATGAAGCTAAGAAGGAATTGAAGTGCTAATGAATTATTTATAGTTTATTTATATATTTATTGAACCTTTTGCTGTAACTTTCTTTTTGCTTGTTGTTTCTAACACAAAAAGAACTCATCTAAAAAATGTGTTTAAAAATATCATAAAAAAGCACTATCAACAATATGTATTAACATACCGATCTACTTAGGATCGTTTAACCAGCTATTTATATATTGCTATTTTCACATTTATTCAATATAAAGATATCATTAAGAAGTCAAAATGTCAGATTATTTAGTCAACACTGCAAGATCTTCAAAATCTAGAAAAACTTCTTATTCAAGTTTGTTGAATGATGGAGTTAGATACAACAATCCACATGAGAGGTTGAGTTTCAAGAAACTAGCCAAAGCATACTCCAAGTCATTATGGAACTCAAATGATAACAGTAATTCAAATATTGGAGACAGCGGGAAACAAAAGGATAATAGTTCATCTAAATTTGAAACATTTTCAATCTTACAAAACATGACAAGAAGACATAAGAACAAGAATGCCGGTAGTAATCTCAAAGATGATATTACAGAAGATTCTTCATTCTGGAAAAACTATTTTGATCCAAAATTCCAGGGAAATGATGTTAATAATCTTGTTCCTACTATTTCAGATGGTTATGAAGGCAAAGTATCAGATCCAATCAATATTCCTGGTGCTAAAGATAATACTCCAAAACAAGTTGTTCCAAACACTGCAGATTCTCAGGTTCTAAACAGGATGGATGATATTAGTAATGCTATGAATAGATTTAATCTTGAGCCAGAAGTTTCAAAACCTATCAAGCAAGAAGGTAAAAGAATCATTCAATTCAAGAATTTCCAGCATTTAGTTGGTCTTAGTTCTTTGATTTCACAAATCTGTGGTGGACCTTTAGAAAAATTGGTTTTAAATAAGGAGAATTTCAATAATCTTTCTGTTGATCTTTGGTTTTTAAAGAGTTCAGATGCTTATGACTTTTTGAATTATAGTTATAGTGGATTGTTTTTAGTCAATGGTATTCATTTGAATGCAAATTGGGCACCACAGTCAAATGACTCAAGTATGTATCATACAGAACCAGACCAATTGGTTGAAGATGAAATGAATATTAATGGGGCAAGTCGTTGTTTGATTTTAAAGAAATATATCAATAAAAAAGCAACAAACAAAAAAAATTATCCAACTCCATTAAAGAATTATTCAGATGATTTAAGATTAGATGAAATTAAAGCAGATTTATCAAAATTTGGATCAATTTTAGAAGTTTCACCAGTTATTTCTAAAAAATTGTGTGTTGCAATCTATTTTTTCGAAACTAGAAGCGCAATTTCTGCTAAAAGGGAATTTGATGATAAAGACACTGACTTTTATGAAAGGTACAACGATTGGACGTTTTGGTACGGTAAGGATCCATCAGACAAACCGTGTTTAAATCTATAAAATCTTTATAAAAGAATGGGAGTTAGTTCTGCTCATGTTTTAGTATAGAGAGAGATTTGTAATTTTGTAGGTGAAAATTTACATTTAGTACCGAAACTAACTACAGTATTAAGCAAACAAGCACAAGATACCCGATGATTAGGCCTGTATTGAGATCAATAAGATATCAATCAACGATATCGAGTACGAACTTATCGGCAATCCAAAAACAGTTATCAGAAAACTCCAATTTTAAACAGTTATGGGCCAATAGAATAACTCAAGAATTCAAGACTGAACCAAATACAAACGATGATTTCAATGCATTAACTACATTACCTTCACCTTTGAATTCAAGAGATCATATCTTAGAATACGTTGCATTAGAGAATCCACATTTAGATAAAGGGTCTATATCGTTGAAGTTAAAACAGAACTGGGGATATATTAAAAGATTATTTGGTTTTTATAAAATAGGTATTCAAAATGTTTTAAGTAATAGAAAATTAGTCAATGAGATTAAGAAAAAGTATTATGTTGATAATGTTGAAAACAAAGGTGTTGTTACTAGAAGACAGTTCAAAGACAGTTCTGACTTATTGAACAAACTAAGTGAAATTAAATCCTTAAAGAATATTGAAAAGGAAGTTAAATCAAATTCAAATTATTTGTTCAATTTGAAAAGATCTGAATTACAATTGATATTGAGAACAGAGAAGGATCTTATCAAGATTCCATTATTTACATTAGTGTTATTGATTTTTGTGGAAATGACACCATTATTGTGTTATTTCATACCTGAAATCACACCAAGTACTTGTGTCTTACCATCAATATCAGAAAAATTACATTCTTCTCAAAGTAAATCGTTCAAAGAGTTATCAGAACTAAGATTGAAGAGATATGGTGAAGAATACTACTCAAAGGGTTCTATTCCATTAAGATTTAACTATGAAAATGTTCCAAAAGATGAATTATTATTATTGATTAAAAGCTTAAAATTAACAAGTAGATATGTTCCAATTCAATTTTATCCTGAAAGATACCTTAGAAACAAACTTCATAAAAAATTACAAGAATTTGAAATGGATAATGAATATCTATTAAATCAAGGTGGATTGTGGAAATTATCAACTGTTGAATTATTTAAGATTTGTTTGGATCGTGGATTGATTGATTTCACTAAATACAAAAAATTGAATTCAATATCTACGAATGAGTTAAGATTGAAGCTCGCTTTACAGTTGTCTTTGATCAATAATAATATTGTTGGGAATGTCAATATTTATGGATTAAATTATTTGGATTTGGAATCATATCCAAGTTTTAAAGATTATTCCAAAGAAGAAACTGAAGAAATATATAACTCTTCACATATCTGATTTATAATACACTGTTTATATTATATAAAATAACCTGTATTCTAAAGTAAATCTATTTGTATATGATCTATTGGGACTTTCTAAATAAATGACTTGCACTTGCTTGATTGGTTGAAAAGATTAAAGTTTCAGCAATAACAGTATTTTCTCTTCTTGTGGTAGCGAAAAGAATCAAGTCTGAGATATCAGAGGCAATTAAAGGTTCAGTACCTTCATAAACTTTTTTAGCACGTTCTTTATCACCAAAGAATCTAACATTTGAGAACTCAGTTTCAACATTACCTGGATCAATTTCAATGACTCTGATCTTGGTATCAATTAATTCTTTTCTTAAAGAGTGGGTGAATGCCCTTAATGCAGCTTTGGTTGCACAGTAAATACCACCACCTGGGTAAGGATCTCTGCCAGCAATAGAACCTAACTGAACAATATCACCAGCATCTCTTTCTTTCATGCCTTGTAAGACTAATTGTGTTAGAGCAATCAAACCAATGACATTGGTTTGGAACATGGTATCGATATCAATTTGTCTAATGGAACCAATTTTATCTAAACCTTGAGCTTTACCTGCATTATTGATCAGGATATCAACTTTAGAGAATTCTTCTGGTAATTCAGTGTAGAATTTAGTGACTTCAGCCACGTTTGAAACGTCTAATTGAGATGAAAGGACTTTAATGGATGGATATTTAGATTCTAATGATTTTTGTAAGTCTTGTAATTTTTCTAATCTTCTAGCTGTTAAAATTAATTTGATTTGACCATTTGAGGCTTCAGCGTAGTCAAGAGCAGTTTGTTCACCAATACCAGCAGAGGCACCAGTGATTAAGATAGTTTTACCAGCAAGTCTTTCAGCAGCTTTAGCACCGAATGACATTGTTAATGAGTGTTTATGGAGAGGGACGCGTCACGTAGTTGTAGAAAGTGATTTTCAAAAGTATTTATAATTGACCTTATCAGCATGGGATCGGCTTGCGGGATTGGAATTCCGACAGAGTGACTCGCAACAGTGTACACCCAATTGATTGATTTTACTCTCGAGAATTTAGGCGAACTGAGATTTGAATCACGAAATGCTGAGAAATTCCAATTGTTTTTCCCCTTTGAAGTAACTGAAATTAATTATTGATCTCATCTCATCTCTCGGGTCTAACACTTTCAACCAATAAGAATCTACCAGTTATTTCTTACACTTTCACACAAAAACACAAACACCGGGAAATGTAAGGGTGATATAACCACTTCATATGGACAAACAATCGATTTTAACCGAGGAAATGGTATCAATATGTTAGATTTCTCGCTAATTTCACGACTTTTCTGCTTTTTTATGAATCGCTAGTAGTAGTACTAGTTATTCCTACCATGGTTAAAGGCCCTGCGCATCAAAACATCGACAAGTTGAAAGAAAATAAAAAAATAAACAAAAAAAAAATTATTTCTGCACTCATGAAAAGTTTTAATTAATTTACAAATAAATTTAATCCTCATAAATCGTAAAGAAATCGTCCTTATTTAATACTTTGCATCAACCATATTGATCCCATCCATAATACCCACCCTATATTTAATGCCACAATGGGTGATGAGAATGAAAAACTGCACGAACTATTCGATAGAATAGATTTAAAACATCGTGGTAAAGTTGATTTGGAAACCATGAAACAAGCATATGAAGAGACTAATCATCCTTTGAAAGACACACCACAAGCCATAGAAAAACTTTTTAATACTTTGGACTCCAAGCATGATAATGTTGTTGATTTTGAAGAGTTTAAAGAATACTATGAAAAGGCTGAAACACAAATAAAAGACGGTTGGAATAAATTAGATTCTGATCATGATGGTAAAATTGGTCGATTAGATATCAAAAGTTATCTTAAGTTCAAGAAGGATAAAACAAGTGAAGAATTAATAAATTTCTTGAAGTTTGATGAAGAAGATAATGCATCGAAGAATAACTATATAACATATGAACAATGGAGAGATTTCTTACTATTTGTTCCAAGAATGAACGGTTCAAGACTAAGAACAGCTTACGAATTTATGAATAACAATGCAGTTGATAATTTTAACTCAGAAGGGGATGTCACTGTTGTTAGTGATTTGCTACAAGGTGTTGGTTTCTTTTTAGCAGGTGGTTTAAGTGGTGTTGTTTCAAGAACTTGTACTGCACCATTTGATAGAATTAAAGTGTTTTTAATTGCAAGAACAGATTTATCCTCAACAATTCTAAATAAAAAATCAGAATTAGCAAAACATACCCACCATGGTGCAGTTCCATTAGATAAAATAAAATCTCCTTTAGTCAAGGCTGCTGAAACTTTATATAGACAAGGTGGTATAAAGGCATTTTATGTCGGTAATGGTTTAAACGTCATGAAAGTCTTTCCTGAATCGGCAATGAAATTTGGTTCATTTGAAGCTGCTAAAAGAGTTTTGGCCAGACTTGAAGGTGTTAAAGATACAGCAGATTTATCCAAACTATCGACATATTTAGCTGGTGGTATAGGTGGTGTTGTTTCTCAATTCGCAGTGTATCCTGTTGATACTTTAAAATATAGAGTTCAATGTGCACAATTGGACACCAAAGTACGAGGAGGTTCTTTATTAGTTGAAACTGCTAAGCAAATGTATAAAGAAGGTGGACTAAAATTATTCTACAGAGGTGTTTTTGTCGGTGTTACTGGTATCTTCCCATATGCTGCATTGGACTTAGGTACATTTTCAGCTCTTAAAAAATGGTATATTAATAAAGAAGCCATTAAAAGAGATTGTCGTCCTGAAGATGTTACATTAAGTAACTTTATTGTTTTACCAATGGGTGCATTCAGTGGTACAGTTGGTGCGACTATTGTTTATCCAATCAATTTATTAAGAACAAGATTACAAGCTCAAGGAACTTTTGCACATCCTTATAAATATGATGGTTTTAGAGATGTTCTAAGGCAAACTATTGCAAGAGAAGGTTATCCTGGTTTATTCAAAGGTTTAGTTCCAAATTTAGCAAAAGTTTGTCCTGCTGTTTCAATCAGTTATTTAATGTATGAAAATTTGAAAAGATTAATGGATTTAAAATGATTAATCCATTTAACTCAGTTTGATGCTTGTTGTTTTGTAAACATTCATTTTTATTTCATTGCTGTGACGTTCCAACATTTCACACATTCATCATACGTGCATTCAAGTGTACAAATACGTATATACAATCCATTTAATTATTGCATCTAATAAAATACGATATGACATTTTTGATTACTGTAATTTTAGTCTGATTCAAATAAATAGTCTTTGTAATTACTTATACACTTCTATAAGTGAATATAATGCCATTATTGGTGTATCTACTGGTTTCAAAGATATAGATTTAACTGGAATCTTAACATCATTCCGTGAGTCTGGCTCACTGGGTTCATTGTTATTATCATCAATGATCCAATCTTCATTCAAATCATTAGAGGAAGTTTCACAAATTAGATTAAATCTCATTGGATTTTTACATTTAGATAACGTTTTAATTTTCTCTAATAGTGAATACAGACAGCCTCTTAATTCATTGAATAGAGCCATCTTATCAGTTTCTTCGATTTTTCTATCCTCAAAACTCTCGTTATTCAGGTGTGAAAAATCACTCATATCAACAACATATCGCTCAACAACATGCTCTTCATTTCCTGCACCGTCATGAATAACTAAACAGACCGATGATATTCCATTGATGTTCCCAACTAATGACTCTATGAAATCATTCAACCACTGATCTAATGAAGGATGCCTCGTCCATGGTAATAATAAATTAAATGAATTCCTTTCTTCAAATGACGTTGATGGGTATACATTTCTTTCAAAGAGGATTATTTGGATCCATGATTTGATGAACAGTTTGAAGTATAGTATTATTTCAGAGTATGAGAGTCTCAGATCATCATCTTCTTCCATATTACGAGATTTATAAGCGTGGCTGTTCGATGATTTTAGTATTGTTGATTATCTAATTATTTTTCTATTTTGATTTCTCTTCATTTGACATATTTGTCGCTTCCTATTCAGCGTCGACGCTACTCACATGTACAGCCGAGCGGAAAAAAATTAAAAAATCCTATTCACCTGTACATCTCAATAGGAAGACAATCGATTTTCCTATTCACGTGTACAGCTCATTAGGAAGACAAATTTCCGCTTCCTATTCGCTAGATAGAGTATTTTTATGTGGAAACAGTTCCTAAAGCTGTATATGTGATGTAATTTAGTGATTGATATGTCTATTTCGTTACCAGTTTGTTGAATTCGTGGTATTTCCTTTCTACTCCCGGAATAATACTACGTCAATTATCTGTAATAGTTGAATGTATTCATAATTTGTTTATAATATTACAGATGCATAATTTGTCCATTGAAAATTTAAAAAGTATAAACTAATAAACAGTTAAAGTTGATAATATTGATGATTCAAATTCCAAAAATTCTGGTATTAATGGTGATGTTAAAGTTGATAATATTGATAATTCAAATGATTCGAATTCTAAGAATTCTTTAGAAAGTAAATTAAGTATATCAGTTAATGAAAAACAAACAACACCAGATGGAAAGGTTCAAGTTAGAAAATCAGCTAGATTACCAAAAAGAACACAAAAGTTTGAAGAATCGATTAAACAAGAATCAGATAAAAAGAAAAGAAAATTAAAGTAGTTTATTATTATTATTATTATTATTATTATTATTATTATATCATGTTTAAGTAATTACTATATGATCAATTTAAGTCAAGAAATGTAGAAGTCTATATGTTGTGTATTTAAAAAGGGATGTGAGATCTGATTTAGTCACACAAATCTCCAATCATTGCTGAAACTTCCTGCTTCATACAAATAAATCGTACATCTCCCATCACTTAACCAAATTAACAAGTTATATCTTCAATGTACATGTTACATGTTGAATATATCACTCACTTGTGAATAGGCGATATATTTATCTATCTATTGCGCTGTACATGCGAATAGCCGATTATTTTTTGTCTACCTATTAAGCTGTACGGATGAATAGGAAATTTTAATTTTTTTCTATTGACATGTACAGCCGAGCGGTGAAAACGGTGAATAGGAAGTCACACATATTTACTCATATGGGAACTTCAAATGACTCAGAAGATATACATCAAGATCCCAGTTGCCAGGAATGGATTCCAGAACCCACCACCTATTCAATGGTCATCATTGAAAGAATCTGAATTATGGGACTTCATATCAACATCCAAAAGAAATGAAATAGATTGGAACAAACTAAGTAACAAATTCCAGGTCCCTGTGACTTTCCTACAACAGCAAGCTTATTGGATGTATGAGAGACAGCTAGAAGATCTGAGAAACACGATTGAAAAGGGGACGTTGAGTGATGAGAGTTTCAAGAATGATAGAAGTGAGAAAACTATTGTAGCTGATGAACCTTCAAGAACGATCACGAGTTTATTTGAAAAGACAGATGATTTGAAGAGAAGCTCTAATCAATTCTTCACTGCTACTTCAAATGATGATGTTGGTAATGAGTCATATGCGAATTCATCAACCTCAGCTTCGTATTCTTCATCTGATGATGATGATAATCAAAATCATGGATCAATGTTACTACAAAGATCAAGAATATTGTCAAAAATTCCTCCAAAGTTTCAAGATTTAGAAGAAGATGAAGCAGAAGATAATCAAGACTCACATCATCAACTCTTTCATGAGATTGGGACTAAAAAACCGAATACAGAATCTTCAATATCTAATTTTTCATGTATGTATTTCTATAAATTCTATCAATTGTGTCTTTTTTGTTACTTTGATTTGGAATTACCATTACTAACTATATATACACAGCTGTCAGTATAAGTAATTCAGCATTAGAGGAGGCATTATTGGACACTTCAGACATTTGATTGGGATTCAAATAAACATCTGTCACAAGCACAATTGAAAAACCAGTTATCCATCATAATTCTTTGTCTTTCCTGATAATCATCCTCTAAGACATGATAATAATCAATACATAATTGATCGCCAGCTTTGATGTCTCTCATTGTTTGGAAATACATCTGATTACCAATTCTATATTTTTTAAGGTTTGGTTTACATGAATGATTGAAAAATGAAGCTTCTGGATGTAACATATATCCTAAAAACTCTTTATTTTCAGAGTTTTCTTCAAGTGAATTGTTATTAATTTGCCAAATTCCAAATGAATTACCAAATTCTCTACCAACTATCAATCTTAATAATTCTATTGATAAATTAGACTGTAAAAAATCAGGTAATGAAACTTTCAAGAATTTATAAGTTGATTCTAATGATTTTAATAAGATTGGGAATTTTTTGATTTTTTGTAGCTCATTACTTTGTAAATCATTGAAATAATCACAAGAAGGATGGCCCTTATGCATATTAAATAAAACACTTGTGACTAATCTAACTGTATTGTAATCATCTTCATTAATATATGGTAATTGGTTCATTCTCTTACTTTGTTTCACTTTAACGAGCTTTAGTTCCCAATCATGAATTTTATCCCAGTATGAATCGATGTACTCTTGAGTAATTTCAATATTTTTAAAATCATCTTCATTGTAATCATCCTCATTATCATTATTCTTGAGTTTCAGTTGGAAATTAACCAATAGATTTTCTAAAACAAGACATAATTTCTCTTCTTCATCATCAACTTTATTCTTCCATAACTGTACACATTCATCAGAACAAAACCATAACCCACATCCTAACCATTTCTTTCCTTTATATCCCTCCGACTGGGGTAATTTAACTTTACAATATGTTCCAAACTCATACTTGAAACAAAATGAGCAAACTTCTTTTCTAAATTCATGCAATATACTAAACCCAAATGGAACGTGTGCAGTGGATAGTACATCAGTACCTTTCAGTATATCTTGGTTAGCGAAGCAAGCTCTCCCATATTGAGTTTTCAGTACCTCAAACTGTTCAGATAGCTGTATTCCTGTCTTTTGGCCCAATAACTCTTTCTCTATAGTCATTTCTAGCGTAATTCTTATAGTAATAAATTGACACAAAATTTTAGTTCTGTTTAAAAATTTTGGAAAATCTCATCGCACCTTCCTATTTCGGTAATTACCCGATCTGGAAGATTTCTCGATCTTTTTTTTTTCTTACGTCCCACTTTTTTGATAAATTGTGGGTGGAAACATCTGATGAGCTTCAATCTATTAAAGAAGCACCACGAGTCACAACCAAATGAGTAAAAGAGCTATTCAGCTGCTGTCCCCTGTCTCATACAGATGTCTTCTGACCACAAAACAGACAACTAAAAGAGTCGTTGCAATTGATGGGTCATGGTATATGCCAAACAGTGATAGAAATGCATTAAATGAATTTAAAATTGATAGATTACCAAACTCAAGATTTTTTGACGTTGATGGTATTAAGGATAAAGCGTCTCCATATCCTCATATGTTGCCTAATTTAGAAGAATTCAATAAAGCTGTTAGGGGATTAGGAATTGAAAAAGATGATCATTTAGTGGTTTATGATAGAGTTGGTAATTTTTCAGCTCCTAGAGTGGCATGGACTTTCCAAACTTTTGGTCATGAAAATGTTCAATTATTAGATAATTTCCCTTCTTATTTAGGTTATAGTTATCCTTTAGAAAGATCAATTGAAGATTTCAAACCAAGTGATTATACATCAACTGAATTTGACTCAAATGCAGTTTTATCATTTGAACAATTCGTTGATATCGTTTCAAATAAATCTGAAAGAGATCAACATAATATCCTTGATGCTAGATCTTTCCCAAGATTCACAGGTGAAGCTCTAGAACCAAGAGCCGGCTTATCATCAGGACATGCTCCAGGTGCCAAATCTTTACCATTTACTAAAGTCTTAGACGGTAATAATCAATTCTTAAAAGCACCTCAGTTAACTGAATTGTTCCAATCTATCAAGTTTGATAATACAAAACCAACTGTTGTTATGTGTGGTACTGGGGTCACTGCGTGTATTTTAAAAGCAGCTTTAGACTCTGTTAATTACAATAAAGCCGGAATACAAGTCTACGATGGCAGCTGGACTGAGTATGCGCAAAGGGCTGGTCCTGAACTGATTGTTAAAGGTGACAAATGAGGGCTTTAATATATAAAGAACTTTCCGTTGTCTTAATGTAGTTTATCTCTAAGAGTGGCCGCAACAACTTTCCTATTAGGAAAAAAATACAAATAAACAAATAGTTAATGAACTTTTATTAAAAGTGTAACAAAATCATGTCTTTACCAGGGTTCTTGGGCGAGCAGGTGTGTACTCCTATTAATCTCAGTCTCTTCTCATTCATATAAATACTAACATTTTTCTCCTCAGTCCTCTAACCTTCCTAAACAAGTAATCGAAATAACAGCGAGATCAGAATGGAGATTTGAAGTTGCACTGGGTCAGACAATCACTGTTAAAGTCCTTGAGGGGATTGCTGAAATCTTCGGTACTGAACTATCAAATGACGTCGAATACAAGTTTGGTAGTACTAAAAGGGCTATATATTCATTAGAAGGCTGTAAAATTGAATATTCTGGTGAAGTTAGCTCTGAGTATATATCTGAAGAAACTCAAATGGATTCTTACATCAATTTATTCCTAGGACTACAAAATCATAGACAGAAAACAGGTAAAGCTCCAAGAGTGTTGATTGTTGGTGGAAAAGATTCTGGGAAAACTTCATTGACTAAAATTTTAGCTTCTTATTCAAATAGAATTGGATTTGAACCAATGGTTGTTAATTTAAATCCACAAGATGGTGTTTTCAGTGTCCCAGGTACCATAACAGCAACTCCAATCTCTGATATTTTAGACGTTGAAGATATTTTAGGGTGGGGACAATCGTATACTTCAGGTCCAACATTATTCCATCCAAAACAACCAAATGTCAGATATTTTGGATATGATAAGATTGAAGATAATTTAAAATTTTATAAACATAACGTTTCAAGACTAGGTGTTACTGTCTGTAGTAGACTAGAAGAAGATGAGACATTAAAGAATTCTGGTTTGATTATAGATACACCACCTTTAAATAATAAAGATATTCAACTAATTGAAGATATTTTATCAGATTTTGAAATCAATGTTATTGTTGTTTTAGGTAATGAACGTTTATTTATTGACATCAAAAAGAAATTACAAAAGGACTCTTTAACTATTGTCAAAGTCTCAAAATCTGGTGGTTGTGTTGAAAAAGATGATGTTTTTAGAAGAAATATCCAACAAAAATCAATCAGAGAATATTTTTATGGGAACTCAAAAACTGTTTTATCTCCATACACAGTGAATGTTGACTTCACTGTTGTTGATGTATATCAACCATTCATAGAGAGTGAAGATTTAATCTCTTCTGTGTTACCAGTTGGTGAAACAGATGAATCTGAAGATAATAAAAAAACATTGAATTTACTTGAGAAAGTTGAAGTTAATTCATCCAATTTACAAAATTCATTAGTTGCTATATTACATGCTGATAAAAATGAAGATCAAGATGATATTTTAAGAAGTAATGTGTTAGGTTTTGCAGTTATTACAGACGTGGATGATACAAAGAAAAAATTAAGAATCTTGATTCCTGTTCCTGGAAGATTACCTGACAAAGTAATGATCCTTGGTCAACATCGTTACCTAGAATGAACAATTATTAATGAAGTTAAAAAAATCCAAAATTGTGTATAATATAACTAACAAAAGTAATAAAATTAATAATAATTAGAATGCATCCATTGTGTAATCATGTTCAATACCTGGTGTGACACTGGTAATAAACTTCAAGAAGATAATTAGGTATTGATCGGCTCTGACAACATCATCTGTTTCATTGACTTCTAAATGTTCCCATTCATCTTCGTTATCAACCAATCCTAATTTTTTAACATCTTTAATTAAACTTTCTTCTTTCTCTTTTTTTAGTTTATTCTCTTTAGCTAAGATTGCTCTATTTATCAAAACTTTCATAACTTCTGCATGTCGACATGGATGAATTGAAATAGTTGTGGTATCTTCCAAAAAAGGTGCTTTTTCAATGGTGACGGTTTTATCTCTATAATCAGTCGAAATGTCTTGAAACATATTATCTGGAGTCAATGGTGTACCATCATCGTCATATCCAATTAAATACATTCTTGGCACTCTATAAGTGGTTGAATAATGGATATATAAATCATAAGATCTTTTATGTGGGTTTGCTTCATTTTCATTATCTCCATCATCATCATCAAAATCGTCAATATCTTCTGCACTTTCATCAATTAAATCATCAATCTCATCCACACCTGAGTGCTCAGCTTCAGCAGGTTTAGCAACATTAGATTTAGGTTTTGAAGTCTGAGTCCAACCATTTTCATCCATTTCCTCTTCTTCTAATTCAACATCAAGGTATTCTAAAGCTCTAACGTAAGAAGGGACTTTTCTAGTGACTAAGAACTGTTTATCAGCAGGAAGGAAGTCTCTTCTCTTACTAGCAGGGGCAGGGGACCAAGACCAAGTAGGAAACTTATAAACTAGATAATCACCAGCTTCAATGAATTCTTCTGGAGTAATTTCACCAGTTTGCTTGAAAGTTGATTTATGATACGCTGGAGTTAGATATTCTCTCCATGAGTTGAAAGTTGATCTGATTTGCTGTGACATTGTATTGTGTTTCTTTATGAATTGTGATTTCTTCAAAATAATTTTTTGTCTTTTTAACACAAAATTTCTCTTTTTTGCCATTACAAAAATGATAGCGAAATTATCCTGATTTAGTAACTGCGAATGATGGACGTAATGAAGTAGTTTCATTTTTTATTTTGTGCTACAGTTGGGTTTGTCGTAGTTTCCTATATAAAATAGACCTGAGACGTGGATTCTGATCAGTGAGAGTAAGAGTACAAATACTGGTTCAATTGGAAAGATTTCATTTTAGATAAGCAATGCTTTACATGCACATATGGAATGACCTGAGTTTTATGTGCTAAAAGGTCAAAATGTGGCATTACAATTTACAATTACTTTGTTACAGTACTCCAAGACTCAAGTAAAGTTATAGCCAGTGCCACTTACTCAAATCCACTTAAATCTCACAAAACTTCGCCAATATTTCATCAATCTTTAATCGATTTGTGTCAAAATTGTGCCAAATTCGCGAAGATTTTTTGATTTTTCTTTTTAAAATTTTGTCAGTTCATCCTTTATTTATAAATAAGAACAATTTACATTTGAATTGACCGAATTTCTGATCTTTTGATATACGGATCCTCCCCAAAATCAGCTCAATCGTTATCCTTGTCTTTCAATCCTTACGAAATGGTGGTGAAGCACAGAAAAGCTAAACAGAATCATACAACTGAAGTATCCGATCAGGAATCTAAAGATGAAGTAAGTGATATCATAAAGACAAATGTTGATGCCATTGAAGGTTCATTAGACGAGCTAAGACACTTTGCTGAGAAATCTAACCATGATCATTCAATTGAGACTAAAAAAACTAAAAAATATGGAGAATCTAGAAAAGTTGTGTTTTTACTAGGTACTATAATTGGTGTTATTATTGCTGTTTATTTTGGTTCCAGAAATAAAATTGATTTAAATAACATTGATAATTTTGTCAGTTTAGATAATCTTCAAGATTATTTTGAAGATTGGAATCTAAGCTTACCAACTGGTTTACAATCAATGGTTACTGATTATCAGAAAACTCATACAGAGACTGATTACAGCGAAAGTTTCGCTGTTGGTAAAGCATTAGTAAAAGAACATAGTATATCTGCTAAGTATCCGGTTGTTATGATTCCGGGTGTCATTTCAACTGGTATTGAAAGTTGGGGTCTAGATGATTCTGACGAATGTCCATCTCAACCTCATTTTAGAAAGAGATTATGGGGCTCAATGTACATGTTACGTACCATGTTTTTAGATAAAGCATGTTGGTTAAAACATATTAAGTTAGATCCTGAAACTGGGTTAGATCCTCCTGGCATTACATTAAGAGCTGCACAAGGTTTTGAAGCTGCTGACTTTTTCATGGCTGGTTATTGGATTTGGAATAAAATTTTAGAAAACTTAGCAGCTATTGGATACGACCCAAATAAAATGGTCACAGCTTCATATGATTGGAGATTATCTTATCTGGATTTAGAGAAAAGAGACGCATACTTCACAAAGTTGAAAAAACAAATTGAAATAGGATTAGAAAGTACAGGAGAGAAATCAATTTTAGTCGGTCATTCAATGGGTTCTCAAATTTCATTTTATTTCATGAAATGGGTTGAAGCTGAAGGTGAATTTTTTGGTAATGGTGGATCCAATTGGGTTAACAAGCATATTTATGCCTATGTTGATATTTCAGGTTCTATGTTAGGTGCTCCAAAAGCTGTTCCTGGTTTATTATCGGGTGAAATGAAAGATACTGTTCAATTGAATGCATTAGCAGTCTATGGTTTAGAAAAGTTTTTCTCAAGAAGAGAAAGACTAGATATGCTAAGAACTTTTGGTGGTGTTGCAAGTATGTTACCAAAAGGTGGTGATTTCATTTGGGGTAATTTAACAAATTCATTTGAAGATAAAGAAGATCATTTAACAAGTGAAGAATCACATGGTTCATTCATTAAATTTTATGATAAGATTGGAAAATATTCTCAAAAGAATTTAACCATGGATGAAAGTATTGAATTTGTTTTAGATCATTCACCAGAATGGTTCAAAAGACGTACAAATGAACAATATTCTTATGGTGTTTCTAAATCAGTTAAAGAACTAGAAAAAAATAATCAAGATTTTTCCAAATGGGCAAATCCATTAGAAGCCCAATTACCAAATGCACCAGACTTGAAAATCTTTTGCTTTTATGGTATTGGTAATCCAACTGAAAGATCTTATGTTTATCAGGAAGAACCATTACATAGTCCATCAAAATTAAACATCACAATTAAAACCCCAACTGATAAACAAAACACTGTGTTCTTCACTGATGGTGATGGTACAATCCCATTAATAACTCATAGTATGTGTCATAAATGGAAAACTTCAAAAGCATATAATCCAGGTAATTCGGAAGTTAAAATTGTTGAACTAAAGCATGATCCAGATAGATTTGATATAAGAGGTGGTGCTAAAACCGCTGAACATGTTGATGTTTTAGGTAGTGCGGAACTCAACGATTTAGTTCTAAAAGTTGCAAGTGGTAGAGATGACTTAATTAATGAAAAAATTATAACTGATTTACCAAAATGGATTGAATCTTTGGATTTTGGGTTTTGAATAAATAATAGATTTTTATATTAGTGATGTATAATATATAACGCTTTAAAATTGAGAATTTTTCAGTAAAATATTCAGTTAAATATATGGAGCTTAACAAAAACAATCAAAAGTTTTTTTCTGGTACCATCCTGAGTTAATAGCTGTAAGCTTTCAAGCGAGTAGCGTATAAATCTGATAAAAATTAGTTGATGACAAGTTCAATCAATTGATTGACGAAGACGAGTACCAACTGACCAAAGGTACCTGCCATACCCCTAAGGTATTAGAAGTTACTCATTGAAATTCAAAACATCGGTACATTAAGTTGAAGGGCCAGCCCTCAAAGTCCAAAGAGATTTACTTTTAATTCAATCAATGATCTATAAGGTACAATTCTATACAAGGATTTTAAGGATCTTTGATAAGCATTAAGCATTGAGGAATGAGTTTCAAAATACACAAGAGCATTTCAGCTATGAAAGCATCGGATATCTTACTCATTATCAACAAGATTCGAGACGCGACTCGATACTAGATAGTATCGCTAAATCAGACAACCTATCTGACTTTGTTGTGTTTTTTCCAATTTTGTCTATATACATATCTGGATTCTGTATGACACTCTAGCTTATTTTGATTATAGCTATATAGAATTGACCAATGACGATTTAATTTTAGACCCGAGTCCCGACTATATGCGCCTTTTTATTTATTTATTTCCTAATTCTGCCCGTATATATGTTGAAAAACGCGAAATTTGATAAAAACCGCGATTTTAAAGTTTACGTTTCTACAGAAATTTTCAAGAAAAACGAAAAACAGGGATTTCTTAAATAAAATGATCGCGATTCATTCCGAATGCGGTAAAAGGTAAACAAAACTGAACGCTTTTCTCGATTTTTGAAAATAAACAAAAAAAAAATTAAATGAATATTTTTTAGTTGTTTATATTTTGCAATTCGTTGTTTTCTTTAATAATCTAACTCTTTTATTCATTTAAAGTGTTATTCTATTTATTGCCCACACTCATTTAAGAAAGCATTGATAGAAAGAATCATTTATTTGTTTTCATTTCATAACATCATTTTATTTAGAGATTTGTTGTCATATTTTAGGGTCTTTTTTAGAGAAAAAGTTTACTAGTTTGTTTTGTTTTTTGTGTTATCTGTTTTATTAATTAAAAACCATGAGTACTTTTGAACGTTTGCCATTGTCAGTCTTATCAACTAATAGATTACAAAGATCAAACACTACAATGAAAGGTGTTAAACCTTCAAGAGTTGAAAAACCTTCAATTGTTAGATCCGCCACTTTTTCAACGGTATCTGATATTAAAAACAAGGTTATTGACACTTCATCAATCTCTAATGCTGATAGATTGAAATATCGTTTGAAATTAGCTTATTATAAGTTACGTACAAATCAAACAAAGATTTCAGCTAATGAACTATTAAAAGAGAATTTAGAAAAACAAGAATTACCATTAGAAAAATCAACACCTTCCGTGTCACGTCATATTAGTCTACTAGCTGCTTCTACTCCATTACAATCAGAAATAAAGAAGAAAGTTTCAATTGATAATCATCCAGCTAAGTCAATTTTTAAAGTTGAACATAACAATTACAATTATTCTACTATATCCAAAATTCCAGAATTCCAAACGTTCAAACCACCTATGAAATTACACCCTATAGCTCCTAACCCGACAGCTATGAGGTTCAACCACCAACACATATCGCAACCAAAATTATCTGCATTCAAACCAAATAATAAACCATCTAATCAACAAGATTCTCAAAATGATAAACAATCATCACATCATAGATCTTTGAAAATCAATGATTTGTGTAATGAGTCCGTTGATAACTCAACTGTCATCTTACAAGATGATACAGATGCTACCATTAATGAAACTGTGGACACTACTCAAATTCTTGAGAAAGATGATACTGATATTACTCCAATCAGAAAAAGAAGAGCTTTTAACGGACCAGGATCTGATATTACTTTAGGAAGTAGTCCAAGTAAATCATACATTAGTACACCAGGTAGTTACAAAGCTGCTAAGAGTCTACTAGAATTAGGTTTTATCAATTAATGAGATCATTATAAGTTATGTTTGTTTTAATGTTTGTTTTCTTTTTTGGTTTAATCATTATTGTGCTATATATATGTTTTTACTTCAATTGTTTTCACTTTAGTGAAATCTAATCTTTATATATTTAGTGATTTTGCTAGATGTTTTATCTAAGTTTCATCTAACGTTTTTACGTGTTTAATTAATCTTAATTAGAAATTTGTCAATATAAAAATATTCTACGTAGTGTAATAAAGTAAATAGTAATTAAATAATAGTAAATATATAAGAGGCAACAGGGACCAAGGAAATGAAATATCGTTAATTTGCTGGTTGGAAATCAGACTTGAGCGATAATTTTATCTAATAATTCACAACTTTGAATGATATGATTATTCCAATCATTATGAATTAAATTTGAAGTTTCTTCAGCTAATTTAAATTCTAAAACTTGGTCAATATCATCAACTTGAGCATTGATATAACCTGAAGTGATTGACTCGTATAAGATTTTATCAAATGAAGAATCATCTAATTCATATTCTTGATCTTGTAAATTATTAAGATCAGTACTTTTCAAGATTTGTTTCAAATTATTTAATGAAATGTTGTCATATATTTTAGAAACACATAATAAATTATGTTTAAATGCAACAATTTTGAAGTTCTCCAAGATTTGAGATCTTGTCAAATATAATTGAACTTCATTTGGATTCAAATCATCATTAATTAAAGAATTGTCATTATTTTGTAGTAAGTATTTCAGACAGGTGATGTATGTGTCATAATATAATATTTTCTCGTCTTTCAATCTGTTTAAGACTGGTGAAATTGGAGTTTCTTCAATTTGTAATTCATTTAAATTGATTTCTGAAACGTAATTAATATTAAACAACAATAGAATATAAAATAATTCATTGAAATTATTGGATTTGTATAATTTTTTGAAGACTTCAGTGAATTTGTCTAATTTTAACAAAATAAAGGAGTGTAACATATCCAATTTTGGATACAATTGATTAGTTGAAGGGATAATTGAAATTAATTCATGTATTTTCTTGAAAAATTCTTCAAATTTATCAAAATTGGATAATTTATCAGAGATTATAATCAAGAGTTTATATAACTCATATTTTAATGTTAATAGACCTTGTGAATCTAGTTGCCACTCGACTGGATTGATTTTATTAACATTAATTTGTGAAATGTACTCATTTGCCTTAAAATAATCTAATCTGTTGAAGTAAATCTTTGTAAGTTCTAATAAAGCAGAAGTGTGAATATAATGAGAGTACTGAGCATCCAAGATCATGTTATAGATATTGATCTGGTCCTCAATGGAGTAAGTTTTCAATAGCTCATAGTATTGATGAAACACATCATTGGTATTAATTGATTTAACCAATTTCAAAGCTTTTAAATAATGAACCAATTGATTGCTTTGAAAAGCGTCGTTTAGCAAAGGTGTGAATTCTGCAGCTTCTTGCAGTTTAGACAACTTTAGAAACGCCAATGAAGCCATTACTTCCCAACAATTAATTAACAATATTTATGTGCAGATGCAGTTAAACGATTAAACGAAGAGTTTCATGCATTTTTTTTTTGTTTCACTTCCGTTTAACTTCGTTTACTTAAAAATCTATAAAAGAAGAACGAAACCCTTAAGAATGAATCAAATTCAGGCAAATCTTCGCAAGAATGAAGGTCTTACAATTCTTGCTCGCACTTCCGTTGATTTACGCCGTCTTTAACTGGCTGTTGGTCAACTGGTTGCCTAGAAATTACATCTTTGATCCAGTTGAATTGAACACAAT
>PPNH02000032.1:0-124040 GCA_003707165.2 Phaffomyces opuntiae
TTTCGTTTTTCCAAAACGTAATCTCTAGTGCTCATTTTTCGAAGAAAAATGAGGCCGCGAATGATAAGTGGCTTAAAAAAACTTTTTTTCTAAGAAATTAGGATCCACTTATGGAGTACTCGATTATCGTGAAGTATTTTGGTTAGTATTGTATCATATTTATGATAAATGCAATATATTTACAGAATATTATAGAAAAAGTTAATACAGGTCTGCTTTGATATTCTGATCATAGTTGTATGTTTATTTCTAATAATTCTATAAATCAGTATTCAATATCCTTGTAATTTAGAAGCTTCTTCATAAGTTGGATAATCAATGTAACCTTTTGGACCAGCAGCATAGAAAGTTTCTCTATGATATTCATTTAATTTTTGACCATTGTATAATCTATCAGGTAAATCAGGATTTGAAATGAATAATCTACCATAAGCGATTAAAGTTTGACCTTTTTCAGTTTCTTCAATAGCAGCTTGTGGATGAGTTGCAAATTCACCAGATCTAATAACTGGACCATTCCAAATATTATAGATGAAATCATTAGATGCATCGATTGCAGTTTTACCTTCACCTAAGGCTAAATTAGTGACTCTTGGATCTAAAAGATGAATATAAGCTAGTTTTGAACCTGCTTGAGCTCTTTTCTCAATTTCACCAATAACGTAAGCATATTGAGCAAGGATTAATGGTTCTTTAATACCACTCATGCTACCGAATTCACCATATGGAGCAAATCTAATACCGACTTTATCAGAACCAATGGCTTTGGTAACAGCATCAACGACTTCAAGGGTGAATCTTGCTCTGTTTTCAATTGAACCACCATATTTATCAGTTCTGTTGTTACTATGTGGATCTAAGAATTGATTTAATAAGTAACCATTAGCACTATGAATTTCAACACCATCTGCACCTGCTTTAATTGCATTTTGAGCAGCTTTAACATAGTTATCAATATGTTGTTGAATTTCTTCAATGGTTAAAGCATGTTGAGGATTGTTAACTCTGATGGCATTGTTTTTGTAATCATCTGACATGAAAACGTTATCTGAAGCAGAGACATATTTTAAACCATCACGAGCTAAAGTTTCAGGATCTGATTGCCATCCTAAATTCCATAATTGAACGAAGACGAATGATTTGTTATCATGGATGGTCTTAAAGATTTCAGACCATTTAGAAACTTGTTCTTCAGTGAAAATACCTGGAGCAGCATCATAACCACCTGCTTCTTTTGAAATGAAAGTACCTTCAGTGATGATTAGAGTACCTTCCTTTTTAGATCTTTGACCATAGTATTCCTTTAATAATTCAACGTTTGGAACATTTTTATCATTTCTAAGTCTGGTTAATGGAGCTAAAGCAACTCTATGTTTCAATTCAATGTTACCTATCTTGATTGGTTTGAATAAGTTTGAGTCTTTTAAAGCTACAGGAGTGAATGATTCTCTGAAGATGCTTGCGTTTGGATCAGCTGGTTTACCTTTGAAGTAGTTGGACATTGTAGATGGGAGTGTAGTATAGAGACTCTTCTATAATGATGTGACGAAACATGGGAATCTTGAAGTGTTTAAATAGATTTTTGATGTGATTTGCCTGAAACGCCGATGCCTTAATAAAAGAAAACGATTTATAATATTTCTAGAAATTATTTGTAAGCATCAGCTTGATGAATTTGTAAGTGGGAAATTGCGAGTATTTACAGGAATTATTCTGATTAGAAGAAAGGATTTCTTGTTTCACTTTGAAGTTCGATTTGAGCTGTCAGTGAAATTATTAATTCTCAACGTGCTCATTACAAATTAGAGTACACACTTTGTTCGTGTACTAATTATAAATCCTTTTTAATATGTAAATCATATATATAATTAAAAAAAAAAAAACACAATTTGATTATAATTGATAATCAATTTCAAGACCCGGTTATTCTATAATCACATCATATACTACAATCACGGCGCATATATATGTGATTGGATCAGTATAACGGATCTTCAGCACACTTTAAGAACTAAACTAAGTACAACCAGGTAATTCTTCAACGTTAATTGTGAAGCTTGTAGACAGTAGAAATATGATTCTATGGAGCTCTATGTACCTTGATAATAAATCCTATCATATATCATCTTCATACTATCTTTCATCTTATAATTCTTTTTTACTTTTCTATTTCCTAATTCTCAATCTCCTACACTCTAAATAAAAAAACACGCACAATTTTATTCTGTTTATAGCAATAATACACATTAACTCAGTTCATTTACCTGTGATGGCCTTACCAGAAGTAGCCATCGCCTCTATTTCAAACAAAGTTAGTATTAAAAACTCAAAGAACACCACTATCAAAATAAATCAAAAATCACAATCATCAAGACCACTCTGACATTAATTCATGATCAATTTTAATAATAATAGTGAATACATACCCCTTCTTGCAGCATCCTGTAGTAGATTGGTATCAACGTCATTCTTAGAAATATGAACATATCTAACAGTTGAACCTCTCAAAAATATACTTTTAACACTTGATAAATGTGGGAATTTCGCCTCGTTGTTGACAGAGACGTTGTCTAGTTTTAAATTGAAGTATTGGTCAGCTGTCTTTAAAGTTCCTTTGATTTCAACCCCATTTTTTAACTACACTGGTTGTTAGTTGATGATGATGGTGATGTTTAGTCTAAAATACTTACTTCAACGGTGATCTAGAATGGTGTTAGTATTGCATTGAGTAGATGGTTTAAAATGGGATACTGGTACTCACTTCACGATCCACCAGCGTTTTGAAGAATGATAAGAATAACATGATGCTAATTTGATTTTGTTTGTTTAATTCATCACTTTTCAGTATTGTTGATTTTTTTCTTTGACATCAAGAATAATTAATTCGCGGGTTTTAGTAATTAAGTATGAACTGTAGTATAATAGCCCAGATATGTCTACAACCACATCATCAAATTTGTACATTTTTATCCATATTTCATATATAATTTCATCTCTATTTACAAGAATTATTAACATCTATCTCATTTAGCCAACTTAGAAACCTCACTCAAAATTTTAGAACCATTCTTCTTAGCATTTTGTAACTGTTGAGAATAAATTCCACTAATTAAAACCCTCATTGCCGTTCTTGGTTTCCTCAAAGTCGAGGCATAAACCAACGAAGAGGTCAATAAAGCCAAAGCACCAGCTTGATGTGCAGAAGCTAATGGAATTGGAACTAAATATAATAATGTCATTATTCCTAAACTCACTTGTAATGTAACAAATCCCATCATTGCATGCATTGCAGTATTAACATTCTTTGGAGTGAAATGCTTGAATTTCATGGCATATAAATGAGTTGCCGTCATTGCAAAGAATGTAGTCATTGCAAAGATTCTATGGTTTAATTGCACAGTTGTTGGATTTTCTAATACATTTCTCCATAATTTATCTGATTTATCCTCTTTTCTTGCAAAATTATCATCAAATAACTCTCTTGAACTTGGAATTATATCATCTCCCATATGTGGGAAAGTATTATAAATTAATCCTGCGTCTAATCCAGCGACTAGCCCACCGGTCATTGCAGTGACAAATGTCAAACAAACTAACCCCATTGCAATTCTTCTTAATGGTTTCAAAGCAGGATTATCCAATTTCTCAAACAATTCTAATGCCATTTGTGGATTTTTAACCCATTTATTCTCCCTAAGAATCTCTAAACCTGTCCATAACATCCCCACGTATAATAAAAACGCAGCACCTAAATGTGTGGTCAATCTATATTGTGACACTGTTGGTTTCGATCTTCTCTCAGTTAGTTGTTCTTCATCTAACCCAGATTTGACCATCCACCAACCAATAGCACCTTGTAATCCCAATAAACCAATCAATACAACCATTCTTTTATTGACTCTTGCTGATGTCTTTCTACTTAATGCAAAATAGGCAGCAGGTAACAGCATAACGACACCAATTGCACGTCCCCATAATCTATGACCCCATTCCATGAAGAAAATAAATTTAAACTCTTCTAATGTGATATGTGAATTTAATAATTTAAATTCTGGTGATTCTTTATATTTATTAAATTCATTTTCCCAGTCCTTTTGAGTCAATGGTGGGATTGTACCGGTGACTGGTTTCCATTCAGTGATTGATAGACCAGATTCAGTCAAACGAGTTAAACCACCGAGGATCACTATACCAAAGACTAAACCAGAGGTACCAACCAACCAATATCCAACCCATTTATTACTGTTTAGTAGAGTTCTCTTTCTAGTTGATTGGGTAGCAGCGATGGTAGATCTTAAGATGGACGAAGTTGAAAATTGACGAGTGGAAGTGGTGGATTTGAAAGTGTTTAATAAAGATTTATTAAATGGATTGAATCTTGTCTTGTTTAATAATGAAGTGGAAGCAGTTCTGGATGTTGTTGACAAAGTGAAGTTTGTGGAACATGATTTGGCGACAGTTTTCAAGACTGAGGCGTTTCTCATGAAGAAAAACTGTGACTTTGAAAGCATTTTGGTTGTGCTTTTTATGGTCTTTTTTATACTTTAGTGAAATTCATGAAAATGAAAATAAAAAAGTAGTTCGACTTTTTTCTTTTTGGATTTGAAATTTTTCGATTTTCATTTGCTGGAATTTAAATTTGACACAAAAAATTTATAAAAGAATCACAATTTCCATTAAATTTCTATACAAAAATTTCTACCAAATCCTCTTGGACGCCATTCTGTACCGAATTACTTCATCAAGGTCTTTGCTCTCTTTCCTCTTCTCAAAATCAACAGCTTCTCCTTCATCGTACAATTTCTTCCGACTTTCTTTATCCATTGCACCCATCCCACCACTGACATAACCAGGAACATGAACATCTTTCATTGAATGATCCTTCAGCATTTGATTACTCCATTTCAATAATCCAAGTTCTAACAACAGTTTGAATAATAAAACAGTGATATAGATCAATACCACAATCAATGTATTAATAGGTCTGAATTTATCATCTTCGTATAATAACCAAATGAAAAAATCTTTAGACATTATTAAAAAAAGAATGTAAAGGGCAGGTAGTGGTAATCCTAGCCGTTGTTGTAATTTATCATTATATTTTGTATTTGACACCAATTTAATGCTTTTAAAATTATCAATGAAATCATTACTTAACAATGATAAATAATTCTTATAAACTTTTGGTCTTATTTTATTGAATTTAGTGATATATGAATGTTTCACCCAATCAACCAAGATCTCACTCCCAATGACAATCATAGTTGGACCAAAGATCAACCCTATTAGTTTATTTAAGCCTTTGAATGATGAATCTGGGGAAATTGTAATGTTTTCAATGTTATTATTGATTTGCACCAGGTTTCTTAGTCCAATTATTGATAACATTGTAATTAACTGAAATCGCTCGACAATATCTGAACAACTCATTTGAAATAAACCTTCTTTATCCAATTTTTTAAAAACTGAACTCTTAATCTCTGAGAATTGATTAGATAATAATAGCGTCACTAATGAGTTACTGTATGAGTTGGCTGCGACTGTTAATGAAATTGTTTGATAGATCAAACTGATGGTGTGTAATGATAAATAACCAATAGCTAAAAAATAAAAGAACACAAATTTAATGAAACTTCTGAAATCTTTTATATGAGACGATATTTTAGCTCTAAATAAAACATTTAGTATATCTTGACCAACAGTGGCAAGCAATTTATCACTTATCTCTAACACTCCAAACATAACGTATAGTTTAATTGAAGATTGATTTCTAATTTTATGATATATTTTAGAAGTATCAATATTTGCTACTCCAATGGTGAAAATGACTAAAGATCCAAATATCAAATTCGAGTAGTTAACCTTGATTATCCTCTTATCCCTCCTATTAACAAATTGTAATCTAACAATCTTCAATAATCTGTAGGAATCCAACAGGATCTTTAATGGTAAAATGACCAAAATCCTCAAAAATGAATTCAAAGCAGCCAAACAACCAAATATCATCAGCTGTTCCAACGCAATGGGCAATCTAATCATATTCATGATCTGCTCAAATGATTCTTCAGTGGATATTAACCTCCTTGACATTTCCTCATTTTGTTTCTCTTCTTTAGTATGGCTGTCATACCCATCTACGTCTAACTCTGTCAATAAAAGCCCTATCAAGTTGAAAGAAGTGCCATTGTGATTCTTTTTGGAGGTTGAAGGTGTTATCTCTGGTGCTTGAGCGAGTACAGGCCTCACTTTACGTGATTTCATGATATTTTAGCAGTGTTTTCTTACTGTGTTTTTGATTTTCACGTTGATTTTTTCATTAATGAGTCTCCTAATATCAACAACCACAAAATGCCAGATCGAATCACTTTGGACTCAGGAAGTTCAATCTTCTCCAAGTTCCTCCATGCTGGGAACCTGAACCCTTCAGAGGCCCTGACTCTCACCATCAAACTCACCGAAGTCTTATCAGAGACTCCATGTGATGAACAATTCCTCAAATTAATATCAAGATTCCTCACCAGACAGTCATACGAAGAATTGATCACTGAGAGGAACATCAACGTCTTCTGCGGGTATCCGACCTGTGATAAACAACCAGGCAGAGTCAGAGACGTGTATGCCTCAGAAACAAGAATTTCTCATTCAATGATGCCATATTCGTATTTACAGACTTATTGCTCAAAGAGACATTATCAATGTTCTGAATTCTATGCGACTCAGTTGTCTGATGAAGCTGTCTTTGCAAGAGAGAATATCGGGAGTACAGGATTTGGTAGAATGATGAAGTATGAAGGTGGGATCCAATTATTAGAAGAATTATTAGCTGATAATGAAGGGAATAACAATTCATTAAGTGAACTGATTAATAAGATAGACACGTTAGATATCAGTGCAAAAGGTTCAAATAAGGATCTATCGATGCATGATATGACTGATCTACTGAAAGATATCAAGATTGTGGAGAAAGAAATCACAGAACCACCAATTGAACCATTTACTAATGATTTAGACGGATTGAACGATGTTGAAAAATATGAATATTTACAAGATCAATCAAAGGCTATTGATGGATATATTCTACGTTGATGATTCACAATGATAATGACTCTTTTTAATTTTAATTTGCATGATATATTTTTAATGATCTTTTTATGTACAAGTGATGATGATACTTATGATTGAAATCCATATTTACGGACCAATTCTCTTAATGTTGGTTTTTCTAACAATGATTCAAATGCAGTGACATCTTTGATCTCTTTTTGTAAATTATTGAACCTTATCAGACCTTTCTGATGGATTCGATTTGAACTTTCTTGATATTTTTGTAATTTTGAAGGCAGTTTAGTATTAGAATATCGATCAAAATACTGAATTTTCTTATTTAATCTCTTTTGTTTCAATTCAATCAGTTTCTTAATCGATTCACTCCAATCCACTTCAACTCCATTATGAATTAAATCCCATCTTGTTTCATATTCGTATAAATTTTTATTCTTTTCATAATAGTTTAAAATGTCGAATATCTCTTGTTCTTGCCTAACGAAACTCAATATCATTTTACTGATCTTAGGGTTCTGGATCCAAGGCCCTCTCAAGAATTTAATCTTGGAACAATATGTGAGTTTGACTTGATATGCTCCTCTTCTCATAATTTTTCTAACTCTTTTAACATCTAATTTAGCCCGTTCATGTAACGCTTCATCTCTAATGATGGTTTCTCTTATTAATGGATCGATCAATTTAGGTAATCTTCCCATTCGTTGTTCCCTTCTGATATATCGATTAATGTAATTCGTTTCCTGTTGTTTGATTAGATCCTGCTGATTATTCAGGTCTCTTTTAATAGGCTGATCGAATTCATTTGATAATAATTGTGGTTTGGGTAAAGGTGTGCCTTCATGTTTAACCAGTTCCACAATTTCCTGAAATTTAGCAGCAGTTTCCCCATTATACAATCCTCGTAACCGTTCTTCAATGGAATATCCAAATGTTAATGATTTTATCACAATCCATGGTGACATTTGTTTCTTTTGATCTTTAAATATTGATTTAATACATGCTTTCAAATCTGATTTCTGATCCAGTGACGCTATTTCAAGAGGCAAAAAAGTGGTATGCCGTAGTGTCTGTCTGTATAGTTCCAGAACACTCCTTTTATGGGCTCCTAGATGTTTGAAATGGACAACCATTAATGCGATGAGTAGATGAGTTAAATTTGTATGGGTATTAATTATATGCTTTGAAAAGAAAATTGAAAAATATAATCAAGTAAAGTAATTATAAAGGAAAACACTTAATAGAAAATGGTGAGTTACATTCCAACCAATCAGACACGCTAGACCAACTAACAGAAATCATTCACAGCCACCAAAGCAACAACCGTTAAACATCCAATTAAAGAGAAACAAACACACTTTCATCATCTCTGTTAAACAATCAGATTTAATTAAAGTATCTGACATAAAGAAACAATTAATAGAAGTCATCAAAGCCATTGGAGGAATCACTGAATCTGAATCCATTGAAGAAGTTCAAGAAGACGATATTGATATCCCTATTCCTTCATTCAATGATGACTCTGATTCTGATGAGGAAATGAAGATTCAAACAAATGACGATAATAATAATGTTAAACAAGGTAAGATAATACCAAATATTAATGATGTGATCATTGGTAAACCGATTGATGTTAGTGATCCATATGATGATAAGTTTATTCCTGTTAATGATGATGATAAATTACCATTGAAAGAGTTTAGCGTGTTGGCGTTCAAATTACTTCAAGATGAATCGTTTAATGTTGTGTTACCAAATGCTGATGATTAAATCATTGAAGATAATAATAAATAAGTAGTTAGATAAAAGAACTCGTAGTATAACATTTACAAAGAAATAAAATAAACCCATTAAATTACAATAAACTCCAAAGACATAAACTAAAAAAGTGATAAAATATATTAAAACAATACTCTTAAAACTTCCAAAAAAACGACCAAAGCCCACACTCTAGTTAACTAAAGTAGAAGCAGTAGCAGAGTCGAATTTCCAGTTTGGTGGTAAAACGGCAGTGGTTCTGTAGTATCTAGCTAATCTGTGGATTCTTGATTCGATTAAAATTAATCTGAATTTAGAATCTTTATCTTTTCTGTTTCTTTCTAAATGTTTTCTAACAGAGACAGCTTTTTTAATTAAGAAGTATAAATCTTCTGGGATTTCTGGAGCTAAACCGTTGGATTTTAAAATTCTTAAGATTTTGTTACCAGTGACAACTTTAGTTTGAGCAACACCATGGGAATCTCTTAATAAGACACCGATTTGAGATGGAGTTAAACCTTTTCTAGCGTATTTAACGATTTGTTCAACAACAGCATCAGATGATAATTTGAACCAAGCTGGAGCGTTTCTTGAATATGGTAAAGCTGAAGAGGACATACCCTTACCCTGTAATAAAATAGTTAGTATTTCAGTCCTTTCTAAAAAGGCAGCAACAATAAAATTTAATGTTGATAAACTTCTACGTAAAAAATCAGAAAGTTATTAAAGGGAAAAAGTTGAGTGAATATTTGGTTTTAATATTATGGGAGATAATTTTATAAGTTTCACCTTAAAGTATCATACAATCCCTTGCAATGAAAAACCGCATATCCAAAATCAAACTAACCTTTAAATAAAGTGCAAATATTAATCAAGATCTTTCAATCTGATGTAATATAAACCCATAACTTCTTCATAAACTGGTATCATGCAGCAATGGTTAACATGGCGACTCCAAAAAGTTTTGATAAGTTATTATAAATAAATTAAAAATATCATCACTAATTAGAAATTTCACCACCCAAAACCGACAATGACCCTAATTCATTACTTTTTAACAGAGCTAGTAACACTCAATCATTGTTTCACAGTGATGAATTCACATACGGAACTGTGCATTCTACCCATCTTGACTGATTTTTTTTATATGGAAATTACTACTGATACTGAAAGAGTAAAAGAGATGAAATTTCGAGAAAGTGAAAAATTTAATAAATTGTTTTTTTTCGCGAAAATCTGAAACATCCGGACATGTCTTATGTAAGCAATTGCTGGTGTCTGGATGTCAGTCACACTTTTCCTTAGGGCTACAAGTTATTTTATTAGTATGGTAAGGTTAATTAGAACATCATTAAATCTATACAACGAGTTCTTCAATGTCTTCAAAGTCCTCGTCTTCTCCCATCTCAAGAAGTCTGTAATGACTGTTAGTATTTTTGTTATCTGAATTGTAATACATGGTGTAATAATAGATAAATACTCACTTTGAAACTCCAGCTTTATCTCTAACCAATTCAACTGCAGCAGCATACAACATTCTTTGTGATTGTTGACTCGTTGGCGGTAACCAATAAATCATAACTAATGGTGATTTCTTTCTACCATCAGATAAGGTCAAAGGATATGAAAGAATGATATAACGAGGTGAATTATCTGGGATTTCTTCGATTAATTCTTCAATTGAACCAATTGGTTGTTCGATTTGGGAATCTAGTTTGATTTCATATGTGATCTTATCGATTTCATCTGATGTCATGGGTTAATATATTCACACTTGACACACCCTTGATCTCACTTACAAACCAATGCTTGAACGTTGTCGCTTCTTCCACTTTGAAAACGGAATTTACGTAACGCAGTGAGTGTGTCCTCTGTAAAAGTGTATAGGCCAGTGGACATGATGTAACGAGTGGAGTGTCTTCTGGTGATTAATCGAAGAAAGAGTGAATTTATTATGATTTCGGTCTGTTTATTTATTTATTTCGCGGTAATGTGTCAGCAGCTTTACAATATGGAGATTCTATCATTTATAAATTTATACTTCTTAAAATTCAACTTCTGTTCCCAATTTCTTCTCGATTGCGAGTCTCATCACTTCAGTCCCAACAGAAACGTCCATGATACTCAACCCGACGATTTTACAAAGATAGAGATCCTTCTTGGAGTTGATATCTGTTAATTGACGTTGTGGTAATTCTGCTAATTCGATACAATTTTCAGGTTTCACTCCATTTTTAATCAATTCACCAGCTTCATGTAATGTATGTTCATAAGAATCAACGATTATCTTCCCGTTTTGTAAAGCGTATTGAACAATTTCATCATCGACTTCAAACATGTGTGGTTTATAACTTCCTATTATTGAAATGAAAACTTGTTTAGTCTTTGATAAATTAGCGAATTTAATAGATGCTTCAGTTGATGGAATACATCCATAAATGACATCACTATTATTCAACACAGTCTCTTCATGTGTTAATAATTTGAAGTCAATTGATGGGAATTCCTCTTTTAAGATATTGTTTAATTCATTTGATTTATCATTAATTGAACGGACTGATAATTGAACAGTTTTGAATAATGTAGGATATAACAACAATGTTAGTTTGACATGCCAATATCCTTGTAATCCATTCCCGTACACTGTAATTTCTTGATTTTCAACATCTTGTAAAATACATTTACTTAAAGCTAAACTTGATGCTAATGCAGTTCTGAAAGCAGTCAAAGTGAACGCATTTAAAACACCCAATAATTCACCATTAGTCTCGTTAAGAATAGAGACCGAGCCCTTGAAACCTTCTTTGGAACCACCTAATGTCTTGATTCCAACCCTGTCTGCAAATGAAGGCATGAAAATATGAACAGCATCAAGATCTTGTCTATTAACGACAATTCTTTCTGGGATTCTGGTAGGATCTTGATTGTATTTGATTAATGCATCCTGTAAAACGTTCTGGAATTCGAACAGGTCTGATTGGACCAATGAGTCGATCACTTCATTGACGTTTGAGTCTGAAATAACAATCATCTTATAATTTGAAGTGTTTTTAAAAGAGAACAAATTCTTCGACCCGCAACTACTTTTTTTTTTCACACTTTATCATGACCCATTATTATTATTATGTATTGTATTATCACCGTTAAAGAAACCCCACACAAATGTCCACTCTAATACGACTAGAGAAGGCCATTGTGAAACCGTTATCGTCTAACGTCCCACTCTTCAAAAACCCATTGACTTTATCTATCAACTCAAACGAAAAATGGGCAGTCATTGGACCAACTAAAACAAACGTGCTAAAGACATTATCATCACAATTCTTAATCAGTCCTCCATTATCAAGAACCTATCCATTTTTAGAGAAGACCATATGGCCATCCTCCGTGATCCAATTCTTAGAATTCAAAGGTGTCTTACCAACTGCTCATTTAAGTGCAAGGTATGAATTCTTCAAAGATGAATTTGATGAAACTACAAAGAAATACGTGATTGGAAATATTAATAACGACAGAGTTATAAATTATGATTTAGTTGATGAAATCTTCCATAAATTGAAATTGAACGGTTTAGAAGATCGTTGGGTCATGGGATTGAGTAATGGTCAAACAAGACGTGCAAGATTAGCAAGAGCTTTAATTAGGGAACCATCAATTTTAATCGTTGATGATCCATTTTTAGGTCTTGATCCAACTGCAACACAAGTCGTAAGTGACGTGTTGAATTCATTAGCACCAAATCCGCATGTCGTGCTAGGTTTAAGATGGCAAGATGAACTGCCTGATTGGGTTACTCATGTTGCAGTTGTTGATGAAACTGGTATTATTAAGAAAGGTTCAGTTATTGAATTGAAAGATGATTTAATCGAATTGAAAAAACAACATGAAGAACATTTCCAACAACAATTGATTAAAAATGAAAAGAGTATAAACAGATTGAAATCTTTATTCAAACCATCAAGGGATAAATCCACGTCATCTCCACATATTGAATTGAAGTCAATCAATATCTCATATCGTGGTCAAGACGTTTTAAAAGAATTAGACTGGAAGGTTCAACATGGTGAAAAATGGCACATACAAGGTCAAAACGGAACAGGTAAATCCACTCTATTATCATTAATTACAGCAGAACATCCACAATCTTGGAACTCTTCAATTGTGATTAACGGCTCACCACGTAAGACTGGAGTTCAAAGTTATTTTGATATCAATGAAGAGATCGGATTCACATCTCCTGAATTACACTCCATATATCCATCACATCATTCAGTGCATGATGTTTTAACTACGGGGTTCTTAGTCAGTTCATGGATCCCACCAACTGATCTAACAAAGGAGCAATTAGAAAGAATAGAAATATATTTGAGAGAATTTAGTCTATGGGATAAAAAAGATTCACAATTCAGAGAATTAGGAATCTCTGATCAAAAAGTGTTACTATTTATAAGATCATTGATTAAAAACCCTGATTTGGTTATATTAGATGAGGCATTGAGTGTGATGGATGATGATATGGTTGATAAATGTAAAGAACTGTTAAGACATTATCCAGGAACAGTTCTAGCAATTGGACATTTGGAAGACGAAGTTCCACACACTGAGAATTACTTGAAGCTGATTGGACCAGGTCAGCATGAAATCGGCAAGAAATAGAAGAATTTATACACATCAACTCTTCGTAGCTTAACGTCTTTCAGATCTTAAAATCTACCCCATAAAAATCGAGATCCGGGCCGGGTGACAATTTTTTATCAACGCTTCGACATTTGAATAAAGACACTATTCGACTTTTAAATCTATTCCCAACTCATTGATTATTCTTAAATCATCGTTAAAATGAAGTTCAGTGTCCTCTCACTACTAGCATTAGCTGCGTCTTCCTTAGTCTCTGCCATTGAAATCGACATCAACCATCCAGAAAGATCACATGAAGGAGAATACATTGATCCAAGGGAATTAGAACCATTCAAGTATGCTGTCAAATACACCATTGAAGGACAAAATTCGAACGATGACGTTATTGAATTATTTAATGGTGAAGAAGCTGCATTGACTTACACATTTGCAAACAATGAAGACGTTGATGTTACAGTTGTTGGTGTTTCTGGTTCTTTCCGTGATCCAAGAAATGGTCAAATTATAGCCAATATAACAGATTCTAAAATTGGTCCAGTTACTGTTCAACCTGGTGAAAGTAAAGTCTTCACTCAAAGAATCGGGATTAATTTACCTTCAACTAGTTATTTGTTGGCTCCTGGTATTTACGTTGTTAAAGGTACTGCCTTAGCTCTAATCGGTGCTCAGACTAAATTAGTTATTGTTGATGAAAGACCACTTTCAATGTTTGCACCACAATTAATCACTTTAGAATTGTTATTGATTTTAACTCTTGCTTTTGGTGGTTATTTCATTTGGACTCACTTTGGTAAAGATTATTTCAATACTGTCGGTAATACTGCTACTGTTGAAGTAAAATCCACTGCTACTTCTTCAGGTTCTTCAAAAGTTGATGCTTCTTGGTTACCAACAGATTATGCTAGACAATCTACTAATAAAAGAAAAAACAAATAGTGGTTCATTCAACTGTATATTTTAATTCTAATTAATTTTTTTTGCCTATGCTCCTAATTGTAAATCTTCTAATAGATCTTCAATCTTTATTATATCTTCTGAATATGATTCATAGCCTGGACTCAGTTGGTAGTAATCATTAATCTCACCTTCAAATAACCCATCAAAATCGACTTTCCACTTATTAGCAAGATAAAATCTAATATCATCAATTAGTTCAATTGTATCAGTTTCTTGTCTATTCTGAATTCGTTCAGAACTTTCCACAATAATTTCTTGAAATTTAGGATCTTTTATAAATAAATCCAAATCATCTGAGAATTTTTTAGCAACGAAGTGTTCTAATCTTTCCATTCTTGTTTCCCAGCCTGCTCTTAAGATCCCATATAGTTCATCATTGGTGAAATCCATCTTATTGGTGGTGATTGCAACTGATGCCATTATTTTCAATCTTTCATTTAATAATAAATTACCTGCAAATAGTATTTCTAAAGCATAGTCGATTGGGATATCAGAATGATCATAATATAAGAATTTAATTATGATTTCGGCAACTTCTTCAGAACCTAATGGTAGACTTACAACAGGTATCAAGTGATTTGTATCCACAATGTCCAAAGTTTCATTAATCTCATATTCTTGAGCTTCTGAAAATGATGAAGTGAACATAACTTTAAAAAATTCATTACGAATTAAAATGGCTCTATGAACGGGATAATATGTGGTTTGCTCTGTTTCTTCATCCAAAATAGAGATTATTATATCAGGAAATGTACCTGACTCATTCTGTAATTTCTTTATCTGTTCTTCTGTGATTTCTTCAGTAGAAGTTATCTTTGATTTGATTATATGATTATTAACCAAATCTTTAAAATCTTCCCTTGCTTCTGTGAATATATTCATTTGTAATTCATTCATTAGTTTAGCTCTTAGTTTCCTATCTGATATCTTATAATATTGACTCAAACTTTCAGAATATGAAGTTAATTGGACCTTCTTTGAGTAGTTCAATAATGAATCATGATTAACAGTATCAATTTTATTCAAATCATGAGTTAAATATAAATAATCCACAATCAATTTTATGATTTCATCATCATCTTCTTCTTCTTCATTATCAAATTCAATCATATTTTTACCTTTCCAACCATTTTCAAATTTCTCTTTAAAATATCCACTTCTACAACTCAACATAAATTTATGTAACTTGATCCTTTCATTCCCAATTTTAAAGACAATATCTTCAGTGACCACAGGAATCTTATCATCCTTCAATAATGCTCTAATATGAGACGCAAATGGTAAATTAGTATCAACGGCTTTAGAAATATCAAATGAAATCAATAAATTCCTGATCGAATCCGTTAATGCCCCATATATACAACGAGCACCTTCATATTTATCAGTATCACAGACAGCACCTCTTTGTAACAGTAGTTTCACCACTTCTTCATGGCCACAAAGACTTGCAAGGTATAGCGGAGTATAATCGAATTCATCAACATCATTGACCTGATATAAGGTTAGTAATGGGTATTAAATACTTCATATCACCAAATACTCACATTTACGCCATTCGAAAGCAACTTATCCGCACTTTCAACGTCTCCTGTCCTACACGCCATACAAAGTTCCTCAAATTCCGACATTCCTTCATGAATTGAAATTTTGTCTAACAAATTCTGAAATATTTGTGATTTTTGTTTTTTTTATTTTTAGCAGGTTAATAAAGCTTTTTAAACAGAAGGTCAATAAACCACACAATGAGGGTCTTCTTGAGGCTCCAGCACCGGTCAATTGCCCTCGTTTCCAACGAATACTGCCTCAGCTTGCGATACGTCCAGCAGGCGAAAGAATGCTTGATCACATACACACCAATAGAGCAAACAGACCTTACTGGATATCAAGAGATAACGGAGAGACGATTCTTAGGAGTGATTGGAATTCATTGCTTGAAGAAAAGTGGGTTAGCATTTGTTTGTCTGATTACAGATAGTATGCTCGTTGGGAGCACTAGACCTAATGAAAATATCTTCAAGGTGAAGGAAGTCGAATTTTATTGTTTGAATTCGAATGAATTTGATACGTTAACTAGTCAAAGATTTAATAATGAACATTCATTTCAAAAATATCAAGATCAACATCCATGTATCAAGCACAGAAAGTTATTAGTTTCAGGATTTTATTATTCTAGAGATTTCGACTTGACAAATGTGTTACAAGATCGTGGTGTCTCTCAACAACAAGATAATATTTTACTGCAAATGTTTGAGAATTATGATCGAAGATTCATTTGGAATTACACAATGATTAAAGAGTTGTTGAGATTCAGAAACAGAATCATGATGAAAGAAAGATCAAGTTTTGATAGAAGTGAACTAGCAATTCTTTTAATTAGAGGATTTGTTAAAACCGTTAATGTTAATGAAGATTCCTTGTTGACTATAATTTCCAAAATTTCATATGCTAGACAAGATGATGCCTTTTCATTAAGTGGTGTTGATGAAAATGGGTATGTCTCTAACTATATTGAAACTGAAATCTTATATCATACACGTTCTAATTATTACAGTTATACCCAAGTTAGGGGTAATGTTCCCTTATTTTATGATATTGAGAATGCATTTTTATCAAATAAGAGAATCACTTTTAATAACAGTAAAGAACTTAATGAACTTGCATTTGAAAAACATTTTGATCTGCTTAATTTAAAACATGGTAATGTCATAGTCATTAATTGTTTGAAAAATAAAACAGTTGAAGAAGAACTAAATAATAGATTTAAATATTTTTTAGCTAAAAAGAATTTACCAAGCTATGAAATAAATCTATCAAGAGACATTTTAAAACATTCTCCTCATAATTTATCATATATTTTGAAAAATGCTATATTAGATTTAGGTGCATTTTGTTATGATGTTAAGAAAAAAGTATATATTGGTAAACAATTAGGTGTATTTAGAATAAACTCATTAGATTCAATAGTAAAACCAGGAATAATTGAAAAAATTATAAGTGGACAAGTTCTTGAACTATCATTAAATGAAACCAAGAAAGAAGTTAAAGATTCAATTTACTATGATTTAAAAACTAAACATGATTTATTATGGGATCAAAACAATGAAACGATTCAATTAATTTATGAAAAATCAATCACTAAACATAGTAAGAAATTACAATCAAGGTTGAATGAAAAAGTCTTATTATATGATCCATTTCATGATTTCACTGCAAATGAATTGAAAAAAAGAGCAAAAGAATTCACATCAACTTCAGAAATTTCAATATTTACAAGCACATTCAACGTTAATGCAGAAACATATGATCATGATATTTCAAATTGGATAGATCCTGAAGGTAATTATGATTTAGTAGTGATTGGTCTTGAAGAAGTAATTGCATTGACAACTACAAAGATGATGGTTATTGATGATTATAAAAAATCAATATGGGAATCAAAAATCAAGAAAACTTTAAATTCAAAGGGTTCAAACTATTCCTTAACATGGTCAAGTCAATTGGGTGGTATTGTATTACTATTTTTCGTTAAAGAAGATAAATTAAAACATATTAAGGAAGTTAGTGGTATGGTTAAAAAAACAGGATTTGGTGGTATTTCTGCTAATAAAGGTGCGGTTGCATTAAGTTTCACATATTCATCAACTAAATTTTGCTTTATCGTTTCACATTTTGCAGCTGGTTTAGAAAATATTGAACAAAGACAAAATGATTATAAGACAATAAGTAAAGAAGTTAGATTTATGAAAAACAAAAGAATTAAAGATCATGATTCAGTGATTTGGATGGGTGATTTTAATTATAGAATCTTATTGACAAATGAAGAGGTTAGAGAATCAATTTTATCAAACAATTTCAATTATTTATTCGAGTTTGATCAATTGAATAATTCAATGATTGCAGGTAAATCATTCCCATACTATAAAGAAATGGAAATTAAATTTCCCCCAACTTACAAATTCGATAAGGGGACTAAAAATTATGATACCAGTGATAAACTTAGAATCCCAGCTTGGACAGATAGAATCTTAAGTAAAGGTTCTAATTTAACACAATTAAAATATGATTCGGTTCAAGATTTAACTTTTAGTGATCATAGACCAATATATGCTACATTCAAAGCAGACGTCAAGATCATTAATGAAGAATTAAGACATAAATTAACTAAAGAACTATATGAAACAAGAAGAGAAGAATTGGATAGAAAGGGAATGAAACATATAGAATTACAAATGTTGCAAAGAAGACAAGGAAATGGGTTGAATAATGGAAATGATGATGGGTATTCACTACCTCCTCCAAGTTCAGACAAATCCAAATGGTGGATTGAAGGTGGATTTCAAGTTAAAGTGAATTTAGACATTCCTGGAGATGCAACGATGGTTAATCCATCAAGACCAGCAAATCCATTCATTCCAACAACTGAGAGCGATTTTGTATAAAGATCAATAATGATGATTATGATGATGATTGTTGAGTAGTTTCTTCAACTGGAGTGTCGGTGTTTCCTTCAGTGATACTTTCTGCTTCCTTAATCATCTCTTCGATCTTAGACTCTAAATCATCGAGCATTTTCTCTAATTGAGTGGCTGTTTTTTCACCTTCTTGCAGCTTCTGGAAAGCTTCTAAGAACTCGGATTGTGTGAGTTCTAACTGTTCTTCCTGGGTCATTCTGGAGTTGTTTAGTCGGTGCTTTTCTATATAAAGGATGATGATGGGTTCTGTATTAAAATTCGCGAAATTATGGGCTTTTTAACAACGACGTGGTTTTTAGTTCAATCAACAAATAAAAACATCCAGAAACATCAACAGATTCATTTCGGTTTTAAGATGCAATTGAAACAACTTTTGGTGCTGGTGGCGCAATTGGTCGCACTCACAGTCGCCAGATCAGTCCTTCCACTCGGCTCTTTGGTGCTATACGACCCGAAATTATCCAATTTAGACGATTATTCCAAATTATTCAACTATCTACAAGATGAACAAAAAGCCACCATTGATTTCAAAGAGGTCAATGACCCAAGTGTCTCACTGTTCAGAAACGGCATCAGAGTTTATCAAAACTTGATCGTGTTGCCTACCAAATTAAGAACTTTAGGTGAGGATTTAAACAGTGCCAAATTATTAGAATTCGTTAATTCAGGTGGTGATGTCTTGACCGTTTCTAATCCAGAGTCATTAGGTGATGCCGTTAGAGGATTCACTAACCAGTTAGGGATCTATCCATCTCCTAAAAACCATCAATTGATTGATTATTTCTCAAATGTTGAAGATGATAAAAAATCAGTTAAATTAACATCTGATAATTTAATCGATTCAAATATCGTCACTAGATTATCAAATGATTTAACATATTCCGGTTCCTCAGCTTTGATCAATAATAATATCCATTTGATTCCAATTTTACAAGCCCCTGAAACTTCATTCACTAAAGATTTTAAAAATGATGATAGTACTGAAAATAACTGGACTGTTGGTAAACAAGGATATTTAACCGTTGGTCATCAATCTTTAAACAATGCAAGATCATTATGGATTGGTGATGAAAAACTATTACAAAATGCACAATTTGAAAATAATGAACAATTAATTAAAGATATAATTGATTGGATTTTTCAAATTAAAAACGTTATTAAGATCCAAACCGTTGAACATTCTCATGCTGATGGTACAAGTTATGAAGAAAGACCATATAAGATCAAAGATGATGTCATTTACAAAATTGCTGTGTCTCAATGGAATGGTGCTAAGTGGGTTCCATTCATTGCAGCTGATATTCAAGTCGATATCAAATTATTAGATCCTTATCATAGACTAACATTAAAACAACAAGAATTAAATGAAGAATCAGCAATATATGGCGTTGAATTTAAATTACCTGATCATCATGGAGTTTTCTCATTCCATACCGATTATAAAAGATCTGGTTATAGTTATATTGATGATAAAGTTGTATTATCAATCAGACATTTAGCTAATGATGAATATCCAAGAAGTTGGGAAATCACTAATTCATGGGTCTATGTCAGTAGTATCGTTACTGTCTTGATCTCATGGGTTGTTTTCGTTTTTGGTTTTATCTTTACAAAGGATAAAATTACAAGTACTGATAAAAAAGATAAATAGATTATATAGTTAGTGTATATTAAAATGAAACTATTTCTTGATGATTTTGATTTTCTTTTCAACCTGTAATTGAGTGTTAGTAATTGTAATGTAATAGGTTTTAGTGATTTACTTACCTTCCATTTTTCAAATTCTTCAACTATTTCCTTTAACTCATTAGCTAATTGATTTATGGTTTTAGTGATATTTTCAGTTTTTACTTCGAGTACAGGGGTAGTCTCACCAACAGTGTTCTCTACTAGTGCACCACCGACCATTCTGAAACATTTTCTATCTTTTTCAGTTTTCTTCAAAGTTTCTAGAACAATATTATGTTCATCTTCATCATGTTTTAATTCGCTTAATTTCTGTTGGATTTCTGCGATTGTTTGTTGATATTGGTTGTATTGCTGCTGCAAGAGTTCATTGTTTGGTGGTTGTGACATAATTGTTATATTTGATGGGTTTAATTTGATGATTGATTTTAATAAAGAAACATTTATTTGTGTTCTCGATATTAATATTTTGTTGAAAAAAAAATTATGAGTGATGAGTGATGAGTTCGATTGTCTACATTTTGAATGAAGCATCAGTTTGTATAAATAATAGAAGAAAGCGATATGACACACATAGTAATAAAACACCACTCTTAAGCTTGAATACTCTTCAAATATTCAACTCTGTAATGATTTTCATCAACTGGTCTATTTAATGGTGTCCATTTTGGTTCTTCCTTAAATAATCTAGTTGCTTTAATGAAATTCTTATTACTTAAAGTAAATCTATGATAAATCCCAGCTGGCATGATTAATAAATCATTTGGTTCTAATTTAGTTCTAATCCATCTGTCATTTTCACTTCTGACATCGAAAAATCCTTCTCCTTCATTAATATATCTAATCTCTTCATCTTCATGAATATGTTCAGTATAGAAAATATCTAATTTAGCCTTCAATGCCTCAGCTGAGCCAAATGAAGTTGGTGATATCACAATTTGATCCCTGTTTTTATAATCTCTTTCTTTGGCTAATTGATCAACTTCTTCCATGGTCTTAAGATTATAGTATAACACTCCTAATTTTAATAATTCATCCACACTGACTTCAATTCCAGAATCATGATCTTCCCTGTAATCGACTGTGTCATCGTTATCGTGGTAATATGCTCTCATCGCTATATACTTGACTGGCTCCTCACACAAGTTTGTGGTTGTTGATGGAAAAATCATCAATTTATAAATTTCCATGTGGTAAAATTCAAGAAATCGTCAGTGTCACGTGAGTTGCGCCACAGGATCTTGATTCCATGAAAAGGTATTAGGGAGCGGTGTAAATGACTGATCTAAGTGGTTGCTGTATTGAGGTTTATCAGATGTATGTCTTTCATTTTAGTTTTTATTGTTGGTGTGCTAGAAATCATTATCGTTGTCTGTTTTGTGTCATGTAAGATACTTATTTCAACTTAAAATGAACACTTTATTAAACTCTTCCTAAATTCACGACTCCAAGTTAATTGCAAGAGCATTGGTCATAATAATGTACACATCAACAAGCCGTGTGCAGAATAATCGAGCTTTGAGGATAATTAAACCACGAGAATTGCGTGGTTGATGCCATCAAAGACCTCGACTCTCATCATCTTGAATGGAATCAGATCTTAATGTACCTACCGGCACGTCCCATCACTCTGAAGGTACTAATCTGTGATATTACGACAGAATATGTCGGCAAACGTACATTTTTTTTTTTTCTCTAAAATAATTTATATTTAAAACTATACAACAATTTTTTTTTTTTATCTTAGATAATTATATTGTTCATTAAATTTGTCTATACAATCTTAAACTCCATCTCTTTCTGCAATATCTTCTCGAAAATTACCTCCGGTATGACATTCAATGCTTTTGACTACTAAACAAGCAGGAGGGTTGGCCGAGTGGTCTAAGGCGGTAGACTTAAGATCTACTGGAGGGTTCTCCGCGCGAGTTCGAACCTCGCATCCTTCATTATTGTTTTTTTTTGATTTTTAAACTTTGATTCAAGAAGTATGTTCAAATTATATACTGCTTTTATTCTTTGAGTTTTTTGACTTTAAGATACACTACGTTATTATAAATAATGTTTATACTTTTTCTTTTGTATATTCTCATTTAAAAAAATGCAATGAATATTTAATGATCTAATTTTGTTTACTCAGATATCTTGAAATATACTCAAATGAGACTAATGTAACAGCACTGGCAGGAACAGTTCTTGCCATATTAGTAGTAAACCCGCTATAGAAACCAACCATACCTTCCTTTTGGTAAATTTGTAAGATAGTTTTTATCAATCCTCTTTTCTTCCAATCACTTAATTTGAACACTGATAAATTACCAGGTTTTTCATTTTGGAAAGTTGATGACATTGACCTTATTTGCATTCTTGTTCTTAATATTTCATGGGGATAAGTTAATGACGATGCACACATTTTGGATAATGAACTTGCCAGTATTAATCTATATAATTTTGAAGATTTTGATTGTTCTGGATCATGACATTTAAATACTTTCTTCAATTTTTCATAAACTGGGAAATGAATTGCAACGTGGAATAACCCAAATAAAGAAGGAACTAGACCTGAATAGAAGACTGAGATCCCTTCATATTTATACATCTTTCTAAATGCATCTATTGTGTTATTGTAATAATATTTGTTTAATCTTTGTGGATTTGATTGCTGAGAGACTAATGACCAACTTCCATCTCCAGTTTGTAACATTAGTCTAGTTTTAACAACCCAAATAGGATTTGTCAATGTCGTTGAAACTGAACCAGCAGTGAACGCAGACATTGAATTATTCAAAAACTCATTTTCCAAATTGAATTGTTTTTTATTGAAACCTGGATAAAATTGTTTAGCATTTTCATAAACACTGAAATAAATCATCCAAGTTGGAAAATAACCTAATATAATAGGTACTAAACCTTTATATAAGCCTCTAACACCTTCATCACTGACAATTGTTGTTAAAGTACCAACAATCCCATTATATTTACCTCTTGCAGGATTTAAACCTTGAGCCTGTAATCTTGTTTTGGCAACATCTAGTGGACACACAGCAACACCAGCAACAAACCCGGCTAGCGCACCACTGAAAGCGATCTTTTGAGTATCTGAAATATTTAATTTTGCAGGTGTTGTTGAAGTTAATGGGGTTGTCGGATGTATTGGTGTTGGAATTGTATTATCTTGAGTTGTTGTTTCTAAAATTAATTTTTCAGCTTCAGAGACATCTGCAATGTCATTTGATTGTGATGTTGATGCCGATTTCATATTCTGTGATCTGTGTGGTATTATAGTGCTTTGATTCATCTAATGTTTTGATTTATGATTTATAGAAATAGTTGTGCGATTGTGGACTTTTCAAGTTTGTACGTAAAGATTGTGTGTGGTTTTTTGGTGATGAGTGAGGTGATGGTGGCTATTGGTATGAATATGAAGAACAAAGAAACAACTCTAATACAAATATTTCTTTACTGAAAGGGTTTTATTAATGAAATTCAAAAAGTTTTGTTGAATTTTTTGAGTTTTTTTTTCTTTAAAATATGCTTCAAAATCCGAAGAGAAAACACCAAAATTGACACTTTATGCGAGATAGATTTGTAGCTTGGGGAATAATTAGGCGATTTTGTTGATAATATTCGATAGATTTGAGCACTTTTCTAAGCAATTGAGTAACTTGAATCTTCGAATCGTCACAAATCTCAATGCTCGAATTAATCTCGACATTTCCACTGACTTTTTCCTCCACCCTAAATTTACTCCATGGGGTCATCGAACATAATGGATGGAGCCCGATACTGAAAGAGCTCAGTGCACCTAATTAAATCTACAAAGATTTATAATACTAAAGAACATATATCAATTGTTTGTTGCCTAAGCAAAATCTTGCCAGTTGGTTGGTTTGGTCATACCTTGAGCCTCATAGTATTGGTTACCACAAGAGAACGCTTTAAAAGTGAAATCATCTTTTGGATTACAAGCACAGTTATGTTCTAATCTAACATTGTCATCAATTGGACAGTTATGGAATGGACCATGGTAGTAACCAATATCTGGGAAATAATGGACTTCATCCTTAGATAAGAATAAAGAGGCAGCAATTGAATGGACTGGAGCATCACCCCATCTTTCATAGAAGAAACCACCAGCTTTATCTAAAGCTTCGAAATATTTGGAGTAAGCTTCACCTCTCCAGAAATCTAAACTACCAATTTCAAAGTTAGACCAGAAATGACACATGTTATAAGAGGCACCAGCATCTTCTGAAATGAATTGTAATAAGTTATCTTTAGCAACATATTGAGGGAACTCAGTGATGAATTTTTTGGTAGTTTCCCATAAAGTTGCAACAGTTGCAGGATATTCATGAATTGAAATGGTGAAACCGTATTTCTTGTTGTTATCTTTCATGAATTGGAAAACATCGTAGTTAACATCACAATGGATCTTGATATCTGGCTCAACTCTCCAATAATATTCATAAGGTGCAAGTAATTCATGTCTGTAAAAGAAACCAGATTCATAACGACACATATGTCTATATGGAATAGAATCACCATAGATAACTTTATCTTCTTTCATCTTTTGTCTAGTTTGAGCAGCTTTTTCTAAATCAATCCATTCTGGAAATCCCCAATGTTCTTTTGGAATTAAACCATATTTAGTTTCACCTGAAATCAAAGCAGTTGTAGTTCTTTTAAATTCATCAGTGAATAGTTCATCGTTTAAGAAGATCCAATCATAACCGTATTTAGAGTTAAATCTATCTTCAACATATCTAATTGAACCAATTAATGACCATAAATCACGGTTTCTTGCTAATGAGACGAAAGCAGCTTTAACAGTACCTTTGTTAGATTGTTTTTTGTAAGCAATGTCCTCAAAACCTGGAGTTGAGATATATTGGTTGTAGTTACCTGGACCTGAGGCACCTTGGGCCGCTTGTTTAACTGTTTTTGGAGTGGAGGTTTGTGGAGTTGAAGAAGTTGAATCCGAACCTGATGATGAAGTTGAAGTTGATGAATTAGTTGAAGCAACATAATTTGTGGTGGAACCTTTTGACAGAACGAAAACTGTTAAGATCAAAGCCAAAGCTAAGATTCCGAATCTTATCAAACGAGCATCGTTACGAGCCATCTTTGCAGTTATAACGATTTCGTTTCAATAAACTAATGATGAGAGTGAAAAAGTTAGATTGTTTTTTGTTTTTTTAATGAACACGTAAAAAAAGAGAATTTTTCCAAGTAAATATTACGCCGAATACAGAAAGTTTCCTTGCTTGGAAGATTTGAGTCCTAAAGTCCTAAATTCTAATAAAGGATCCGGTAATATTTTCCACGGTGATTCTGAGTTCCATGGGAGGTTTCAACTTTCAAACGCTAGATCGTTGTCATTTGAAGTAGATTTGAAGGATAAGTGATAACCCTCTGAATTGAAACACAATGTCAAATTGGGATGACCTACTTGATTTACAAATTACACTACAAAATGAAGTGGCTCTTGAAAGTGGGTACAATTTGTATATTGAATTTAAACGCGGTACATGCTCTTTATTATTCTTGATCAGGTTTATAGGAAATTTGTTTACGGGTGTAAGTTAGAATCATTAATTTAACACTCATCAGTGCCTGTTTACTGATTGGCTTACAGCGTGTCTTTCAGTACACCTCAACTGGCAATAGCGTAAGTATATTGGGTGGTTGCTGGTACTTACTACTTACACACAAATTACTGATAATTCCATGATCTTAAATCAACTAAGACACCAAGAGTTTTGTTCTAAAAAAATTAGTGAATAGAAGGAATCTCGAAAATACGACTTTAAGACGCATAACAGTTCAACTTTGAAATAATATATGGTAGATTATTTGGATGGACTTAAGTCGTTTATCTAATTGTTAACTACTGGATAATTTAATTGACCCACAAGATTGATGAAGGAATTTTACGAATCACTTGACACTTACCCAGTAAAAACAATAAAATAATAGCGGCTATTTCAATCACAATTATTATACTGCTAATTTTATTGGAGATCAGGTGCAAGGTTGTGCTATTGCGCGGAATTCCTTTTAGTATTTCAATTAATCAATATCAAATTATTAATGTAGTGTAAAGATCTAAAATACCCTATATGTATAGTCCAACCAATGAGGCAACCTATCTCTTAATTAAAGTACGGTAGAAGTAAATAACACTGTAGTATAATAATAATAATAAAGAATAAAGAATAGATTCGTTATATAAAAAGTAAAAGGATAAGTTATGAATTAACTTATTCTGTATTCAAACTAACATAGCGAGTAGCGATTATTACCGAATTAGATATTCAGTGAATCTAGGTAAAACCGAGATATCACAAGGTGACTGTGGCATGTGCTCTGTGCAGTGTGAACACTGCTCGCAGTTGATGGTTGATTTATATCCAATCATATTTATCTTTGTAAAGTAGACAAAAGCATTCGATTTAAACCACAAACTTACAAAAGAGTCAAGCTAACCAAATCATTTAAAGGAACACTCAAATTTAATAGAAGTGACAGTCTTCGGAATTTAAGTTTATGGGATCGGCGGGAGTTTGACAGAAAATATTCTGGAATTTGAATCCTGAATCCTGATCTATAAATTCTATATGATGATTGATCTGTTCAAGCTTGAAACATATAGGCGAATTGTAAACGAACTTAGAAATAAATACAGTCATATCATAATTTACTATATATTCACAGACCTACCCTACATAAATTATTGTTAAACAATAAAAACCATATACATATGCTTTACCGTTTCGGGGCCTAAACTGAAGACAAAAATATTAGATATGTATTTAATATTCAAAATTACTTTTTCATGTATGCTGACTCCTGCTCACGAGTCACTGCTTAACTATTGTCAGGTAACAGGCTTCATGTCGTCAACTTTTTGGAAATATTATTTTTTGAATTAGAACCCTCTCGTAAACGGTAACTTTAAACTAATTTAGGTTTGAGCTTTCAAGTTCCAACTTTAATTCAAATAACGTGTTACGTCGCCAATCTAGGTTCCCTAGTGATAAGTTAGAACTTTATCTAGCGTAATTTATCGAGATTAGGTTCACTATAATTCAATAAAAACTAAGCATATTGTATAATTCAGAAACTAAATAATAAAAAAATGCAATATATAATTATATTTCAACAACTTGGTCTTTAGCTAAATACATTAAAAGTTTTGGTTGTAACGGCATTAATAAAATCAAAAAAGCTAAAGAGCTTGAAAATTAAGTGACATAAATGTTAAGCCTTCATAATGGCAATGCAAAGATAATAAACATAGAAGTCTCTATTTGAAAACACCTATGAACTCCCCCAAAAAACAAAACAATAATAAAAAACTTAACATATAAACATCAGTTTTGAGCACCAGAAGGATATGAAGGATATTGATTTTCAACGTAATTATGTAAACTGGCATTTTCTTCATAATTCATTTTGACTTGGTTCGCATTCGGATTCGAAGAGAAACTATTTGAAACTGGGAAGTTATTATTTTGATATGGTGGGTTTTGATTAAAGAATGGAAAATTAGACCCATTTGGATGCAATGAAGGATGTGGACCAGGTTGATTTGATGGATTAATTCCAAATGGTGCAATGAAACTCGGTGGATTAGGAGGAAAATTAGCTCCATTGTTGGATTGGAATGAAGTGTTGAGTGAAGTTCCTGAATTGAAACCAAATGGCATAGATGTATTAAATGTTGATACGGGATGTGGTGTTGATGGTACATTAGTTCTGGTAGCTGATGTGAAATTATACAGCTGTGCTGAATAATTGTTGCTAGGTGGTATAGTTGGACTAGTCTCCATCTTTGGTCTTGTTGGTGATCCTGGAGTTTCTTGTGGAGCAAATGGAGTGTTATATTTAAAATGTGATGGTAATGAAGTTTGTTGTTGTTGTTGTGGATGTTGTTGTTGTAATTGCTCACTTTGGTAATCCCCTTCTGATAAAGGTGTTGTGCTGCTTTGATGATGATGTTGAGGTAAATGATGTCCATAATGAGATGGTTGTTGATGAGGTGGAGGCGGTAAAAATGTAGGAGCTTGAGATAATGGTAACGAGCCAAATTGTGAATATGCAGGGTGTTGATAAGGTTGTTGATAATTGAATGGTTCTCCATTTGTAACAGCCTTTGTTGGTAAAGGTAATGGATTATAAGGGACAACATGTTGTGAAGAAGAATTTTGATGATTGTGTTGTTGATATTGACTTTGACTATGAGTAGCTGGATTAAACCCCAGAGCTTCAGCATTTGGATTTGATTCATCCATGCAATAAAAAGCTTCGTCTTCAATTGGCATTTTACCACCTAATGAACTTTGTCTGATTGCATCCCATAATTCACTACTTAATTCTAAATCCTTTAACTCTGGTGAATTAACAGGTCTAATCAATCTATTATTCAGAACATCGTCAGCTCTGTAATATGAGACTAGATGCAGAGTTTCAGAAATGCTGTGATTTGAATCTTTGTCTTGTCTTGTTAAAGTTAATGACATTGTTTTCTTGATTAAACCATATTCTCTAAACGCATAAGAGGCTATTAAAGAACCGACTAAAGCACGATCAGACACTGTATTTGAATTGTTATGAATGATTGATTGCACATTGTTGTCATTGGTTTCTTCATTGATTCCTTTTGATTTTTTTGATTTTTTATCGAGTTTTTGTTTCTCTTGTCTGGATAAACCATGACGATCTAATTCTCTGTAGACTAAAAATCTTCCTAGAATTCTTGAAGGTGACCAAGCAACACCATCAGTCCATCTTTTTATACCTGATCTTTCTTCAATGAAAACAAAAACGCTTCCACTTTGAATCAAATCGCTTCTTTCTTTGTCATGGGGTCTTCTTGGAACAGCAGATAACTTGTTGTCAAAAACAGCTTGAATAATTAGAAGAGCATCCTTTGTGGAGCCAATATATCCCACAAATGATGGGTTAAGAGCGACAGTGTTTCTATTTGGCATTGTGTCTTTCACTTTCCTTTCTTCTGTAGAGAAACTTATTGTTAAGCGCTGTGATTTCTTATAAAGGTTTAAATATTTTGCTCAGAGGTAGAATATAAGTAATCAAGCGGATGATGTAAATGATTATATCTTAAACGTTGACGCTTCTTGATTTGGGATTCTTATGTGAGTTTTATTGGAGATCAAACAATTTTGTTGAGTCGTCAATTATTTATATATTTTCAGGAATGAGGTTCCCAAGTATGAAATTCCTAGTTGATAGTAGAAGGGGTAAACTGAGTACGACAGATAGACGATATCCAACAGATATCTGCAGTTAAATTGGATTAGAATTTGAATGTGAAGGGAAATTTCCTTTGAAGTTAAAAAAAATAAATAAACAAGAATAGAAATATAATTTATATCAAAAAAAAGTTGAAAGTTGGTTTTTTTTTAGCTTAAAAAAATAAAAGTAAAAATATATATACTGAAAATTCTCCAATTTTACTTCCGTATGCATGCGGACTCACGGTGACTACACCGTTATGCAGCAACAACTATGATTATACTAATAATGAACAGCTGCACAGTTTACTATATATAACTAGCTCAAATACTGGCTATAGTCAATCTCAATACCTGTAAATTTTAATCCAGTTGGCTTATGGGGAAGTCAGTCTTCGAAGCTCTAGTCATTTACAACTGTAGCTACTACACGGAATACCATCTTTGGTTTACTCTTTATTAAATCTACGTTCCTCCACGCTAACAAATTTAACTGCTGCCGGCTCTCGGGCGAAGAACATTTCTGCGTTCCAATATCCAGATTCCAGATTCCAGAATCACATTATATACAAATATATAATCAGTTACTTCATGTATACATAATACAAGTACAAGAGTTGTCTTTTAATTAAATAGGGATGTATGATTCATCAGTAATTATCATATCCAAATCAAGTTCATTATAGGACGTGTGTTTCTATTGTTAGTTGATCAAATGTGGTATCTATTTAGCGTGCTCGTAAAAACCTATAGGAAGCTTATATCCAGCTACTTCCTATTCTTTTTTTTTTTATATTTGATTAATTAGTGTTCAAATGCACTTCACTTGAGAGTGTTGTTGTTCGCTTGATGAGGATCATTATTATCATTTGATCTATAGTATAACTGTCTTTTTAATCATCCTTCAAAACTACATATATTGTATCAAATAGTATAGAGAGCTTGACTAATTATAATAGAAGTCTCTTTCTTTGATAACAGAAACTAATTATATAGAGTGTCTTTAGCCGTATTTAGCAATAAAAGGTCTAGATAATTAGTGGAAGTAAAGATTATTAAATGTATGTAAACTGATATAAAACTGTATTCAATGTAACGAAAGGTAGAGTATATAAAACTATATAAAATGAACTATTCTAAGGAATGTTCAGTTCCTTTTATAATTAATGTAAACAGCAAAGCATTAACGTAAACAGCAAAGGACTAATGAGAAAACTATTCAATCCAGTATAATGGTAAACAGTAAATGAAATAGTCAAACAGCAAAATAGTGACAATACACTATTTCCGAGCTAAGTGTTATTATGTAATACATTAAAACATAATACATGTATATAACGAAAAAAAAAACACCAAAAATCGGTTATAAGCTAAAAGACCTTATTCAAAATTCTGAGAATTCAGATTCTTAAAAATTCAATTTAAACCACAATGTAGTACCTCCGACCTCCTAAAGATCCAGCGCTAAATATCCTTAGGGATTTGAAGTTCAAATTCCCACTTTTTGTATGTTTCTTCTGATTTAATATTCATTTTTTTTTTTGAAAATCCGCGAAAATTACTGGATTGGATCTTTCTTTCGGTTTTACTCGGTCTTATAATTAAGTCGTTCTACAACTCTTAAAAGCATTTCAATATAAAAGATGATCATTTGGTTAGAATTTTTGTTAATAAAACCGCTGCTGATTATATAAATCGGACAAATTAATATATAGTAGATCGATATAGATACATGTATTATGTTTTAATCTCCCTGCGATCTAGGATATAAATTTGGGAATTTTTTATAAATTCCACTAAATTAAGAATTATCTTAATCTGTACAGTCGAAGAAAAACCTTTACAGAAGCAACGTACTAGTAACAATATATGTATCTTGATTTTTGAATTATTTATGTCCGACAAATAAAGTTATACCTTGCCTAAAGCGCGGGTTCATTAGATCGAGATTTATCAGTATGTAATGTAGGTAAATAATATACTACACTAAATACGTGGGAATGTCAATTCATCCAAAATGTGAACTATACAGAAGAAGTGGGAATTGTCGAGTTTTCATGGACGGACGAGATCGAAGCCGTTGAAGAATGATGTCCGCTTTAGGAAAGTCCTAATGGTTACGGAGCACGATTCACCCATATCTGACAAGATTCGAGGGAATCGGTAAAAAACATCAAGCACCACACTAAACATTTCGATACCGGCACCATTCTGTAGCCAATCATTCAGACACTGCAATAACACGACCCTACACGACACAACGACATTTTTAGCGTTGAAACTTGAGACTGATGATTTAAGATTTTGAAGATTTTGAAGTTCCGCGAATCAAGGACTATGCTAAAGCGGCATCTCCTATAAATACGGCCTGTTATTGATGTTTTTAGTTACATACATGGTACCTACTACCAGGTACATCAATTAAATTAATCAACCTATACATATTACATACTAGATAAGTTTGAGACTTCGAAACCAGTCACGAGTCACGACTCAGTCAGATAGCTTTCTCTGTTACAATTTAAACTAGTATCTGCTTCTTTGTTTTTTAACGTCTAACATCTAGACTTCCAACTTTTAACTAAACAAATTCTAGACTGATCGCACCTTAATGTCACTAGACTTTAGGTCACAGATGATCAGTATAACCGTGAACATAAGTTATTATATATAGCACCATCAAGATTTATTGTGGTCGTACGACGTACACTGGTATCGTGTCGTGTTTTTAAGCCTAAGGACTTACTATATCACTGTGTATTTCTATGATGTTTTTTTTTCTTTCTTTCACGTTCTTTTGTTCTCTTGAAAAAATACATTAATCATGAATCATTAATCATAATGTAACGGATTTCAGAAAACGACCCGTTACTCCAAAAATCAGTGACTTCACCAGCTATTACAATTCACGTGCAGATGAATAAATAGCATATAGGTATACCACTCCACATGGCCATGTCACAGTATATAGTCTTTACTCCCAGTCTCTAGTACCTATACTCACCCATGAAAGTCTGTCTCGACTCCCAATGCAACGATTATGAATATTGGTATCGAGTCACATCTCCCCAATCAGGATTTTTCGAATTTTACGATTAGCTCTTTTTTGATATACTAGTAACTAAATGTTACTCACGTCACGTAAATCTCTAGAAAAGTGTCAACATATTATAATTTATGTCCTAATAGCAGCTGGAAAACGTTCAAATTAAACAGTGACTCGTTGGTAACTGGATATATGTGTTTTTACACAGATTCTAGTCTATAGAGCTGTCTAAAATTATGTAGATCATGTCACATGGGCGGAGTTTCGAGAATTCGTTCAGACAGAACTTGTTATCGTATCTTTAATTGAGTTCAGCTGGCTAAAGGGATATATGAAGTTTATACTGGAATATGTATAATCAATCTCACTGAAAGATAATTCAAGATTTTCATCAGGGTGTACAGTGTACTGTTAGTGTAAGTCACAAGCAATATTTTTTGCCACTTATATGATTTTTAGCTCTTAACTTTTTGAAATAAACACATTATTGTATAAATATGACCTCTTGATATATTCTGCGGTGAGCACTGAAAACCTTTTAGTTCATCTCAAATTTGGAACTAAGTATCTAGTTAAAGCTTAAGCTTAAACATACATATTACTTGTTACAAGTTAGTGAGTCCTGGTCTAGTTAGTCGTGACTCGTAAGTTATAAGTAAGCTAGCTGCTAGATACACAATTTTAAACCAGTTATGTTCAAAGCTTTTTATACGAGCAACGGCTGCCTAACAGTGCCCACTGCCTATATATATATATATAATATGCGGTGCACTACAGTAATTTAAATATCAAGTTCTGTACAACAGTGTACATTGTAAAATGTATTAACTCATAAGAAGAAATATACACGTTCTTGACGTTCCTTCAGTTATGTTTATGTTTGTTATACATAAGTTTATTGGTCAATTGATTGGTTGAAAGTATTTATTCTAGTAAAATAGTTGCAATGATGGTATTTTCTATAATTAATTCAAGAGCATTGAGGAATATTGTCGATAAATAGTTGAACTCTATGTTGTGGACTGTGAACTTTGAAGGGTCTGACTGGGGCGGGCCTAGGCCCTAAAGTCTAGACCTCAAAACATCTCAAAATCGATCGGATTTGTTATGTATTACATAATAACACTTAGCTCGGAAATAGTATATTGTAATTTGTCACTATTTTTACTGTTTGACTATTTCATTTACTGTTTACCATTATACTGGATTGAATAGTTTTCTCATTAGTCCTTTGCTGTTTACGTTAATGCTTTGCTGTTTACATTAATTATAAAAGGAACTGAACATTCCTTAGAATAGTTCATTTTATATAGTTTTATATACTCTACCTTTCGTTACATTGAATACAGTTTTATATCAGTTTACATACATTTAATAATCTTTACTTCCACTAATTATCTAGACCTTTTATTGCTAAATACGGCTAAAGACACTCTATATAATTAGTTTCTGTTATCAAAGAAAGAGACTTCTATTATAATTAGTCAAGCTCTCTATACTATTTGATACAGATTTCTGTACATGATGAGATCAGGAGTCAGTATTTAGTACTGCATGATCTTGCGCACACTCTGGTGAAATAGATCACGAATGATCACAATGTGGAAACCAGGATTCAGTACGAAGTTCAAACGGGGAACAGCTGTGGTCCTGAAGGCTGAGAGGTATCGATTTGATGAGAAACTCTTCATATTTCTGAATCTGATTAATCGGTCTAGTTTGAGATTCGCGTTAAATTAGACAAGCTAGCTAGGAGCCTAGGACTTATATAACGAGCAATTCCTTCTAGCTCAAATTGCCAGTTTAAGCATGTCAAATGTGCCGAACCTGTCAAAAATTCGTATTGAACAATAGATTGTGTTATAAATATTAACTAGTCAGTAGTAACTACTCAGGACATATATACAGAAAGTTTCGTATATGCGTACATGTAATCTAATTGAGCACGAGTCTTAAAACAAGTTTATAGAATGTTATATTTTTTGAAGAAAATTCATTGGATAAACATTGAATTGGAGAGCGCTGAGTCCTGACTTAGGCCTGACTGTAAGTGCCCACTGCAGAATAAGTTAAGTGACTGTTCAGTTTTAATAGTATATATATATATATGTAATTGAACGAATCACGATATAACCAGCTACCAGCTGCCAAAACCTCCAAGGGCATTGAAGTCACGCATTTCTCTTATAATATAAATCAAGTTTATTCGAGAATCAACATTTATGTAGTATAGTAGACAGTCAATCTTCTTGAGATTTCAGGTTCTGTTAGCGAATACTTACAACTAAAACATGGGCTTGGAATCTGTGTTCATTGTCTAGACTCTACACTATTTAGTATTGAGTCAATGTTTCTGAGAACCAATTTTATCATTTATGCACTGATGATTATATCAAAGAACCCACGCTTCTGAAAGCTCAAATACTGACAACAATTCAACGGTTTAAATGGCTATCAATTTACTATTGAACGAGATATGCGAGTTTCAAAATATATGACACTAATTATAGATTGGTCCGGAACCTGATGACTGCTAGCGGCTCAGAGAACAGTCAGCTGTATGAAATGCTGCTCAGATAGAATCATCTGATCAACTTACAATCTGATAAAGAGACCAACGTTCAGAAAACGTATACTATATAATGTGCCTAATTATTTTCAAAATATTTTAGTGACTTATACGGTTTAGAATCTAGATATACCCTACAATATTGATTCGCGTCTAGTAGCGATCAAAAGTTATCATAGTTCATGGAATATGTTAACTGGCTGTAGCTGGCGCTTGAATATGAGATGGAATTAAAAGTTTGAAGTGATATATTGTATAGTTTAGGATCTCGATTTTTAGTGTTACGCTTTTGCTAATTCATACAACAATTTAGAGATCGTAACTTGTACCAAGATACCCCTGTTGAATCAACCCAAAGTTCGAACTATTTAATCTTTCTTCTTGACTTTAAAAATGGTCCTATTGGTTTCCGGTCAAAAGGCTGACAGATTGTAATTTCATATGGAGTTGAATGTTCAGTGTTCACCGTTCATGGTTAATCCTGGGTCTTAAAAACACGAATGGTAGCCTTTAAGTAGTTTTTAACTTCAGCAATATGCATGCATACCTGTCTATAGAAGCGTGACTGGCACAAGAATCTAGAATCCAGGCTCCAGATTAAGGACTGAGTTTCATAAAACTAGCAAATTTCTTCTTAACATTATTAATTTAAAAGTATGAATTATACAAATACTACAATTTATACTTTTTAAGCGTACCAGCTCAACAGAGAGGTTTCTCTCCTGATCTTATACTATAAAACGCATTCATGACTAAAGACCAAGCCATTGAATGTTCTCTTTATAATTAACCGTTTAGTTAGAATATAGAAGCTTTACAGCTCAGCCTTCGTGGATTAGTTGGTACATATGTAGTGTCAAATTCCCATACGATTTTACCCCGGTTTTATTCATGAATCGTGTAAAATGTCCCAAACTCCACTTATATTTCCAAGAAGTTCATGTCTTAAGACCAGCTGTACTTCTATTCTTTTTGTTTCTTTTGGGAAAGTATCAAGAAAATTATTATCCAGATTCCAGACTTCAAAATAGTTCACAGATAATTTAGAGTTCGTCCCGAACTTCGAAGTCATTTTCATTACAAACGTGGCTGATATTAGTTGGTCACTTGGTGGTGCTCTAAGAGTCTAATATCTATTTAACGTTTGTCGCGCGGTAGATAAGAGATCATCATGAGACGTATATATTTAGTTAGACTTAAATATGTTATAAAATGTAATTCTTCAAAGTTTAAACCATGATTTCAATAATTACTTTCGAACGTTCAGATTTTTGACTTTTCGGAATATTTGGAATATCGCGTCTAATACCCATAGAATTTATTGATAATTTGTTAATATCAGTAGTTTGGGTCTTGTAAAACATCTCGAATCACGATATAAATATTAAAATCTGGATTTTATTTTTCATGCGATCTCTGATTCTGATCTTGCATTCGCTAAACTTTAAAACCTTGACGTTAATTTTACAATCTAATTTGTAAAATTCGTAATTTGTCTTGTAAATTGTAAGTTGTGGCCTTTCTGGTAAATATTTATCAAAAAAAACTTTACTTTCCGTTTTATAGTATACATTTTAATGATTTTAATGGACAATCAACAATGTGAATAGATAAGCTAGATACAATTATTTACTTAAAACCTACGTTTTCTTTTGAATATATCATTAGAATTAAAGAGTTATAAGTTGTAAGCTTTAAAGCATTTTATTTTTTAATCAATAGTTCAATATGATTGTAGTTTATCTTCATTTTTTGAAAATGTTCTTTCCATTACCACTTGAATTGAAGTTAATAGTACTAAAATGAAGTTAATGCCCACAGCAAGCCAAATAAATATATAAAAATAGGAGTTACCAAAACCTGCCTTTATACCCCATGAATCATATTCTCCATTGAATTTGGATATTATGAATCTATTCAGTTGAGTTACAATAGCACTTGATATTAAAAGTGTGGTAAAACTTAAAATTATCAAAATCAAGTTTAAGATTTCCATTGATCTTCTTAGTTTCAAAAACATTGAAATGAACAAAATAATTGAACTAATAGATAGAAATGCAATACTTATGATCAATAAAGCAAAACTTGCAACGTATTTGGAGTTCGTTTCAATCTCTTCTATACCTGAAGGTATTTGAAGTGTAACATCAACAGGATTGTAATTGGCATCTAAAAATGCGGTAGCAAGTGGTTTACTAAATAATCTTTCATAAAATTGGTTTTGAAATTGTGCAACTGTATAATCATTTGGGAAGATTTCGAAGCTTTCAGTCTCTGAATTAGAATTAGCAGAACCGAAGTATCCTAACCGATAGAACCTTTTCAATCTAAAGTTTTCTGCTTGAGTTTGTAAGAATGGTTCATATGTGTGATTGTCAAAATAATTTGCAAAATCTATATTTTGATAATCAAATTCAATTAGATAAGTGTTGAAATCTTGTGAATGAGCTTGTGCTGATAAAGAAGATAATGGGAATGCTTGAAACACTATTGATAATAGTGAGAGCAATAAGATGAAAGCTTTGAAAATAGTATTAAAAAACATTTTGAATTCTCTTGAGGGTGTAATATAAGGTGTGTCTTGATCAAGTTGAATCTGCGTGTGAAAGCGCCTCTAACTAGTTTTCAGTCTATGGCACTTAGTCTCCTTGTTTGTCGTGAAAATTAGTTTGGCGGCTATTTAAAACAGAAGGCTACGAATGTTTGGGGAACTAAATAACAATCTTTGGGTATTTATCTTAATGTTGAGATTGTGACTATTCCACTACTTAAAAATACAACTAGGTTGTTTACAGTATGAGCTTATAATGAATTAAATAAGCGGGAGTGGTGTCCTTTATAGTAAAAAAGTATATAAATAACTTTTCTTGTTCAAGTTCTTTTTATGTCATTTGGCTTGTTGATCGTTAATCATCTCAATATTTTATTCTAATTTCCGAGAATTTTTTTATAGTGAGAATCTCTCCAACTGGAATGAGCAGTAGCAACCTTCTGACATGAATAGGCCATAGTGTGAATTCTGAACTAAACAGTAATGGATATTTGTGAAGCTGTTGGGGTAAAGCAAAAAACAAATATCTGCTTAAGTAATCCAGAAAAATATTTAAAATCTTTTCTCTTCTTAATTCAACAACCTCACTCGTTAAGATATGACCATTCTCAAGGCCAGTCACTCTAATGATGACAACTGGGTATTACACTTAGTTGCCTCTAAAAACCATGGTTTAGTTGCCTCTTTATCTAACGGTTTCATCAACATCTATTCTTTGAAAGATACCAATCCAGGAAGAGATTTTGCTCCAATCAGATCATTCAAGGCTCACCATGGTTCAATCTCCTCTTTAAAAGTCATCAATGACGATTTGATTGCCAGCGCTTCAGTTGATGGTGTTAACGTTTTTGATTTAAGAAATTCAGATGATAAGCCAATTCATGTTTTTAAATCTCCTAGAAATTTACCGTTTTTATCAATTGATGTTAAAAACAATTTGATCGCAGGTGGTACTGAATTGAAAGGTGCTGATGCTGAATTATTTATTTGGGACATAAATACACAAGAATTAGTGCGATCATTCAACGATTCTCATCATGATGATATTACAGATATCAAGTTTCATCCAACAAATGATAAATTTTTATTAAGTGGCTCTACTGATGGTTGTGCTAATATCTATGATTTGGAAATTGAAGAAGAAGAAGATGCACTGTATCAAGTCATTAATTATGCTTCTATTCACTCTACTGGTTGGTTATCAGAAAAACGAGTTTACACTTTATCTCACATGGAAACTTTTGCAATTCATGAGCTAAATGATACTTCTGATGATTTAACAGAACCTAAATTAATTGACTTTGGTGATATTAGGGAATCATGGGACTGTGAATACGTTGTTGATATATATCCTGGTTTCATTCCAACTGGTTCTAATTCTAGAAACGTTGCTACTATATATCCATTCAAAGATGAAACAATTGACCTAAGTAAAGGGATCAAGCTTAACAGTGCACATGGTGAAGAAGTTATTAGATCTGTCTATGTTAACCCTCAATCAGGGCTGATATACACAGGAGGTGAAGACGGTTGTTTGAAAGTCTGGAAATCGGAAACTGTTCTAGATGCCCCAACTTCATTCCTCGTCAAAGCTGATGAACCTATGGGTGATGATGATGATAGTCTGTTGAGCGAAAAGAAGAAGAAAGAAAAGAAAGAGAAGAAGGAAAAGAAAGATAAAAAGCATAGAAAGCATAGAAAAGAGAAGAAAAAGAATAAAGAACACAGATTCAAACCATATTGAAAATCTTCAGTATATTATAATGATCAACAATACAAAAATCGGTACAAAAACAGAAAAATAAAGGTAGTTCTAGTAACAAAAATCGATTTATTTAGTATTATCTCCAAACATTCGAACATCTGCGTAATGTAAACAAATCCAAATTAAGAAACAAATTAAAATTGGTTGAACCCTTAGATTTTAAGCGGGTTTAACTTTAAAGTAAATCGCCCAATTCTGTCTTGAGCTAAAGCCTAAACATCTTGAATCTCTGATACTTTCTCTCTTTTCTCTCTAGAAAAAATCTATAATTTGTTTCTATTTTTATCACCTCTTGCAGAAATTTATCACTAAGAATCTCAACTTAGTTTTTCAAAAAATTCATCGTTCTTTTTCGGAGGCTTGACTTGTGAATACACAACTCAACCAATTAACTGGACACCACACACATTCAACCAATGGCACCACCAACCACCATGTATCAGCCAGGTGCTGTACTAACAGTTGGCTCCCACCAAGCAATTGTGCAGAAGTACTTCTCAGAAGGTGGTTTTGCCCATGTTTATCAAGTCAAGATTAGTCCTGAAGAAAATGGAACTGATATTGCATGTCTTAAAAGAGTTGCTGTCCCTGACAAGAAGAGTTTGAATAACTTAAGAGCAGAAGTCGACTCAATGAAGAGATTATCTGGCAAACGTCATATTGTTTCCTATATAGATTCTCATGCTGCTAGAATGAGTGATGGTAATGGGTATGAAGTGTTTGTATTAATGGAATTATGTGAAAATAAAGGTCTTATTGATTTTATGAATACTAGATTACAGAATAGATTAACAGAGTCAGAGATTTTGAGAATAATGGGTGAAGTCACAGAAGGTGTTTGTGATATGCATGCTTTAACTCCTGCTTTAATTCATAGAGATATCAAAATTGAAAACGTTTTAATCTCAGGAAATGGAGACTATAAATTATGTGATTTTGGTTCTGCTTCTTTAGTTTTAAGACCTCCTAGAAATGCAGATGAATTTGCTATCTTACAGAATGATGTTTTAACAAATACAACACCTCAATATAGAAGTCCTGAGATGTTAGATCTTTATAGAGGATTACCAATTGATGAGAAGTCTGATGTTTGGGCATTAGGTGTCTTTTTATATAAATTATGTTACTATACTACTCCATTTGAAGCTAAAGGTGAGTTTGCTATACTACATGCTCAATTTGAATTCCCTCCAAGACCTCATTATTCTGATAGATTGAAAAATTTAATTAGTGTTCTATTAAGAGAAGATCCTCGTCGTCGCCCAAACACTTATCAAACTCTAGAAGAAGTCTGTAAAATGAGAAATATTCCTGTTCCAATTGAAGATTACGTTAAACTGAAACAAGCGAAATCATTATCAGAAAGAGAACCAAGAGCATTACCACCTCAACCTCCAAAATCACTAAATCAACAATCTCAAACTCCAAATATCATAAAACCAAATGTTCCACTCCCACCAAAGAAATTTGTTCCTAATCCTTCATTAGCCAAAGTTCAAACTCCAATTCAAAATGTTCCTATTTCAAATGCAAAATATGGTTATAATATCCCAGCTACTTCAACAAACGATTTACATGCTCTAAATAATGAACCAAAAACTCAAAATCTAAGGTCTTCTCAAACTGAACAATTCAATAAATATTCAAATGAACTTGCACCTCCAAAGCCAAAAAGACCAGTATCAGTCGCTTCAAATATTCAAAATTTAAATAAATCAATGGGTAATTTATCAATAAATCAACAGCCTAAGAAATTCCCAATCGTGCCACCAAAACCTAGCAAATACATTGATAGTAACGTTCAAACAGAAAACGAAACTCCAATTACAAGACCAGCTAGAAAAAGACCTCAAAGCATGTACGTTGCATCACCAGCGATCACAACAAATGAAGTTAACGAAAATGTAACAGGTTCGAATTTAAAGAGAATTATTTCAGGTTTATCAATTAGCAGTGGGATTACAACTTCTTCAAAAGGTGATAATCATATTGATAGTAATATTGATTTCTTAAAAAATTTAGAACAACAAGATTCTGGTAAATCATGGGTTCAGCAACATACTGGTGGTAGTTTAAGGTCATTACGTCATATTAGTACAGGAAGCAAAAAAGTTTCAAACTTAGTCAGTTCTTTCACTGGTAAATTTAGTCGTCCTTCATCTAGAAGTAGTTCAAGAGCTTCATCAATTCATGAAAGTTTTGGTACTGTGAATTCAAATCATACAGGTACTTCAGTGAAATATAGATCAACTAGTCAGGATTATATTGAAGAAGAAGAATTAACTTCATTAAGTAATAAACCACAAAAACTGAGTAGATCATCATCAATTCAAAGACGTGTTAAACAATTAATGAATAGATCAAATGATCCACCAATTGTGAAAACTGCATATGGTTATGGAACAGAAATCTATAATGATGAAACTTCTAAGAACGACGTTGATGATGATGGATTCACCAAACCAAAGTTATACAAGAACTTACAACCTATCCAATCAAAGAAAATACAAGTTCCACAAACTCCACCTTCTTTATCATCTCAATCTACACCAAGCACAGTCACTAAAACTCCTCAAAACAATGTCATTAATCAATCACCTCAATCCACATTGAAAAAAAAGGCACCACCTCCAAAACCTAAGAAACCTACTCATTTAAGAACAGATGAAATTTCAAGTTCCCAAATCAAATCCAATAAAACCAATTCCACCAATGGTCAATATCTTTCAGTCACTAATCAAAATGGACTGGTTAAAGTACAATCCATAGAGAGTGAGATCTCAGATTTTGATGAATGGGAGAAGAAGTTCCATGAAAAGTATCCAAATCATGTATAACTGTTAATTTAGACATCTCAATGTAAATTGTTGATAGAAAGCTTGTGTATTTCTACTACATAAGTAGTGGCTTTACCAGTAATAATTTCGTATGTCCGATATAGGTGTGTTTTTTTTGCTATGACTCAAAATTCTTCCGATTTGACCACCATAAAATTTATTTCCTAAACCAATTGGATTTTATATCAAAGATGATTGCCTCTAGAAACATTACCAGACGTTGTTTCTCAACCACTCAATCCCTTGCTAAAACTTTAAGAATCGGTTTAATTCCAGGTGATGGGATCGGTCATGAAGTCATTCCAGCTGGTCGTCAAGTCTTACAAAGCTTATCAAAAGATCATGGTTTAGATTTCGAATTCGTTGAATTGAAAGCTGGTTTTGAACATTTCAAACAAACTGGTACTGCCTTACCAGAAGAGACTGTCGAAACTTTGAAAAACCACACTGATGGTGCCTTATTTGGTGCTGTTTCTTCTCCATCTACTAAAGTTGAAGGTTACTCTTCACCAATTGTTGCTTTAAGAAAAAAACTAGGTTTATACGCTAATGTTAGACCAGTCAAATCTGTTGATGATGGCTTTTCAAGACCAGTTGATATGGTTATTGTTAGGGAAAATACTGAAGATTTATACGTTAAAGAAGAAAGAATATTTGAAAATGCTGATGGTACTAAAACTGCTGAAGCCATTAAAAGAATCTCTGAATACGCATCCACCAGAATTGGTAAAATCGCTTTAGAAATTGCTTTACAACGTCAAGCCCAAAGAGATTTAGGTGCTGCTTCTTTACACAAATCTCCAACTGTTACCATCACTCATAAATCTAACGTTTTAAGTGTCTCTGATGGTTTATTCAGAGAAACTATCAGAAATTTCTATGACGCTAACAAAGAACAATACTCCACAATCTCATTACAAGAACAAATCGTTGATTCAATGGTCTACAGAATGTTCAGAGAACCAGAAATCTTTGACGTTGTTGTTGCTCCAAACTTATACGGTGATATCTTATCTGATGGTGCTGCTGCTTTAGTTGGTTCATTAGGTGTTGTTCCAAGCGCTAACGTTGGTGAAAACTACGTTATTGGTGAACCATGTCACGGTTCTGCTCCAGATATCCAAGGTAAAGGTATTTCTAACCCAATCGCTACTATCAGATCAACTGCATTATTATTAGAATTCTTAGGTTATCCAAAACCAGCTGCTGATATCTACAACGCTGTTGATGCCAACTTAAAGGAGAACGCCATTAAAACTCCAGATTTAGGTGGTAACTCTTCTACTCAACAAGTTATTGACGATATTGTTAGACGTTTATAAATTTATACAGTTTTATAGTTTAAAATGAAAAATTGATTAGTTTGATACTTAATCTTCAAATCCATTCCATTCTTCGTCTTCAGGTTGTAGTTCTATATCATCGTATTTTTCTTCTTTTTGTTCTTCTCCTTGCTCAGTGTTATATTCTTCGATTTTGTCCTGTTTTAAGTTATTACCAGCATCACGAATGAATAGAGCTGCAAAAAACCCAATACCACCGTCAATCTTTGGCATAACTCTTACACAACCACCTGCAATTTCTTCTGGATTTTCAAATTCAGTCTTTGAAAATTCTTCAGGAATACCTCTTCTTTCCCAAGTCGGTATTATTTCAGATCTCTTCGCTAATCTCCAACCAGCTGCTTTGATATCCACATTAACTAACAAATCACCAACAACTCTTTCATTTTCTTGTGCATGGATTGAACAAGTTGAATAAATAACTCTTTTAGCGTTTGGAAAACTTAAAGCATGTTTCATTATAGAAAATTGAAATGACGATAATTTCAACAATCTTTGTTCATCATACTCTTGTCTTAAAGATCTATCAAAAATACCACTTCCTGAGCAAGATGGATCAACTAATAATCCTGTAACTTGTTTGAAATTCTCTGGTTTTGTAGATGTGAAGTCTGCCACTGTTGGTTGAACACATTTCAAAGCACCAGCTGTCTTTAACATTCTCTTTAAAGTGATGCCTCTATTTGTGTCTCTTTCAAATGCAAATACAGAATCTTTGGTGTTCTTCAATAACATAGCTAGATGGGTGGTTTTATTACCTGGAGCAGCGCAAGCATCAATAACAATATCTTCATCAGCTTTGGGGTTTAAGATATATGCAGGGAAACAAGAAGCTCTATCTTGAATAATAATTTCACCGTTTAAATAACTTTTGAAACTGGTGATTTTGGTCTTTGGAGAGACACCAATTAAATTTGGAATATATTCATCAATATAGTATTCTTTCTCGCTGATATCCTCTATTCTTTCAATCTTTTCAAATCCTTTATATTCTAAATCTTCTATAACAGTTTCTAATGTTGTCTTTATAGTATTAACTCTAATCCATCTAACTGGAGAAGTGGAATCATCAGCATCCTCATCTTCTTCGATTAATTCATCAAGGCTTTGAACACCGTACTTCAATTTCAATTTAGTGAATTCACCCATTAATCTAGTCTTGTGGTTCAACACTTGATCTTTCAACTTTGATTTACCCATATGAATTCTTTGTTGTTTAGTAAGTAGAAGATCATGAACCATAATAACAGCAACATCTTCTTTCAAAGTTTTTTCATAGTCTAAGATCTTTGATTTTTTAATGATCTCAAGAATGAACTTCTTATATTTCCATACTGATAGTATAAGAGCAAAGATCTGCTTTGGATTAGTTTTAATCTTTTTTTGCTCAGATTCTCTAAAAACTTGTCTTTTTAAGTCATTTTTATCGGTTAAATTGATGAACTTCGCGGCATCCCAGTACACACCCATGATTGGGAGACTAATACGGAGTTAAACAGTAACTTTTCTTTACTAAAGATCTAATTTAAACATTTTAGTTTGATATTCAAAGCTCATCGCTCTAATAAAAATTTATATTACTGGTGTTTGGATGTGAAATTTATTAAAAAAATGTAAACAAAAATGGAGTTTAAACTCTCGAATTGAAGTTTTCACTTAACATTTAAATTCAATCCTTTCCTGTACTTATCTCCGTTTATTGGTTTCAGATTCACTTAAAAAGACTAAATTGACTCTCTTTTTCAACATATATCAAGAGCTACATATTACCATCCTCCTTCTTTAAAAATTTGCCCAAAAAGATTCAATAACAAAAGACCGCTGCAGGGTTGAATTTTAATACATAGTAAAAAAGAATTTAAAAGAATTTCATTAGATTTTTACTACAATTATGAGTACTAAAATAAAACAAGAAGTTGAAAAACGTAAAATTGACGAGGTTGAACAAGATGACTCCAATGGTAATCATATCCATACAGAATTAAATGACAAAACCATTATCGTGCCATCAGTTGCCCCAAAAATCAATTATATTCCATTGAAAACGGGTTTATGTTATGATGTTAGGATGAGATACCATGCAAAGATTTTCACTTCATACTTTGAATATATCGATCCTCATCCAGAAGACCCAAGAAGAATTTACAGAATTTACAAAATTCTTGTGGAAAATGGTTTAGTTACAGATCCAACTTTATCTGGTATTGATGAAATTGGTGATTTAATGTTAAAAATTCCAGTTAGAGAAGCATTGGCTGAAGAGATCTTACTAGTACATACCAAAGAACATCTAGACTTTCTGGAATCAACTATTACAATGACAAAAGAGAAATTAATGGAGGAAACTGAAAAAGGTGATTCTGTTTATTTTAACAATGATTCACTTTTAGGTGCTAAATTAAGTTGTGGTGGTGCTATTGAAGCTTGTAAAGCTGTTGTTGAAGGTAAAGTGAAAAATTCATTGGCTGTTGTTAGACCACCTGGTCATCATGCAGAACCAGATGCTCCAGGTGGGTTTTGTTTATTTTCAAATGTTGCAGTTGCTGCTAAAAACATTCTGAAAAATTATCCAGAATCTGTTAAAAAGATAGTCATTTTAGATTGGGATGTTCATCATGGTAATGGTACTCAGAAGGCTTTTTACAATGATCCAAGTGTCTTATACATTTCTTTACATAGATATGAAGCTGGTAAATATTATCCAGGTACTATTGCAGGTGCAGCAGATCAAGTTGGTGAGGGTGAAGGTGAAGGTACTAATATCAACATTCCATGGCCAGTTGGTGGTATGACTGATGCTGATTACATATATGCTTTTAATAGAGTTATCATGCCAGCTTGTCATGAATTTGAACCGGATTTAGTTATTATTTCATCCGGGTTTGATGCAGCAGATGGTGATATGATTGGTCAATGTCATGTCACTCCAGGTGCTTACGGTCATATGACCCACATGCTTAAATCTTTAGCTAAAGGTAACTTAGTCGTTGTGTTAGAAGGTGGGTATAATCTAGATTCTATTGCTATTAGTGCATTAGCTGTAACCAAAGTGTTGATTGGTGAACCACCAGATGAATTGAAAACAAAAATTCCAAGAAACGAAGCAATTAAAACAATTGATGAAGTTATTAAAATTCAATCCAAGTATTTCAAATCCTTAGCTGCAATGGGTTATGCTGCAGTTGATCACTCATTGCCAGTTGGTCCAGGTAATAAATTATTCGGTTTACAAGAAGCTATTAGAAATCAACAATCAAATATATTATTCAAAAAACACAAATTTATAAATTTACCAATTCTATTAGATAATTTCTCATCAGAGAATCAGATTTTAACGAGTGAAGACATTTATGAAAAAGAAACTATTGTCATTGCAATCCATGATCCAGCTGAAGTTTGGGCTAAAGTTGATCCGATTACAGGTTTAATTGATCCAGGAGAATCAACTATAATAGATTCAACTCTAAAATTATTTAACTGGTCTTTAGAACAAAAATTTGGATTTATCGATATCAATATCGCTGATTCTATAAATGAAAGTGGGTCAACTTATGATGAAAGTTCATCAGCTTCTGAAATCTTATTATACATATGGGATAATTACATTCAATATTTCTTTAAAGCTCAAAAGATAGTATTTGTTGGGTTTGGTAGTTCTTACACAGGTATTGTTCATTTATTAGGACATAAAGAATGTCGTGCCAAATGTAAGGCAGCTATTTCATTCATAGATAGAGTTCCATTAAAACCAATAGTACCATTAGTTGATGAAGCAATGACTGAATGGTTTTTCAAAAATTCATTGGTCTTCACTTCTAAACTTCATAGTTGCTGGGGTCTAGACGGTTCAGAAACCAAGAAACCAAGAAGAAAATTTGGTAGAGTTATCAAAAGTGATAATGATGGATTAGATAACATTGTTGAAGAAAGATTTGAAGAAGCTACTGATTTCATTTTAGATTCCATAGAAGAATTTGATAGCAGTGAAAATTAAGAAGGAGATTACTGCTATATCTAGAAAACAGTATCATGAATTAATGTAAAAATAATAAAAAATAACCTAGATATTTATAAACAATAAACTTCTCATTAATATTAATATCAAACAAATCATTTTGTACTATCGAGATGCCAGCTGGAAATTTTTATTTAACCGATCAAGAAAATTTTTAAATCTCATCTCATCGCCTAATTAATTTTAAACCATACTGTTAATAAAATGGTTGCAAGAAGACTTAAAGGGAAATCTAATGGCAAAGGCTTAAAAGCATCGCTAGCTTTACACCAAGCCAACACTGCACAAAAGGCTATCATCACCAAAAAAAGAGAAAATTCAGAAAAGAACAAACCAGTCAAATCAATTCAAAAGCATAATAATAATCATACAATACAACAAAACAAGAAATTCCTTCCTTTTAAACCAACAGATGTTGTGTTACTTGTGGGTGAAGGTGACTTCTCATATGCTTTAAGTATTTTGAAAGAGAAATACATCAAGCCTGAAAATTTAATAATAACGAGTTATGATTCTTCATATAATGAATTACAATTGAAATATCCAAATACATTTGTTAAAAATTATGATGAAATCGTTAACACTTATAAATGTAAAGTGTTTTTCAAGATTGATGGGACTCAATTATTGAAAAGTTTTAGAATTCTGAATAAACCAAAATTAGTTAAAATTTTAGGTGTTGAACACATAGATGTTATCATGTTTAATTTCCCACATACAGGTAAAGGTATCAAAGATCAAGATAGAAACATCAGAGATCATCAAATCCTGGTATTAGGATTCATGAAATCATGTCAAGAGCTGTTTAAAATGGCTGCTATTTTCCGTAGAACTAAAATATCTGATGTTAATATTGCTGAACAAAGAGATGAACCAAAGATTGTTTTAACTGTTTTTGAAGGAGAACCATATAATTCATGGAATATCAAAATGTTATCTAAATCATTGGGACTACATGTTGAAAGATCAAACCAATTTCAATGGGATTTATTCCCAGATTATCATCATAGAAGAACAAATAGTGAACAAAGTACTACAAAGGAAGCAAGTGAAAGAAAGGCTAAAATTTATATATTTGCTAAATTCAGAAAAACTGAAGGTAAAAACGGTAAAAATGATGATGATAATGATAGTGATTAGACTCATAGTAATATACATGTAATAATTACAGTGAATTACTAAATTTGAAGAATGATGTGTCATTAAAAATAAATATATATATATATAATCGTAGCAAAAGTATAATTAGGTTGGGAACATCGTCACCATATCCTTCAGCTTGAAAACTTCTGAGGTAATTGGATCTTTGATGGAATTATCATCTAACTCTTTCAAATCAGCAGTATATTGGAATAATTTAGTCTTATCAAAGATATTACCATTTGGCAACATGACTGGATTTTCAAATAAAAATGATTTAACCTGATGAGAATAAGGTAATTCATCGCTTAACTTATTTAATTCTATTGAACAAACGGGACAATTATTGACGATTGGACTGTTTGTATCTTGTCTTGATGCCATTTTCTTCTTCAATAAAATTTCAAAATTTAGATCTTCTTTATTTCTAGATTCACATTTACATGATTTTGTCTTCAAAGAAGATATACCGATTGATAAATAAACTAATAGTGGATCATCTTGTGGGATTCCAGACATCTTGTAATAAATTTCAAGAAATAAATTATTTAAAGTACTGAATCTATCATTAGATAATAATTTTGAATATTTTTCAAATTTTGCTTCATTCTCCTTATTTATCATTAATAAACCTGAGCCTGATTTAATATCATTGAAATTCGTCTTTGTGAACTGAACGATATGGGTATTGAATATATTTAAAGCTTCTGACAGCTGACCAAGTTTAATGAATTCAATATATTCTTGAAATCTTGTTTGAAATTCTAAATTTGATTTATTTTTCTTTAAATAACTTTTGTTTTCTTGAATCCATTCAATTAAAGGTACTAGATCATGATTAATTATAATTGAGTTGGATATCTTTCTTGAATTTAGAATGACATCAGAATCAATCAATTTTTCAAATTTCAAATCCTTTAACAGCGTTAAACCTGAATCATTTTCACTAGAATAGTTATTCCTTAACAAATAGTCAATTATTAGCAAATTAGTCTGATCTCTGTACCAGTTTAATAAACTTTCATTATTCAACCCATCTTTGTCCTGATTCAATTTTTGTTTAATTTCCTTCAATTGTAACAATTTATCAACTCTTGCCTTAATCCTTGATATTAACTCCTGTTCTAATTCATTCCTCGCTTCGATTCTCTTTTGGTACTGTTTCATTGAAGTGATTATCTGTCTTAGTTTTGCTCTTTTTAAGTCAGTATCATTGCCACAAGCGGTTAATTGTTTGAAGAGATCATCAAGTTTCCTAAACTGTTTCTCATCAATCTTTTGAACATCTTTGATATTCTTCCTCAACAGCTCGTAGGGGACTCTGAACATCGCTTCTTGTGCCTTCAAGTGGAAATCCACGGTGGTATCATTGACAGCCATGCCTAATTGCACTAACAGCAGCACAATATCACTAATGTCTGATAACAAATATTTTCATAAATTAACCGCATCTCCAGTAATTTGCTCTTATCAAAGTCCTATTCCGAGGGTATTTCACGTGACTGGGCTCGGAAGTAGTATTCCGGTTAAATATCGAGATCCGGTTTGTCACAAATTTGATATAAAGCCAACATGAAATTTCACTCTTCTTTATTAATGTGTCAATCGATCATAGCATCAATTCCAGTAAGCTAATATTCACCCAATGATAGTCATAGAACAAACACAAATAGGAAGAAATTAGTGCTATAAAAAGGTAAAAAACACACCGAAATCGGCTCAAACTTTGTCAGGAATTCAAAATCGGTCCCGAGATTGAAATCAATAAAAAAAAAAAAATCAAGGAAATTTGGCTTCTTTGACCTCAGACCAATTCAAGCTAACATCAATCCAATCCAAACATGCTTAGATCATCAGTCGTTTCAGCTAGAAGAACATTCGCCACTTCTGTCAACGAATCCCTACTCCCAAAAAAATACGGTGGTAAATTCACCGTCACTTTATTACCAGGTGATGGTATTGGTAAAGAAGTCACCGATTCAGTTGTTGAAATCTTCAAATCTCAAAACGTTCCAATTGAATGGGAAACCGTTGATGTTCACGGTGACTCCAAAGAAGGTGTCAAAGAAGCCGTCGACTCTTTAAAAAGAAACAAAGTTGGTTTAAAAGGTATCTGGAAAACTGAAGTTTCTCAATCTGGTCAAGGTTCTTTAAACGTCGCTTTAAGAAAAGAATTAGATATTTACGCTTCTTTAACTTTGATCAAAAACATCCCAGGTGTTAAAACCAGAATGCAAGATATCGATTTAGTCTTAATCAGAGAAAACACTGAAGGTGAATACTCTGGTTTAGAACATGAATCTGTTCCAGGTGTTGTTGAATCATTAAAGATTATCACTGCTAAAAAATCTGAAAGAATCGCTAAATTTGCCTTTGATTTCGCTAAAAAGAATGGTAGAACTACTGTCACTGCTGTCCACAAAGCTAACATCATGAAATTAGCTGATGGTTTATTCAGACAAACCGTTAAAAACATTGGTGCTAAATACTACCCAGACATTGAAGTTAAAGATATCATTGTTGATAACGCTTCCATGCAAGCTGTTGCCAACCCACAACAATTCGATGTTTTAGTCACTCCAAACTTATACGGTGCTATCTTATCAAACATTGGTACAGCTTTAGTTGGTGGTCCAGGTTTAGTTCCAGGTGCTAACTACGGTAGAGAATACGCTGTTTTCGAACCTGGTTCCAGACATGTTGGTTTAGATTTACAAGGTAAACATCTTGCTAACCCAACTGCTATCATCTTATCATCTGTTTTATTATTAAGACATCTAGGTTTAGATGCTCATGCTGACAAAATTTCAGATGCTGTTTACAAAGTCATTGCAGATGGTAAAACTACCACTCAAGATATTGGTGGTTCAGCCTCTACTGAAGAATTCACTGAAGCTATCATTAACGAATTACAAAACGCTTAGATCTGAAAATAGATTATACACGAGAATTTTATAGATATTTATCATTTACAATTTTAATGAGACGAGATTATATTAGATGAAGGGTTGTAGTTTTGTGTGCTTGTTGGTGGTTACTGGTATTGTTATATTACTATAGTAACTGCTCTTTATTCTAAAGTCTAGAAGTGGTGTCTGGATGTGGATCTTGAAGTTTTTGAAAAGCGATGAACTTCGAACCGCACACTATCAACACACTACGATAAATAGCTATAATGACTATCCAAAAGGCTTATCAGAATCTACATAAACAATTGCTTATTAATGTCAAAGCATCCACTTTAAAGCAAAATGCTCAAACTCTACAGAAAAAGATCGCTTTATTAAAATATGAAAAAGTAAATGCTTTAAGAGCTCAACAAACTGATAACGTTTTACAAATCGATAAAGAAATTAAGGAACTTGAACAAAGATCTAAAGATCCACCAGTGGAATTAGACTCTAAACTATTAGACGGTTTAAAGGTTTCAAATGATGGTTCAAAGCATAATATCACCCATATTAATGACGTTGCAAATTTTCTATCATATCAAAGAACTTATCAAGAATTAATTGAAAGGTATAATCCAGGTTTAAGAATGACTCAAGAAGATAAAATTAGAAAAACTGCACATAAAGTTGGTTTTGAATTACCAGAAGAATTCAACAAAAAATAATATTTTGATATCGAATATATACAGCACATAGTTAAAAGAAATTCAACGGTAATATAATGAAAATGAGTGATGTAGTAAGTAGATAAATACGTAGAACTATATCAAAATTTGTGTATTTAAAAGGAAAGTTTTGATTGCTTCTTACCTTTTGTTTCGGTTTTTTCAATTTTACGTTTCTTTATGGTTTGTTTCTTATCAAATTTCTCTAATTGTTCTTTTCTTTCCTTTGCACCTGATTTTTGTAATTCTTCACTTTTCTTAATAAATTCCTCATCATCAGCTTTCTTGCCTGTTAAAGATTCTAAAAGTTTGATTTCTTCACCCCAAAGAAGATCATTTTCATCAGTTGGAGTTTCTAAAACAATTGGAATGTTTTCAACTCTTGGAGAGTTTGCAATGATTCTAAAGACTTCTAATCCTAAGAACCCAAGCCCTAGTCTTTGATGTAAATCTCTATTAGCACCTAATGGGGCTTTAGAATCGTTTAAATGAATTGACGATAAATATTCCTTGCCAATAATTTTATCAAAATCATCAAAAAATTTATTAAAATCTTTTTCTGTTCTAATATCATAACCAGCCGCAAATGTATGACAAGTATCAATACAAACACCGACTCTTGATTTATCTTCAATTAAATCAATGACATCTCTAATATCTTGTAAATTGGAACCAATTAGATTCCCAGTTCCCGCCATATTTTCCAGAACTATCTTAACAGTTGAAGTTTCCTTTATGGCTCTATTAATATTTTTAGCTAGCTTCTTAATACCTTCAGCATGATCTCCATCTAAACTTGAGCCAGGATGGAAGTTATATAAACCAATTCCTAATTGTTCACATCTTTGTAAATCATCTAAAAATCCGCCATATGCTTTTTCTTCTTTAACTTCGTCTGGATTGGCTAAATTAATAAAATATGAACCATGAGGTAGAATATCAGTCTTTGGATTATAACCATGAAGTTCACAAAGTCTTTTGAACTCATTTTCTTCCTTTTCTGTGATTTTAGGAGAATCCCATTTTCTAGGACTTTTCAAAAAGAATGCAAATGAATTAGCACTGGATTGAAGTTAGTATTGAATTAAACTAAAATTGTGTTTTTAGATGACCTACCCTATTCTTCTTGCGTTCAAAACGGAGTTGGAAACACCTGGTTATAATGTTAGTATGAGTGAGTGTTAGTTTTAGTTGATTATGGAACTTACCTCCAGATGCACGAACATGAGCTCCGAATTTATATTTCAATCCTGTGATCTTTTCGAATTCAATCTTGATAGCTTTCTTTCTATTGAAGTTTCTAGTTAGTATTGATTGATTTGAAGTATTTTGGTAGACTTACGGTGGCATTTTTTCTAATTCTGATAAGACTTTACTGATTAATTTGTCTCGCGCTGTTGTTTTTTTCCAATCATTATTCAGATATTTTATACGCGATGCGATGAGCTTTGAGTTAAAAAAATTAATTACATATTATCAAATTTATACAATTTCACGAATCATCTCATTTCTTTTTGTTCTTTTTGGCGTTCTTCTTAGCTGCTTCTTCAGCTTTTCTCTTCTTTTTCGCAGCTTCTACTTGTGCAGGAGTTTTAGGAGCTGCTTTGAAGAAACCGTCTAATCTACCTTGGGTACCAGTTTTCAATCCTTTTTGTAATCTTTTGACACCAGCTTTAATTCTTTCTTCAGAGAAACCTTTTTCCTTAACCATGAAATCAATCAAAGCTTGTTCTTGGGGTTCTGTCCATTTTAATTCAACCTCTGAACCTTTAATAACATCAGGTTCCAAGAATAATTTTCTAGCATCTTCATATGGCCAATCTTCGGGCACTTGATATTTACAATTTGGAGTTTCTTCAATGTATTTAATGACATTTTCAATTGTTTTATGTTCTTTGATCAATTTGAAAGCTGTAACAGGTCCAACACCTCTAATAGATTCACAATAATCACATCCTAATAAAATACTTAAATCAACAAATTGATGAATATCCATATCTAAACCTTCTAAGACTTTATCGGTATCAATTTCTTGAATTGGTTCTTTTCTTTGTTCTGAAAACGTTAAATGTCTTAATAAATATGGGGTTTTATAACATAACGTATCCATATCTTCAGAAGCAGCACCATAAACTTTACCAGCTTTAGCAAGTTCTGCACACTGAGCTTCAGCTTCACATGGAGCTTCAACAATTGGGATCCCCATTAATCTCAATAATTTTTTAGCTTCTTCATTTTGTTCTCTTGTAACTCTGACTGTTCTTCTTTGAAATTTGGCAATTTCTTCAGCAGTACCTGTATCTTTCAAAGCTTCAGCAGATTTTTCTGCTGCTTCTTTAAGTTTAGTTCTTTTAGCTAATTCACCACCTTTCATATCTGGTGGTTTACCATCAAAGACATAGACTGGTTTAATTGAATAATCAACTAATCTTAAAGTTCTATAAAACATACCCATTAAATGAGAGGTAGTTTCCCCATCTTCATTGGTCAAATGTTGACCATCTTGTTGCCTTACTGCAATTAAGAATTGATATAAACACATAGAAGCATCAATGGCAACTTTTCTCCCAAAAAAAGTTTTAATATCACTTGATCTTGAAGCTAATGGGGCTTGTTCAGTCAACAGCTTGTTTAAACCTATTCATAAGTATTAGTAATTTAGACCGTGTAAGATATTTCACAATGAACTCACCTTTAATACCCATATTTCCAGTACAATTCCAATCAATTTTGATTAAAAGAAGAAAAGAAACGCGTCGCGTAAAGAATTAATTTTGTTAAAAATCGGTATTATCTAATTCTGTCACGTGATGATTTGAAGCGATGTCCCGTTTTAGTTTTTTTTGTTAATTTTTTTTTATTTTGATACTTTCAATCAATTTGAACAATCAAAATCATCAAATCATCTGATTCATTTCGACTCAACGTTCTCAATTGATCCCAGACTCGGTTGAATAATACAAAAGAAATGTTCGGCAGATCAAATACATCAACTGGATTTGGTGGTTTCGGATCTAGTAACACTGGATCAACATTTGGTTCAACAAACAATAATAACAATTTGAGTACAGGATTTGGAGCTTCCTCAAATACTGGTAACACTGGCAGTGGTATGTTTGGTGCTAGCTCTAACAGTACTACTAGCTCATTTGGTGGATCTTCCAATAGTGCATTCGGTGCCAAACCTTCAGGTATGTTTGGTTCCACCACCACAACACAACCTTCAACATCTCCATTCGGTTCCTCATTTGGTTCAAATAATAACAACGCATCTGCTTCAGGTGGTTTATTTGGTGCTAAACCTGTGAGTAGTGGGTTTGGAGGTGCCTCTACCGGAGGTTTTGGTGCTGCCAATAATAATAATACATCACCATTTGGAGGTAGTTCAAATACAGGATTTGGAGGTATCAATTCACAACAAAATCAAGGTACTGCAATCAAACCATTCACTGCATTCATGGAAAAGGATACCACAGGTACTAACTACTTCGAAAATATTTGCTGTATGCCAGAATATAAAAATTATTCATTTGAAGAATTAAGAGCTCAAGATTATGAACAAGGTAGAAAAACAGGTACCGGTCAACAAGGTACCACTGGCTTTGGTGGTGCATCTACTTCACCATTTGGTGCTTCTAATACCACTACTAGTGCATTTGGTGCTACTAACAACAACACCTCTGGTGGTTTATTTGGTGCAACTAACAATAACACCAGTACTGGATTTGGTTCAAATAATACCAATGCATTCGGTTCAAATAATAACCCAAGTGGAGGATTATTTGGTGCATCTAATAATAATACAACTTCTGCATTTGGATCAAATAGTAATACTGGATTTGGTTCTTCGTTTGGAGCTAACAAACCTGCCTCTTCAGGATTTGGTTCTACTGCTTCTGGTGGATTATTTGGTGCTAACAACCAACAACAATCAACATCTCCATTTGGTGCTTCTAATAATAATAACTCAGGTGGTTTATTTGGCTCAAGTAATAATACCTCAGGTGGTTTTGGAGCAGCTAATACTAATACTTCGGGTGGTTTATTTGGTTCCAATAACAATACATCTGGTGGATTTGGTGCACAACAATCAACCTCGCCATTTGGTGCTACTAATCAACAGAAAACTGGATTTGGAGGTGGATTTGGACAAACTAATACTACCGGTGGTGGTATGTTTGGTAACAACAATAATAATGCTACAAGTGGTGGTATGTTTGGTAATCCATCAACCCCATCAAACTCCTCATCAGGTGGATTATTTGGCTCAAAACCAGCGGGTACCACTGGGGGTTTATTTGGTAACAATACACAACAACCTGCTGCATCTGGTGGTATGTTTGGTAACAGTAATGCATCAACTACTGGAGGTGGCTTATTTGGTGCTAAACCAGCAGCAACTACAGGATTTGGTGCGACAAATAACACAAGTGGTGGATTATTTGGTAACAGTCAGCAAACAAACACAGGGGGATTTGGTGCTACTAATACTGCAACAACCGGTGGTCTATTTGGAACAAAACCAGCTGCTTCAACGGGTGGTTTGTTTGGTAACAACACAGCTCAACAACCAGCAACAGGTGGCTTATTTGGTAATAATACTGCTCAACAGCCAACATCTGGTGGATTATTCGGTAATAATGCAACTCAACAACCAGCTTCAACTGGTGGATTATTTGGAGCGAAACCAGCAGCTACAACAGGTGGATTATTTGGAAATAATGCTACTCAGCAACCTGCTACTGGTGGTGGATTGTTTGGCAATAACAACAATAATAATAATAATAATAATAACACAGCAACTACTGGTGGATTATTTGGATCAAAGCCAGCAGGTACAACTGGTGGGTTATTTGGTAATAACAGCACAACTACTTCAACTACTAGTGGACTATTCGGTGGTAATAATACAGCCGCTACATCAGCTGGTGGATTATTTGGTAACAACAATACTTCAACCACTACAGGTGGATTATTTGGTAACAATAACTCATCAACTACAGGTGGATTGTTTGGTAACAATAATAATAATGCATTACAAAGTCAACAACAATTAAATGCTGGTCAACAAGCTTATGTTGCCACCATTGATTCAAATCCATATGGTAGTAACCCACTATTCAATAATGGTACCAATAATGATGTTATCACAACTCAAATTAGAATTGAACCAATTGCTAAACCAATTAAAAATGAACCAAAACCACAAAATATTACAAATATTTATAGATTAACTCCAAAACCACTATTTGTTGCAAGAGATCTAAATAACTCATCATCTAATAACACCTTAACTTCAACCTCTAATAATACTATCAATGCACATATTTCATTAAAATTATCAGACTCTGAATCAAAAGCCAAATTACTAAATAATTTAACAGATGATGCTATTTTAGCAAGTGAAATATTTTCACCAAGAACCAATTATAAATCATTGACAATTGAAAGAAAAGCTATTGAAAATGGTAATAATACACTATTATTAACAGCAAGTCCAAATAATGAAACTCCTTCAAAGATTTTAAATTTCAGTGAAGAAAAGGAAAAGGAAAAGGATAAAGTTGTTAGTAAAAAATTATTTGATTCTGAACCAATTTCAAAACCAACTACTATTTCAACAACTTCAACAGCATTGAGTACAACAAATACAAAGACAAGACTAGAAGATGAAGTTTATGTTGATGAGGATGGATACTGGATTTCCCCAAGTCTTGAAGAATTAGAACAGTTATCCTTACTGGAATTACGTAAGGTATCAGGATTGGTAATTGGTCGTAAGGGACATGGTAAGATTGAATTTTTACAACCAGTTGATTTAACAACAGTTGGATCAATTAATTTAATGGCTGGTGGTATCGTTACATTTGAGAACCATTCCTGTATTGTTTATCCAAATGATTCAATTAATGATAAACCCACCAAAGTTGGAGAAGGATTAAACTTACCAGCAAGAATTACATTAGAAGGATGTTATCCAATGACAAAAGATAGTAATTTACCAATTAAAGATGCATCTCATGTTTTATACAAGAAACATTTAAATAGATTACAACATATTACAAATACCAAATTCATCTCCTATGACTCCAAGACCGGTGACTGGACCTTCACTGTCGATAAGACAGTTTGAAAATTGAGTGTATTTTAAATAAAATGAAAGATTAAATATATATCATGTAGTAATTTTCAACCGATGAGATTGTAAATTTGAGAGAATTTATTACGATTCGGAAGTTCGCGCTAATCGGCTGCATCGCATAAGTCGGTCGCGAAAGTTACTGTAACCGGTTCAATTTTGTCCGTTTTCAGCGATAGGATTTTTATTTTTTTGATAATTTTCGTTTGTTTGAAGATTTTCTCTCAACGAATAAAAAATTGAGATTAATTCAAAAATTCTTTCTTTCTTTTATTTAAATTTTAATATTCAATAACAAAAAGTAAGTACTGAGATTAACTGAAACTACACATTTCAATCCCTCCAATCGCAAGGATTCATTCTAACTTCAATTTACAGATCTTTTAATATGTTACCAGCCGGTGTTATCTTAGTTTTCGTCTTATTATTCTTAGTTGGTGAGTATAAACACAATTTACTTTCTTTCAAATAATTGAAGAAGAATTATTCCCACCGAACTCATACTAACAGATTATACCAGGTTGTGCCATCGTCGGTACCATTTCATACAACTACATGAAAAAGAGAAGATCAGCTTTACAACAATTCTAAATTAGATTAAATATTTAACATATTTCATTAATTTCTATCTTGTTTAAATTTTTTTCACCCTTTACTTTTGTTGAATTGTATCTATTGTTGCTTTCCTTTTTTTTATATCCTAATACCTTTTAACCTCAGGATTAGTATAATGATGTTTAAAACCGCTATGTTGTTTTTATGAATTTTTACAAAATTATTGTTGAAACCATGTGGTGGTTGGCAGTTTTTATTATATTTTCCTACAGTTCTTTTTTTATTTAAAGTCTTATCCAATGTTTACTTATAGTTGCAAATTCGCTGCCAGTTTGGTTGTTTAATACTACAGGATTATAATATTACATTAGCGTAGAATCTTGATAAATTTTAATATCTGTCAATATTTAGTACTTGTGACGCTTATCTTTTATTTTGATGGTATAAGTTGCCGGATTAATTTCAAAAAGGGAGAAAAACAATTGGTTGTCAACCTGCTGAAATTAAGCCGGGTTTTCTGCCATTTTGGCGGGAAAATGTGCGTTTTGGGCGATGGCTGGCTGCCCAATCGGAAAAGAGATACATTCTCCGTTTCCAGAGCGAAAATGGCGAAATAGTGAATGTTCGCATTGCGCAACTTTAAAAAACGAAATTTGTAGAAAAAGTTAAAGAAACTTCCGAAAAAACGAATTTTCCCTTTTCGATTTTTTTATTTACTTTAAAACCCAAAGAAGAAAACATCAAAATCACAAGATATTGAAAGAAAAGTGAGTATTTGACAGCTAAAATGCCATTGAAGTCCAGATCTAAGCTGAAAACTGTACACCACTGTGTGTCTTTTACAGCATTACCTTTTCAAACCATCAATCTGCCTTCATTTTCACTCATTTACCTCAACTTCAGAATAATTTGTTGATGTTTTTCATCACCAAAAAAGGCTTAATACCTCTTTGGGACGACTGGATTAGGAAGGTGACACTTGACACAAAAGTGATTGATCAATAAAACAAGTCAAACAGCATCAACAGATTCAATCACAGCTCAATCGAACGACGTTCCATCCTTCATTTTGACCTGTTATTGTCATTGTTTTGTTTAGCCCCTTAAAATCTGGATTTTTCTTGCTTTTTTCCACAATAATATTATTTAGTTCATACTAACAATAAGTTCAGAATGTCAAATTTAGCTGATTCAAAATTAGAAGAACATCAAGATGATTTAAGCAACGCTGCTGTTGACTTACAAAACACCACTGGTGCTAATGATTTAGACGATGATGATGAAAAATCTTCTGTTAGAGAAAGAAGAAAGATTGAAATCAGATTCATTCAAGATAAATCAAGAAGACATATCACTTTCTCTAAAAGAAAAGCTGGTATTATGAAAAAAGCCTACGAATTATCAGTTTTAACTGGTACTCAAGTCTTATTATTAGTCGTTTCTGAAACTGGTTTAGTTTATACTTTTACCACTCCAAAATTACAACCTTTAGTCACTAAACCTGAGGGCAAAAACTTGATTCAAGCTTGTTTGAATGCTCCAGAAGACTCTGCTGAAGATGAAGAAGCTTCAACTCCAACCAACACTCAAGCTGCTCCTCAACAGCAACAGCAACAAACTCAACAAACTCAACAACAAACTCAACAACAAGCTCAACAACCTGCTGGATCATACCCTCCACAACAATCTAATTTAGGTCAATTACCAACCAACTCTGGTTATTTAGCTGAACAAGCTGCTGTTTACCAAACCTATTTTGGTGGTATTAACAACCAACAAGGTCAATATTAAAGAGACCCTTTAATGTGATTGATTTTACCGACTAAATTTTGTTTTTATTGTTTTTATTGTTTTTATTTTGGTTTTAATTCAAAAGAGAAAAGAGATTAATATTGCTTTTTTTTTGTTCAATTCTGTTTATTTCCTGGTATATATGGGTTATATTATCAAGTATTAATTCAGATGATCGTGAAATTATATATGTGGTTCTGTGTTTATGTGTGTTTTTTTATTTAATTTTTGTTATTTATATATGGGCTTCCTTTTCTAATTTTATATATATATTGTTTCTCGATAGGATTTATTTTTCTAGTTCTTTTTGAAAAATTATATCATTTGCGTGTGTACTATGTTACAGTTTTATCATTCTTGTCCTTTTTTTATAATTAATGATTTAATGGATTAATTTATACATTATTAGTATGATTTTATAATAATATAGTACATGTGTTAAATTCTTTTATTTTTCTTCATCTATGGCTTCAAAGTCTTTAGTTTCTTCTTTGGTTTCTTCTTTAGTTTCTTCTTTAGCATCATCTTTATGCTTTTCCGACACTTCTTTGATCTTTTCAGTTTCTTCTTCAACTTCTTCAACTACTTCTTTCACTGGCTCTTTATAAACCCAATCATCATTAACTTCAATGACAACATCGTATAAATCTTCAACTAATGTACTCAATTTTTCCCTTAATCTAAGTAAATCTTTACGTTGTAATAAAACAGGTTGTCTTAAAATATTGAACAACAATTTATTAATTCCAAAATGTTTTAATAATGCAATTGGTATGGTATCTTTATCTTCAATAATTTCATCCAATAGACCGTTTAAATTTTTGATATCTTTAACATTTAAGCTAATACTTTGATCTTCTGCTATACCTTCATTTAATGGGGTAAATAAGTTTAAAAGCTGAATTTTAAACCTTTTCAATAAAGTTGTAAATGATTTAATTTCATTTTGTAAAACTTTGGAGTTTGGAACTTCAACATTAAATTCTTCGTCACCTTTAAATAAGTCTTCTTCCCAATCTTCATCACCGGACGTGTCTGGATCTTCTACCATTATTGCTTGTTTAGCTTTTTTGTTACTAGGTGGTCTACCTCTTTTCTTAACTGGTGCTGGTTGTTTTTTAGCTGGTGACTTTCTCTTTCTAGGTGTAGATACAACTTCTTCATCTTCTTCTTCATCTTCTTCATCTTCTTCGTCTTCTTTATCTTCCTCGTCGACATCATCAGCATAGACATCTTCAAAATCTTCATCATCTGCTTCATTATCAACTTGAATTGGTTTACCATCACTTCCATAAATAATAAATTCTTCTAAATCAGGAGGATTCAAAGCCATTTCATAAGCACTTCTTATCGTCTTCTTAGCCTTTTTATTCTTTTCTAAATACTCTTTAATAGCATCTTCCTTTAATAATGATATCTCTTCAACTGTTCCCCACATAAAGGTATCATCTCTTAAAAATCTAACACACCATAACCTATCATCAACAACAATATTTTCATTATTAGTATCCCCATTTTCATCAATCACTTCCTCTTCACTTTTAACTCTTCTACCACCACGGCCTTTTCTTCCACCACGACCTTTAGTTGTTGGATTTGATTTATTAGCCGTTTTAGATTTAGGTTTTAATTTCAAAACAGCTTCTGGAATTAATTCATTAGGTATGATAATACCTGGCCATGGAGGGAATGATTTCAGTTTGGCTAGCACGATGGTACCTGGCGGGAATGGGCCATAACTCTCTAATGGTGATGGTGATGCAGACATTATTTTTAATAATGATCAGATCAATTGACTAGAATCAAAAAAAAAAAAATGATGAGATGTAATTGCAGTTTGTGTGATGAAGAAACAAAAAAATAAAGACGCGACTAAATTTAATACATAATTTGAAAATTTAAATCTATAAAAAAATGCGATTTCTGTGGATCGAACACAGGACCTTCAGATCTTCAGTCTGACGCTCTCCCAACTGAGCTAAAACCGCATCTTGTTGAGGATAAATAGCTCACTGTTTTACAGTTTCCCTCAAGTTGTATTTTGTGAGTAAAACCTGGGATTTTGACCTAAATGTTACACCGGTGCTTAATATAAGTGGTGCGTATTATACTCCATCTTTTAAGTTATAAAGTTAGGTTTTGTAAAAAATAATGGCTAATTTTTGCCCTATTGTTCCTGATTATCAATTTTTGTTACGCTGGAATTACGGAATATTATCAACATATTAAAACCCGAATAAAATAGAGGCGTTTGGGGATTCGGGACTTCAGAACCGGTTTGAGCAACATTATATCGGTAAACGCACACTTGACGTGCATGAGTTCTGAATTTTGATAAAATTTGAAGCACTGGTCTAAAATTCGAAAATAAAAATCTTAGAGGAGCACTAATTTAAAGTGTATAGTATTGTATATGGGCATGATGGCAATGTATTGTTGTATATTGCATCAAGAAATCTCCAAATTTAAAAAAATTAAGGCTAACAAAGTTTTCACACCAGTGTTCTCATGGTGTTCAAAAATTCAGGAAATTTCTGAATTTTATATGCAATGTTATGCGACCTGATTATATAAGCATGCAGCCACCGAAGATCATTTTCTGAAAATTTCGGGGTTTTTGTTAGTAAAGTGTACAAAAGTGCCGATTCCCAAACGCCTCTAATAGAGTGCTTCTACCTTCTATCTGCTTTCTAACCATATTTAAGATCATTGAACGTTAAAATCACACCACAATGGCTGAAGAATACAGTGAAATAATAGACTGGCAACGACTAGGTAAATCAGGGCTAAAGATCTCAAAGGTAATCATTGGTTTCATGTCATATGGGGCTAAGAAATGGGCGGATTGGGTTGAAGATGATGAGGATAAAATATTCAAAATTTTGAAAAAAGCTTATGATTTAGGTATCAGAACATATGATACTGCAGATTTTTATTCAAATGGGTACTCAGAGGTTATACTGGGTAAATTTTTAAAGAAATTTAGTATTAAAAGAGATAAAGTTGTCATTTTAACAAAAGCATTTTTCCCAATTGATCAAGATCTTGATATTTATCATAAAGGTATTGGTGAAGATGTTAATCCCATTGATCTAGTTAATAGTAAAGGATTGTCGAGAAAGCATATCTTTGATGCAATTGAAGGTTCTGTTGAAAGATTGGGAACTTATATTGATGTTTTCCAAATTCATAGATTAGACAAAGAAGTTGAACCTGAAGAAATTATGAAAAGTTTAAATGATGTTATTGAGAAAGGTTTAACCAGATATATTGGTGCATCATCTATGAAGGCTACTGAATTTGTTGAATTACAGTACATTGCTGAAAAGAATGGTTGGAGTAAATTCATTTCAATGCAAGATTATTACAATTTATTATATCGTGAAGAAGAAAGAGAAATGCACCCATTTTGTAATAAGACTAATATTGGTATCTTACCATGGTCTCCAAATGCAAGAGGTATCTTAACAAGATCTTTAAATGACTCAACAGATAGAATTAGATCAGATCCAACTTTCAAATCATTAGGTTTAGATAATTTAACTGAAACTGACAAAGAAATCATAAATAGAGTTGAAACAATAAGTAAAAGCAGAAATGTTTCAATGGCAATCGTTTCAAATGCTTGGGTGTTGAGTAAAGGGTATACTCCTATAATTGGTTTAACAAGCGAAGAAAGAGTAATCGAAGCGGTTCAAGCTACAAAATTTCTTTTAACTAAAGAGGAAATTAAATATTTAGAAGAGCCATATCAACCAAAGTCCGTTGTGGGATTCTCTTGAGCCCAATAAACTGGGCTAATAATATTGTATAAGCGATGAATTTGACGGTAATCACTAATTAATAGATTTTGTATTACTCACAACTTATGATCTGCCACATTTTTGAAGGTTAAAAAAATCCTTCGCACTGCCATACTTCATACATTACATTAATTGAAATTCACTCGTCAATCTATGAACATTTATATAAAAAGGGCGAGATTCGCCTCAATTAATCAACTATATAAACTCAATTCCATTAGAAAAATATCAAACATGAGTGAAACTAATAAAAACGTCATTGAATGGGAAAGATTAGGTAAGTCTGGTTTGAAGATTTCCAAAGTTATTGTTGGATTCATGTCTTATGGTAAAAAATCATGGGCTGATTGGGTTGAGGAAGACGAAGAAAAGATCTTTGGTATCTTGAAAAGGGCATATGATCTTGGTTTTAGAACTTATGATACTGCAGATGTTTATTCAAATGGTTATTCTGAAGTTTTATTAGGTAAATTTTTAAAGAAGTATTATATTAAAAGAGATAAAGTTGTTATTTTAACTAAAGTTTTCAATCCAGTTGATGAAGATTTAGATTTGAGACATGGTGGTAGAGGTCCAGAAGTTCTAGATGTTGATTTATACAATTCAAAAGGTTTATCAAGAAAACATATTTTTGATGCTGCTGAAAATTCAGTGAAAAGATTAGGTACTTACATTGATGTTTTACAAATCCATAGATTGGATAAAGAGGTTGAAACTTTAGAAATTGTTAGAGCATTAAATGACGTTGTTGAGCAAGGTCTAGTTAGATATTTAGGTGCTTCATCAATGAGGGCAACAGAATTCGCAGAATTACAATACACTGCTGATAAATATAATTATCACAAATTTATTCTAGTTCAAAACTATTACAATTTATTATATCGTGAAGAGGAACGAGAAACTATTCCATTTGCTAAAAAGCAAGGATTAGGAATTTTACCATGGTCACCAAATGCTAGAGGTGTTTTAACTAGACCACTTTCAGAAACTGGTAATAGACATCTATCAGATCCACAATTCAAAAATCTAGGATTAGACTCTTTAACAGAACAAGATAAAGAGATCATCAACAGAGTAGAAGAAATTTCTAAGAAAAGAAAAACCACATTAGCTATTGTTGCTACTGCTTGGGTACTAAGCAAAGGTACTTTTCCAATTGTTGGGTTAAACAAGTTGGAAAGAGTTGATGAAACATTAGCAGCAACACAATTCAAATTAACAGAAGAAGAAATTGCCTACTTAGAAGAACCATACGTTCCTAAGAAAGTGGTTGGATTCGCTCAATAAGATAAATTAAAACTGAATACATGTATTTAACAACCCCAAGAACCGAAAAAAGGTCTTACTTGTAAATCGACACTGCGTCAATTGCGAAGAAAATACAATCCATTTTAATTTTTGATCGTAATCTCTATAATACTACAAATAATGTGTTGTTGTTCTCTGTTTTAACGGGATTGATTTCAAATTCTTTTAAAATTTTGATTGGCAAACTTTAGTCCAATCAACAGGAAATATATCAAAAGAGAACAAAATCGGCTGATTCAATAGGTTCAAATAACAGTTATTTCTTATGCAGTTGCATTGTTGCTCCACTTTCTAATTATGCTAAAAGGATCGAAGATTTGATGTGGAATAAACTTATCAGAGATGCTAATTTAGAATAACTTCACTAAAATTATAAATAGAAAACAAAGAATCAAGATTCGTAAAACGAAAATGACGTCATTCTGTCTCAGATTTCACGTGACTTAAATCCGCATAGATCCCAAATTTTACTCTACTTTTTCTTGGAAAAATTCAAAGCTTCCCTAAAGAAAATTTCTCAAAAATTTACAACTTCAGACAATAAACACTCCAACTGCAACTTCAGCGCTAAGTTTAAACTGCCTCAAAGCCTCTTACACATCACCTGAAACTACCATCATGTCCCGTAACGGTACCATGGGATCTGCTATCTCCAATAGTGCCTTCCAGCAGCAGCAACAAAACAATTTACAACATCTCCACCATCTTGAACAAAACTACAATAATTATCAACAGGCTAAGTCCCTTACAAGCTCAGACAGAAGACTAATCCCAGACGTCATCTCTAATGATCCTCAACAACCAATGCAGCAACAACCAATCCCGTCGCAATATTCTAATCAGCCACAATTAAACCAATTTCAACAACAACATTCAAACTCTTTAGGCTCCTCAAATAGAATACAATCCACCCATTTTCAACCAAACAACAGAAACTCTGTCCAAGAACCAACATCTTCGGGTAATGATCCTCGTAATCCTTTTGCTGTGAACGTTCCAACTAATTCTAATCCAACTGAGGTTCTGGCTGGAAGATTCGCAGCTTGGAGGAGTATAATTACTTCTTTACTTCAATACCTGACCGAAATCGTCAGTATTCAAGATGAAATCGTTCGTCAACAAATCAGATTATCACATGCTGTTAACTTTTCTCAATTTAACCCAGATTCATCTAAAAGAAATAATAATAACACCAACAATAATTCTCATGAAGTCTTCCAATCAAATTTTTTCTTACCACAAGGAAATGGTTCAATTCAAGATTTACCAAATATTTTAATTAATTTTCATGCAACTTCTGCATCTTTAGCATCCAAAACTTCAAAGGAATTAAGTTCAACTGTTATTCCAAGATTGGATGATTTAAGAAGAGAATTATTAATTAAAATCAAAGAAATCAAAGGTTTAGCTTCAGATTTCAAAAGCAATGTTACTAAAGAATTAGGTCAGACAAAAATTGATTTAAGTAATTATTTAAAATCAATTGAAGATGCAAAATATCATCATAACTCAATCCAACCTAAAAATGACCCTTATCTAACAAAAATTGCGTTGGATAAACAAATAAAAAAACAAATATTAGAAGAAAATTATTTACATGAAGCCTTTATTAATTTACAAAGTTCTGGTAAAGAATTAGAAAAAGTTGTTGTGACTGAAACTCAAAATGCTTTAACTGTTTTCGCAAAACTATTAGGTGAACAAGCTCAAAATGTTTTCGATAAATTAATTTCAAATTTAGATTATGGATTTTTAACAAAACAACCAACTTTTGAATGGGATCAGTTTATGGCAAAAGATAAGAATTTCATTGATGAAAACTTACCAAAAAGAGATCATAAATTAATTGTTTATGATAAAATTAATGATCCGTTTACATTAGAAATTAGATCTTCATTTTTAGAAAGACGTTCTAAATTTTTGAAATCTTATTCAAGAGGATATTACGTTTTAACTTCAACTTTTTTCCATGAATTTAAAACTGCTGATCGTAAAAGAGATTTAATTCCAATTATGTCTTTATCTTTAGATGATATTGAATTGGAAGAATACTCTAAAAAAGATTCAAATCAAAATAAATTTGTTTTAAAGAAAATTGGCAAAATTTCACATAAATATATTTTTAGAGCTGATAATTACGATTTAATGTTATCTTGGTATAATGATATCAAAAACTTGAAGAAAATTTCAGTTCCTTTGCAAAGATCAAGTTATGCATTGAAAAATCATGTTTCAAAAGAAGATGCCTTATCAAGGGTTTCAACTAGAAATTCAAAAGTTGTTAGAAATCAATCAATCCATGATTCAACTCATGAAACTGATACTATTTTATCCTTGCCATCAACTAATCAAACCTTACCAAGAGAATCTTCATCCCCAATTCCACCATCAATGGCAAATGGTGTATTCGTCAAACAAGTTGATGTTTCCCCACAATTATCACAAAATCAAAGATTTTCTTTACCTTATCCGACAAATCCATTACAAGATAATAATATTTCAGTTCAAGGTTCTCAAATTAGACATTCATTAGACTCACAACGTGGTGTTAATAAAGATGTTATTATTGCAGCTGTTAATGTTCCTAATCCGGATGGCACTTTAGTGTCTGAAGATACTAGAAAAGAAACTCATACTGACTAATAATTATAAACATTGGATTAAATTTGGTTTTTATTTTGTATTTTATGCACTTCGCCCGTCATTATATTATTATTACCGTTCTGCCTTGTTCTTTTTACTTGTTTTGATATTACGTTTATGTTCTTGCTTTAAACTTTAATGTTGTATTTTTGTTTTACATTTGAGAAGAATTGTTTAAAAAGCCATTTTTGCTATTTGTTTTTTCTTCTTACAAATGATTAAAAAATTATTAAATTACAATATTTTTTTGTTAAAAATTTAAATTGTACAATAAATTATATGATTATTCGGGAACTTTATGTAAACCTTCTGTAAATTGACGAGAAATACTCATTATAAATGATAAAATTAAAATAAATGAAGAAATCAAGAAAATATTCCTAAAACTAAATCTATTTTGTGATTTTTTATCTTTAATAATTTGAATATCTTTAATAACTTGCCTCCATTTTCCATTAAATGAATCGTCTGAGAATTTCTCCAAAACTAGTTCTTTACCTCTTTGAACCATTTCCAAACGTTCCTTTTCATTTAATTCACTAGCTTTAATTAAAGCTTGACATAATGAATCATATTGAATTTTATCAGATTCATTAAAATCAGGATCTCTTTCACTTTTAAAAAATAAACCAGTTCTGGTTAAATCATTAGCTTCATCAACTTGTTTCTTTAATTTGGAATCCCACGGCACTACAATATCGTATAATGGGCCCGCACTTGCATGAACTATAGGGATCAATCCATTAGCGACGTATTCAACAACTGCGATTCCGAAATGTTCATTCCACATTCCATTTAAACCAAATTTAGAATTGTTTAAAATTCCAAGAACTTTATCAAATTTGACATTGAGTAAAAATGAGACTTTATCAACTGGAATTGATAATTTTTCAGATAATTCCTTCAATGAATTGACGTATTTTTGATCTTGGTTGTTATTGTTTCTAATTGAACCAATCAATATTAAATTCAATGATTTTTTAGGATTTGTTTGTAAATATTTGGAGTATTCTTCAATGATTAGATCATGTCTCTTTTCAGGACGAAATTGAGCTAGAACGACAACATTATCTTCCCTCTTTGAATTTTTTAACTCACTTTTTCTAATTAATTGTTCAGTTGAACAAGGTGGATAAATAATACTTATATTTTTATTATATTTCCAAATTGATTTGATATGATTGTAAGTCCATGTTGAGTTAGTGGTGGCAATATCAACAAATTGCCCAATAATAGTGTATAGTCCCATGAATATCGACCAGTAAATTAGTTTTAAAAATTGTTTAAATCCATTAATTGAAATTGATAAATTTAATTTATTTAACATATCTTTGGAAATTATAGGGAAATGTGTATATGTGACAGTAGGAACATTCAGCCAAAACCAAACAACAGGATATGTGAATGGATAACCCATCGTATCAATCCAAATATCAGGTTGGAATTTATTAATCGCTTCAAATGCTAAAATCATTGATCCGATAGCTTGACCCAACAACGTTAAAACTGGCCATGATTTACCATCAACTAACCATCTTCCACTAAGATATATCAGTTCAACACGGGTTTCATCAATAGGGATGTTGAACTTATGAATTGCATTGTTTAGAATCTCTTGTTTTGTTGCATCATTATCACCAGTATAGATTATTATTTTACCATCTTTGTCTTCAATTAATGTGTCCTTTATGGCCTGCCATAGAACTCTTTCACCACCTCCTCCTGCATTACAGTACGGATGGAAGTATCCATAAGTGGTAACCATTTATAAAATAATTATTTGATTATTAACGTCGTCGTCAATATTAATAAAATTTAGCTAGCTGTGTAATGTTAACTTTTTGAGTTATTTCGCTCGATATTAAAATAATTATAAGCTGCATATATCCGAGAAATTGAAATCTGGATTATGTATGGCCTAATTCAGAGAATTTTGAACTACTATATTGATCAATACTATAATACTTAGCACCTCTAGTGCTATTTATAGTATAATAAATTATATATCCATTATTAAGATCCAATCACTTATTTGATGGAAATAGCAGCATTTAGGTAGTCTCGCCACTACCCCGAGTTAATTCCGACGGTATTACCGAATTTTAAAGTTTTTCCAATTTAGTTTTTTTTTGATTTTTAAAAACTTCAAATTTTAAAGATTGGAAAATAACAATTTTTATCAAATTTTAAACGCATTTATCTCAAAATTTAGTTAGATAAGAGGTCATGAGGCATCTCATACAAAAGTATCTAAGAATCTTATAAACTACAATGTAATCTTAATTTTACATGATTGTATGTTTTGATTTCTGAGAGAATTATTTTTGTGTTTTTTGTCTGAATGGCTTTTTTTCCATAAAGCGATAAGAAATATCCATCTTTTTCGGAATGGAGGCTTTTTTTTACTCTGATTTGGAATTACTGACATTTTTTGAATTGTTTTGAAAACATTTATTGATTTTATTTTTCTTTCTGCTGGGTTAAGCCCCAGCGCTTATTGAGTTATTACTATTATGATTTGGTTCTTTCATCTCTACTCTGTACCTAGTCTTGAGTTATTTATCTTAAAATCGTCCATACTTTGGTACAAATAAAAGAATACTTAGTCACTACAATTATCATCAATATTATATTTATCAAATCGTTTTTATATCTCTTGTAATAAATTATATATCGTACATTTTTTTCAAAACCAACTATAATTTGAATGATTAGTTACTACTAATCTTGTCTTTAGTTGATGATAAGAATTCTCTATAACTCTCTTGACCACCAATTCTATCTTCAATTAAGTTAGATGCAGCCCATAATCTTAAAGATCCGATTTCAGCAGAATTTGGTGCATTTAATGGTTCATTGGCTGAGCCACCTCTAACAATGTATAAGTTTTGATAAGTGACTCTATCATCACCTTCTCTAATTTTACTAATAATAGCACGAACTTTAACATTAAATTCTGTATCTAGAATTGGTAATTCATATTTACCAATTGGAATTTGGAAAATATCATTGACACCAAATACATCAAAGATTAATTCTTCAACTGAATCACCACCAATCCATAAAAATAATTCTGATCCATTATTTATCAAATATAAACCGTATTTTTGGAATAACTCCGAAGTTGCATTAATTGGAGTTGGTAAAATTAATTCCCCAGTTTCTTCACTAAATAAACCAACATCATCTGGAATATCATGTAGAGAATAAACAGATGGATAAATATATTTGATTAAATGAGTTAATGGTAATGAACCCAGTAAATTTAATGCATTAGCTCTATGGTCTGATGGAACTTTACCTGGTCTAAAAGCTAAATGTTTAATCAAAGAATGTAATAATAATGGTAACATTCTTAAATTAGTAGAGGTCATTAATGGGGAGCTACCACTAACATTACTTGAAACAACTTCTTTTTTGAAAACATTTAAAATATCAATTAAATATCTTGATAATAAATCTCTTGCGTCGTTTAATGAATTTGAGTAAACTTTTTCAATGGCTTTATGAGCATAATAATTAGTAATAGCCAACTGATCTGCTGAAGCAAATACTTCACTAATGTTTGAAGTAGTTGGAATTGCAACTGTTATAACTCTAATTCTTCTTTCACCAAAAGTTGTAGTATGTAAAACAGCAGATTGGAAATAAACAATTGGTTTGGTTAAATTTTCTTCTAATGCAACTTCAATGGTGTAACCTTGATCTCTTGGGAAAGTTGAGAATGAACATAAATCTGAAGATCTACTAAAGAAATTACCATAAAAGGTATTCATTCTTAAACCGCTTGAACCTCTAGTTCTTAAAACAGCATCCAAAGCAATATCTTGAGTAATAGTTTTACTTAGTTCTTTTGATAATTTAATCATATCTTCATAATTACCACCATTCCATGATGGATAATAATGAGTTTGACCAGCAGTATATCTTGGTAAAACTGATAAAGTTGAAACATCTTGATATCTAGCACCAGTTAAAAAGAATTCAACAGTAACTTGAGATTTATAACAATCAACTGCAAATGATTTATAAAAGGAATCATTTGGTGTTAATAAACCACTTGCTTCTTTAGTTGTATTAGAAAATTTAGCTTCATCTCGAGGAACTAATTTACCAACACCAACATTTGGTAAAGTTGAACCAAATGCAACAATTTTAGAACCAATATTTTGAACTAAATGATGAGCGAATTTTAAAGCAGGTCCCAAAGCAAAATTTTGATTAGTTGAATTAACAAATAAATCATTTAAATTTGTTAATAATTTTTCAATATTTTTTTTACAATTGGTAATATTAACTAATAATCCTTCTGGTGATGGAGAGAATGGTTCGTCTAGATCTGGAACAACGATAACAGTTGTTTCATCTTCATCATCATCTTCTGGAATTTTAAAATAATGTAAAGCTGAATCAACACCAATGAAACAAATTTTAGTACGACCATCAGCATTTGGAATTCTATCAATAGAATCTAAAATACAATTGGAAACAGCAGCTAATAAACCAGTTTGAATGGCCAGTTGAGAAACATCCATAATAAAAGTGTAAACTAATGGTTGTGGCGGTCTGGCCATATATTGTGAAGGAGCACGGAATTCAACAACAGAGTGATTCAATTCTTTTCTATCATATCTATTAACAGAAACACCTAAATCTTTATTAAAATCAAAATATGCAGGAACATCATTATTCAATTGGCATAAATTACATCTCCATTTTTGATTTTGAGCATTGAATTGAACAAATGGATTGATATAAGTTCTACATCTTGAACATCTTGTAACATTGACATCTTCAATAACTGGAATTGGTCTGACATCATTAGTTAATGAAGTATATGGTCTTAAAACTAAAGCAAGTGGTAATTTGGTTTTCTTTAATAATGAGTGCGTGGTTGGAATTGCATTTAAGGTACATCTAACAAACTCTTGATTATCATTAGCATATGAATTGTTTGGAACAGCACTCAAAGTAGGTGGAATAACTAAAGGTGGAGGTGGGAAGGATAAATCATTAATTGGAGGTGGTAAATCTCTCAATAAATCCGTTTGATACAATTGATTTAATGGTATAGATTGTTGTTGTTGTTCTTGCTGGTAAGGTTGTTGATAAGATTGTTGATAAGATTGTTGATAAGATTGCTGAGGCTGTTGAACTTGCTGATCATATGGAGACCCAGTGTAAGCTTGTTGTTGTTGTGGAACTTGACCTTGAACAACACCACCATAAGCTGGTTGAACTGGAGCAGCTTGTTGATATTGATTGATGTTCAAGTTGTTAAAGCCTTGAGTGGCAGCATCAACACCGTAGGCAAGAGGTTGAGGTTGACCAGGAGCAACAGCAGCGGTTGGGTTAGGGTAGTAGCCATTTGCGTTTGGATCAACAGGAGCAGCACCGAATTGAGCACCTTGTTGAGGAATTGGAGGGGTGGCAGAAGTGGCGGCCTGGTATTGAGCCTGTGGGTAGTGGCGTCTCTTGTGGCCTGACATGTTTTGTTCTGTTTGGGTCTCTTTGATTGTTCGATTCAAATTGTTTGTTGTTTTGAAATTTCGATTCGTTGTTCAAAAAACAAATTCCGGCCAACAAATTGAAAATCCGAGGGCTACCGCATTTCTATATACAGATCTATTATTAAAACACCTGTGATTATCCACATTGCTTCTACCAATTGAGCTTATAAGATGTCAAAGATCAGTTTGTTCAATATACAGCATCAAGGTGTTGTTCATACCCCGTTGCTAGTAGTGCATGGTAAATCTGGGTTTTCAGATAGTGGTGTTTTAACCGTATCACATCAGCATAATGCATTTCCTCCATTATATTTCGAAGTTAATAAAGGATTCTTTAAAGCTGTTATTCATTTAGACGATGGTGCGAATGACTTACTATTTACTCACTCAAGTGGCTACGTTGTTGATGGATTTCCTCAATTCAGTGATCAACCACAATTTGAAACGGGTAGAGTTGGGTTCACTATAAATTATCAACCTTTAAGAAATAATTCACCAGTTCATCTTTGTGTTTTAATTGCTAAAGACTCACCTGCACTCTTTGACTCTACTTCGTTGAAGAAATCTTTTGAAGGTAATGGATTAGATGTTGCTTTGAAAAAATTAAGGATTGGTGGTAGAATAATGCAAGCTTTCACAAATGAACAAATGTTAAGAGCTGGGTTTGGTAATAGAACCTTTAATTTTTATGAAGAAGTTTCAAATGACACTGAATTTTATCAAGAATCATCTCAACCAAAATCGCGTAATAATATTAAAATGCATGTTTTAAGATCTGATAAAACTTTGAAAGAATTAAGAGATCCAAATCTTGCTCAACAAAATTCTAAAGGTACAAACACTGGTGGTCTATTTGGCATTGCTAAAGATGCATTAGATAAATATGGGGGTCCTTTCAGAACCAATGAAAATGTTCAAGCTGCAGTTATGTTTTTAGATGCTCATTGGGACAACGATTTAAAATTGATTTTGACTCATGCTGCTTTAGGTGGTAGTATTGGTAATGTTAAACTAGCTATATTTGGCTCCCATGGTTTATATTCATGGCCAAGCTATTTAGAACAAATCATTCCAGCTTTCCAAGATACAAATAGATCAAGTTTAAATGAAGTTGCAAATGATGCAAATCAATGTTCTTCTTATTGGGAATGTTTAAATATAACATTAGGGGCCTTCATGCATGAAATTGGTCATTTATTTGGCTGTCCTCATCAAACTTACGGTGTTATGCTGAGAGATTATGTCACATTGAATAGATCATTTGTTACTAGAGAAACTAAATGTATTAGAACTAATTCAAATGGATTATGTCCAGTTTTACCAAAGGATGAATGTACATGGCATAGATTAGATTTATTAAGATTCTTATATCACCCATCTTTCAGATTACCTAGTGATATTAATGATGATTCATTTGGTATTAGAAATCCAAATGGAAGTGCAATGATTTTACCAATTGGTGATAATAGAGCTTCAATTAAATCTGATAGTGGTATTTATGCAATTGAGCTTTTCGCAAGAGAGATAGCTGATGCATATATTGAATATTTACCATTATCATTAGGTGGTAAGGGTATTCAAAATGAAGTCATTATAAACTCATATGATCTGAAAAAATTACTACCTAAAGATAAACAAAACATTTCAGATTTCAGAATAAATGTGTTATGTGTTGGTGGACAATCTGATTGTGCAAATGTTATTGCTAAATTATCAGCTTCAAACTCAGATAATTTTATTAGTATTAATGGAGAAGAAATCAATAAAAATGGGACAATAAAAGGTATAAAATCAAATCCATTAGGTAGATTTGATAAAAATCATGAAAAAATCGTTCTTTTTGATCCTAAGACGATAAAAAATATTAGAATATATTATGGTGGTGCTGTTGATGGTTTAAGATTTGATTATGTTAAATTACATGGTGCTTCAAATTCAGGCCCACCACCTCCAATTCCAGCAAGAAATTATTCCTTAAAAAGTTCATTTATGAAATTAATGGGAGGTGGAGCAACAGTAGAACAACAGCCAATCCAAAAGAGTGATAAACCATATGAATCAAATAAAAGACCGGAAAATAAATCAGTTTTATTTGGTAATCAAACTAATAATTATAAAGATTTCCCACTTTTATCAGGTGAATCATTCCAATCGTTTAATTTGAAAACTGGTGCTTGGATAGACTGTGTATCGATAGTGACATCTTCAGGTAAGGCAAGTGAGAATTTTGGGAATTTTAATGGTGGTGGGTTTGGTAGATTAGATGCCCCAAATTCAAATGAATTTGAAATTGTTGGTGTTTTTGGTAGTGTTACAAGATGGGTTGATTCAATTGGTATAATTTATGCTCATAAATGAGTAAAGATTGAGATTTTATTACTCAAATAGATATAATAAAACAGTAAATTATTCATTAGATTAAAATTAAAAAAAGTATTTCGTAAGAATAAATAATTAAAAACAAAAATTAATTAGATAAGCAATATAAACAAAGCAGAAATAAAAATAGTTGAAGCAAATAATAGGAGCCGTTAGATGGTTGTACTTCTAATATCTGAGTTAACTTCTTCAATAATGGGATCAATCGGATCTTCACATTGATATCGAGGATCTTCATTTTTTTGATCAAATGGACTTTTATTAAATTTTGGACTTGTCATTCTTCTTGGGACCCTTTCCTTATTGACTGAACTCAAAGGATCATTATATCTTGGATTGAATAAACCTTGAGAGATTCTATTAGGCAAAGGGGAATTATTTGAAGAATTTGTTGAAGAGCTTGAAGGAGTTCTATTGAAGGAAGGTCTATGAAAATCAGGTTTTGGTAAAGAATGAGAGGATGGCGTTCTTGAAGTGATTGGAACCACCGAATATCTTCTTTTATTAAACTCAACTTCTTTTTCTTTAACTTTCAAAAATTCTTCATCGTCTACTTTTTCAAACCAGTCTTTATTTTCATCATATTTAAACAATGTCCATTCAACACCAAATGGTTTTGGTTCTAATAAGAAAACATGATTTAATGGGACGTTTAAATTGGTTAAAATATCTTTATCAAGGTTTAAAAAATAAGCCAATAAGATTCTAATAACAACACGATGAGACACAATCACCAAATTTTCAGTAGTTCTTTCAATTTCATTAATGATTGGCTTGATTCTATTTATCACATCAAGATAAGATTCACCAGAAGGACCAGGATATCTATAGTGTAATTTATTACTTAATCTTGTATGAAATTCAACAGGATGTAAATTTTGAAATTCATTATAAGTTAAACCATCTAAATCACCACAAGATAAATCATTCAAGATTTTGATTTGTTTTACAGTATAATCAGTCTTGGAGAAATGCTGAGAAGTTTCAAGGGATCTTTTCAAGCAGCTTGTCCAAACGTTATAAAATGGACTTGCAGAAGGATGAGATTTTAAAAATTCTTGACGTTTAAATTCAACAAATTTTGATAAACTTCTTGAAAATTTATGACCATTTTCAGTTAATGAAAAGTTCCCACCGATTTTACCATATAAATTACTCTTAGATTCACCATTTCTTGTTATCCAAATTTGACGTTCACCTAAATTAAAATTTAATAAATAATAAATTGATTGAGATGCTAAAAATCCCTGAATTTGATAAGTTATTATTTTTTTACCAACGTCAATGATCTTAATATATTGTAAATCCTCATCATCTTCAATTGTTTGATAAGCATTTTCATAATTTTTTAATCTGTTTTTAAAATCTTGTAATGCCACTTCTCTATCCATATTGGCATAATCTGGACCATTTAATTTCAATCTTATGTTTTTTTGAATGATTGAGTCATCAGTACAAATACTTTCCAAATAAAGGATCTTAATTGATTTATTTCTTGTTTTAATCTTATTTATAATTTTAGATCTTCTAGCTTTAGTTGAGTTGGTTGCATCAAATATTCCCACAGAACCATTTTTTAATAACAAAAAATCTAATAGATGATCCAATGTATCCATTGCCCACTTTTCTCTTAAATTGAAAGCTTCCTTATTATCAGCTTTGAAAAAACTAGCATCATGAGTAGTTGAAGCTTCATTTTCATGTGTATCATCAGGAATTGGTTGATTTGAAGGACCTAAGGAATGCTCATGTTCACCTCTTCTTGTATTCCCAACGTTGAATACCCTGCACTCTAATTGCAACCAGTTTAAATAACGAGTTAGTTTGTTAGTGATGTACGATTTCCCACGAGCCGGTAAACCAACCATAACTATAATTAGTTTAGCAGATGGATCAGTTGGTTCATTTGAATCGATGTCCTGTGATATTCCAGGCAAGTTCATGGCAGTTCCCCTACGTTGGATAGGGATAATTGACGGTTCTTCCATTATCAGCTGGGAGTGGTTTAGTATGGGTGGAAGTGGCGAAGGATTAGATCAAGAACAATTTCAAGATCAAAAGCAACAGGCGTGTAAGGTGGTACCTCACTTCCTTATCGGAGCAGGTGCTGCCTAACCCTTTATCGGAAGAAGCTTATCCGAACTACAACAGCTATACTGCACAATATTATCGATCTATCCTAAAACCCTTAAGATCCATTCAACAGTGGCAAATGTACACGCACTACAAGGAATAGCTCTCACTAGAGCAGGACCAATACCTTTCCAGAACCCTTTAAACCCTTGTTCTTTGAATAAATCTTTAGACACTTGTAATGAAGTGACTCTTTTATTGAAATTCAAATCAGATTGAATTCTACTTTTAATAACATCAAATGGATATGAAGCTAACCATAATGCCTGACCAGATAACGCACCACATAACAATAACTGTAAAGTGTTTATTTCATGACGGTCAATGCTTTGAGAAGATCTAGCAAAATGAATTAAAGTTTCATAAGTGTAGAACCAAACACCATAAGCTTGAGCTTCTCTAATGAAAGTGATATTAAACCCTCTAAATATACCCTTTAAACCATATTCTTTCCATATTTTCAACAATGCATCCCTTGGACCATGATATTTTTTATTCTCATCGATTGGTTGCGTTTGTAGTAGGATTCTTAATTGTTCAACAGGTGCAGTGATTGGTGTATTAACAATACCTGCTACTGCACCATGAATATAAATGTTTGAATTTTGTAATTGTCTTTTGGCTTCATGGAACGCGTAGAATTGAACCGAGACACAAGCACCAACACCAAAGATTGGAGCTAAAGTTCCTTTATAAAATGCCAATGGGCCCTCTTTTTGTAGAGTATCTTTAATGACTTTTATAAGTGAAGTATTTGAAGTAGTTTGTAATTTGACTTTAACTAGATCAAATGGCTGACCAATAAGAACTTGCACTGCCCCACCAGCAAAACCGGCTGTGATATCCTTTGCCTTTCTAGACCAACTTGAATCTGACATGGATCTCACTCTTGAACAACATCCTCAAATTACCAATGTCCATAAGTTTTCAGATCAAGATAAAATCTTTATAATGTTGCAAAATCACGTGAACTATGACACTTTTTTCACGTGACTCTCGGACTACATAGCATGAGTGCTAGAGAGAGAACTTAGAAGTACTGGGCAAGATCAATCAAACGATTCAAATTAAAGAGCAGTAGAAGAAGAAATAATCGTAAAGCTCAATCATCCAGACAGTCTGATGATTGATCCACCAAAACTAGTGTATCTACAAGCACACATAGCTCGATTCGGCAAATTCAAAACAAAAAAGACACTTCACAAAAACAAAAAATCAAATCAAAAAACACATTTTATTTAAACACTTCTATCGCAGTTTCATAGCTGAATATCACCAACCCACTCACAAATGTCCTTCTTCCAGAGTCTCCATCTCAACAACGGTCATACAATCAGATCCACCAAAGGTTTCAGATCTCAAAATCAAGAAACTCAGTTTTTCAACTCAATACAACAGCAGCAGCAACAACAACAATATTCAATCACATCACATAAAGACATCAAACAGATCGTGGAGTCTACACTAGGTTCAGGAACCGCATTAGCCCAAGCTGTGAAATTACCAAAAGATGAATCTTTAAATGAATGGCTTGCTGTGCATACCGTTGATTTCTATAATCAATTAAATATGTTGTACGGGACATTGACGCAGTTTTGTTCTCCAGAAACATGTCCTAAGATGACAGCAACTGCAGAATATGAATATTTATGGCAATCATCCACCTCTAATAACAAACCACAATCAATGTCAGCACCTAACTATATTGAATCATTGATGACATGGTGTCAATCTTTATTTGATGATGAGAATGTCTTTCCAACCAAACCAAACCAACCATTCCCACCACAGTTCCAATCATTGATCAAAACTATAATGAAGAGACTTTTCAGGATATATGCACATATTTATTGTCATCATTTCAATGAAGTGTTAGAACTGGGATTGAATCCGTTGTTGAACACCAGCTTCAAACATTTTGTGTTGTTTGTGGATGAGTTTGGATTGGTGAATGAACGGGACTTTGGCCCACTACAGCTTCTAGTGGACGAGATGCTCACTGTATAGCTTCTACTTATGAATACTACTGGAATATTTAATATTTAATGAGTGTTACGTAATCGCTGACTCAGCTCACGTGACTTTCAGCGAATGAAATCCCTTCGATTTTCCACGACATTTTTTTCTTCGCCTGATTTTTTTTTTCTTTGGGAGAACAAAAAAAATTGTTTCGTTCTTAGCAAATTTATCATTAAATATTATTCACACTGAAAATGCTTCGTTTATCTGCCACCAGAGCCGTTCAAATTGCTTCTAAAAGAGCTGCCTCCACACAAACCATCTCCAGAGCTTCCATCGTTGAATTGGAAAAAAGATGGGAACAATTACCAGCTTCTGATCAAGCTGAATTAGTTTCAAAACTTTCCAAAAGACAAGAATCTAACTGGAACGAATTAACCACTGAAGAAAAGAAAGCTGCTTGGTACATCTCCTACGGTGCTTGGGGTCCAAGAAGACCAGTCCATCCAAAAGGTGAAGCTGGTAAAATTGCCTCAGGTGTCTTTATTGGTTTAGGTCTAAGTTTCGCCATCTTTTTAACTGTCAGATCATTTGCTCCAGCTCCACCAAAAACTTTAACTAGAGAATGGCAAGAACAATCTGATGAATACTTGAAATCTAAGAATGCCAATCCATTCTCCGGTTATTCTCAAGTTCAATCAGAATAAATTGTTTTCATCCCACACATATTATAATTTAGAAATGTTTTTAATATATTTTATTTATTTATTAGTTTTATTATTTTGAGTATTTGTTGAGTATATTGAAGATCATGTGTCATTGTTTCTAGATTGTTTATTTTTGTTTTCACGTTTATTGGAGAGTATTCAGAAGAGGTTTTTTATTTTATCATTTGTCTTTCTAGCATTAGAGAGATGGGTATCATATACGTTCATGGGGAGGTGTCATCGTTATTAATATGGTGATGATGTGTTGTTACTCCTATGAAAGCTATACATTTATTATTACAAATTTATTATTATTATTATCAACCATATTTATATTTCATTAAAGAAGTAAAATACTGGAGTTTTTTCTTTTTTTTTTGGATGTTTCCATTGGAATTGAACATTGTTTTGAAGATTGGGAGTTTAGAAGAAGTTGCATGGAGTAATTGATGTTTTATTTTGATTGAACTGCAGTGTAGAGTTTTAGTGTAGTTTTCCCGTTCATTCTCCCTAGGGCTTTGAATTATGTCCCAAATTCAAATTCAGCGAGGCTTCTCTGCTTAAGAAAAATAATTTCTTACCATACAAAAAATTTTCAGCTCATCGCATCTCTTAAAATTTATAATAAATTCATTAAAAACATGTCATTCAGTTTTGGATTCACTTCAGGGTCTTTCAGTGATGATGAAATAGAAGATGATCCAATTCAACAACAACAAAACGCATCAAATTCCATAGATTTACCACTTTTAAATCCATTAGATAATTCTTCTTCAGATTCATTCAAACCAGAATTACTTAATTTTAAAGAATTATTAACTTCTTTGATCAACACTAGATTAACTTTCGAAACGATTAAGACACCAAAGGGTGAAACTCTATACAGAAGGGAATTATTTGATGTTAAACATCAATTAATGTCAGAAGATGGGACCGATAACGATACTTCAAATTTCACAAGTGAATCAACTAATGATATTTTGATTGGACTTGATTCGAGTTCTGATTTATTGAAAAACGTATACGAAGGTGGTTTCAAATCCTGGGAGTGCTCAATTGATTTAGTTGATCAATTCAGTGGGAATAATGTTCAAGATATCAATGGTGATATTGTTGAATTAGGTTGTGGTACTGCATTACCATCTTGTTACTTATTTAGTAAATTATTATCATCATCTATCAAAAAAGACAGAAAGCAATCGTTAGTGCTGACTGACTACAATGCTTCTGTGCTAAGACTAGTGACGTTGCCTAACTTGATTATAAATTGGGCTAAATTACTAAATGAAGAAGAATCAATCATTTTACAAAAAGAAGAAGATGAAGATTTACCAGTCGTTCAAGATGAATTACAATTATCCAAATCGTTGCTAAATAGGTTCATAAATGATCTATCCGATTCAAACATTGAATTGAGTTTCATAAGTGGTGGATGGAACTCAGATTTTTTACATTTATTGAATGGAATTTCAACTAATTTTGAGGTGATTTACACATCAGAAACGATTTATTCACTGAACACACTTCCAATAATCTCAGAACTACTGATCCAATTACGTCAAATCAACAAAGTTAATAATGTGTCGATATTCATCGCTGCTAAAGATATTTATTTTGGTGTCGGTGGTAATGTCGTTGAATTCTTGAATTATTTGGAAAAAAGGAATACACAAGAAAGTCTGGAATTGTATGTCAATGTGAGTAAAGTCGAGGGAGGTTTGAAGAGATCAATTGTGCTCTTAAAGTGATAAAACATATAATATAATTAATACCCAATATTGTAGTACATTTTGTATGAAAAAAAAGTAATCGGCTAAATTATTGAACAACCGTAAATAAACAAATCACATAGATCACACAATCATGTCACAAGATCCAGAAGACTATGCTGCGTTAGCTGACCCACAATTTGATCCATATTTATTTGCCAATGATCTGCTCAGCATCACAAATTCAAACGTTCAACAAGAACTTGACATTTCGACCAGTATTAAGAAAGTCACATTTGATTTAAATGATTTAGATCTACAATTAAAAGAATTAATCACACAGGATTCAGACGATTCAGTCATCACTGAGCTCATGAAATCAAATGAAGCTGACTTAAGTCAATACGCTAAAATCACAGATGATTTAACTAATATAAACTCAAATTTCAAACGTCTTAAAAATGACTTATTAAAACCATATAATCAAATTGAAATATATTTAAACATATTGAAAAAGATCCATAATACTAGCTATCTAGTGAGGGATGTAACGTATTTCATATTCCTAATTACTAAAATTCAACAATTGGAGAATGAGAATAACAATCTAACAAATTGTGAAGATTCAATAATCTTGAAAATTTCAACATTACATTCAAATCTAATCAATCATTTAAACGTTAATAAGAACTTGAAAAGTTTGAAATTGATTAGAGATTATGATCAAATCCAATTGCAAAAATTAACAAATTTAGAAAATCTGTTAATCAAAGATCTTTCTAATTCATTAAATGATTTATTATCATTCAATATCAAAAAATCAACAATTTTAAATGATGAATCATCACAACAACATTTCCAAAATTATTCTATTTCATTATATTTAATCAATAAGGATAGATTAATTGAACTGATTAACTCCTTATATACGAGAATTTTATCAAATTCATTAAATAATCATTTAGTTAAATTATCAACTTCATCAACTCAATCATTTAAAATTTTCAAAGAATTGACTAATTTTTTCAAATTGTTCATTAATGCCTTAAATTATTTCAAAACCATTGAATTTCCTGATAATTCAGGCCCTAATCCTACTACTGTCACCAGTAATAATGGTATCACTTCAGATAATTTATATTCAATCTTCACATCCTCTTTTAAAAATCACACAGTTGAGATTCAATATTGGATAACTTTATTTAATAGTTTTAGAAGAAATTTATCAAGTACAGTTAATAAAGGTGGACCTGTTCATAAACAATTAAAATCGAATAAAGATGAAATAATCAAGAATTTTCAAGATGAAATAATTGAAACTTTTAATGTTTTAAATTTACAAAATTATCAACAAATTTTTAAAGTCACTGATGAAGTATTCTCAGAAATAGATAGAAGATAAAAATACATACATTAATATTTTACGATAAATGAATACATATAAACGTTAATTATAATAATAGTACAATATATCTAAAACATTTTTATTCTTTTATTTCATAACTCCATTATTCACCATAACCTTCTGTTTCTAACTAATGCTTTAACAACAGTAGGTCTATATTTCAAACTATCAGGTAATTCTTTGATTAATTTAGCAGCTAATTCGGCTTCCATTTGTTGAACTTGTTTTCTTGAATCAATTACTTTTATAGTTGGATTATTAATCGAATTTGAGTTCGGTTTAATTAATTGAATTAAAGTTTCATTTGGAATTTCATCATATGAACACTTTGTTATCCTTGAAACTATAACATCTTTTAGATATGCATAATCTTTTTCAATTATTTTCAAAACTTCATCTAACCTTATCCAATTGACTTGAACGTTATAAAATTTCTTGAATTCAGATTGTAATAAATTATTTCTTTCTCTATATGATAACTTCCTAGTCTCAAATGAATTATCTTTTAAAATTGTGTAAATGATGTTATAAATTCTAGCTTTATCTTCTAATGTTAGTAGTTTATTGTTATTATTAGAGTATAGTTCCTTATTATATTTATCTCTGAAAGTTTCCAATCCCAATGCTAATATAATTTGGATATCAACAACATAATCAATTCCATTTATTTTCCAATAATATAACGGTAAATATTTCAATGCTTCTTCCTTTGTTCTATTATTGTTGAATGTTGCAACTCTTAAAGCATATGGATATTCTAATCTAATTTTAGAACGACGTTCTCTCTCTTCCTTTTTGCTCATCATTTCCCTTCTTTCTTGATCTTCCTTTTCACGTTGTTTGATTAATAGTTCATGTTGAATTCTTCTCTCTTCTTCTAACTCTGCCAATTTTTTCAATTCTTCTTGTTTTTTCAATTCTTGAGATTCAAATTTGTTTAAAAACTCTTCTTTACGTTTTTGTTGCTTTGATGCAATTTCTGATTGATAAATTTCACGCAATTTTTGCTGTTCTTTTTCTTTATTGAGTCTTTCTTGTTTTTCTTCTTCAGTTTCAATAGCAGGCTGAGAAACTTTACGTTGAATTGAAGCAGGAGGTTGTTGTGAAGGTTGATGAGAGCTGACATTTAAAATACCGGTACGCTTATCTGGGTTTTTAATTTCTTCCATTTGTCTCTCATTCTTTCCATTCTTCTCAACTTTTTCATGTCTTTCAGGTTTTTCATGTTTTTCAATTTTCTCAACTCTTTCACTTTTGGATTTATGGGTATCTAATTTTGGTTTTTGTGAATGATCTGATGTAACTTCATGATTCTTCTTTTTCTTATGATCCGGTTGATTAAGATTTTCAGAATTTGAAGTTTTTCTCTTCTTTATTTTAATTTCAGGAATATCTTCAATTTTCAGATCTTCAGATTTCAAGTCTTCAGTATTATCCTTTGGAGCCTCAAGTTTCTCACCAGTACGCTTTTCAATCATTTCCTTTAAATATTCAACTTCTTCAGAATCAAAAATTAACGCATCTTTAGCATAATCAAAAGCTGTTTTACCATCTTTTGATTTTCTCAAAGGATCAGCACCTGCTTCAATCAATAATTTAACAACTTCTAAATGTCCCCTACCGACAGTCTTCATTAATGCTGTCATTCCAAGTTTATTAGAAACATCAACTTTTGCTCCAAATCCAAGGAATAAACTAACAACATCCAAATGTCCATATTTGGCAGCTAATGCCATAGCTTCTGAATCAGGTTTGCCACCATTACCAAGATAAGTACCAACATATCGAGAATCACCATCACTTGCCCTTTGGTAAACTTCGTCACGACCACTTTTGGAAGTAAAATCAACAAATACCATATCTTTACGAGATGGTACTGAAGTGGTTCCTTGTCTGTTACTTTGTGATCTGTTCTTAGATCTTGATCTTGATCTTCTATTATCATCAGAGTCATCATCAGATTGATTAACAGTTTTTAATTTTGATTCCTGTTCCTTTTTAAATAGAGATTTAGCTGCTTTTTTCAATAGATTCTTTAATTGTTCACTATCTTCCTCTAAATCTTCATCAATTGAATCTAGAGCATTTTGGCCATGTGCATTTTCAATTCTTGGATCAGCTCCATATTTTAATAAAACTTTAACAGTGTCAATATGACCATTAGATGCTGCATCAATTAATGGAGTATCTAAATCATCAGGACCTGACTGTAAATCAACTTCTGCACCATTTTCAATCAATAATTTAACAACATCTGTATGTCCATTTAATGAAGCTTCATGAAGAGCTGTATTCCCAGCGTAATCTTGATCATTAACATCACAACCTTCTTCGATTAAAGATTTAGCTTCAGCATATTTACCCTTTTCACAAACTCTTTGTAGTTTTAAACGACCACTTGAATCTCTACCTATTCTCTTTTTTGGTTTCTGTAAAGCTTTGCCCTTAATTTGTGTACCTGGAGAAGCTGATCTTGAGTCCAATAGATGTTGTCTATTTGTTATACTTTTATTAGCAGGAAGGTCATCATCATCATCATCCTCAAGAAATGCTTCATTTTCTCCATCTTCATCATTATTATCATCATCTTCCGCATCACTTATGTATTTTCTTGAATGTCTTTTATCTAATTCAGATTTCTTGATTAATCTACCTCTTCGTCTAAGTGGAGAACCATCATAAACAGTTTCAGTTTCAGAATTCAATTCATTTTCGACATTTTTTGCATTAGACTGAGTGAGAGATTCCATTTTAGTCTCTTCAGGTAGAGAGATTTCAGCTTCTGGAAGCGATTCATTAGTTTTCTTTTCAGATGAAACTGCAGATAAAGTAGATGAATCCTGAGAAATAACGCCTGTAATGATTGAGTCCTTGTCGTTATTAGATGCTTTATCTTGTAATTTATCAACTGTTTGGTTCTGTTGTGATTCTTCTTCTTTAACTTTTGATTCATTTTCCTTGCTTTTTATTTCTTCCCCAATCTGTTTCTTGATTTCGGTTTCTTTTCTCTTAGCTTCCTCCTCGAAATTTTTCTTCTTTAGTTCCTCATCTCTCTTCTTCCTTTCTTCTTCAAGTTTCACCTGTTTCTTTTGTTCCTCAAGAGCTTCAAATTTTTGTTTTTGTTCAAGGTACAGTCTTTCACTTTCTAATCTTTCTTGTAGTTCTTTTTGTTGTTCAGCTTTTTGTTTTTTCTCTTGTTCAGCTTTCTCCAGTATTTCCATTTCCTCTCTTTCTCTTTCTTCTTTTTCTTTCAATTCTTTCTCCTTTTGTTCTTTTTCAATTTTTTGTTGTTCTTCTTTTTGTTTATTCTCTAATTCCTCTTTTTGCTTTCTTTCTTGTTCTGCTAGTTCTAGTTTCCTTTGACCAATATTGGAAAGATAACTTGAGAAACTTCTTTTCACTTTCTTCGTAGCGTCTGAAGTGACAGGTGTTGTATTCGTCTCATTATTATTGTTGGGCAGTTCAATTTCTGGTTTATCTGAAATATTATTAGTTGTATGTGTGTCAGCTTGAGGTGTAGAAAGAGATCGATTGTCACTCTCAGTGGGGTTTGAATTACCTGTATCTATTCCACTCATGATAACTCGACTTGAACTTCTCAATGGACCAAAGAAGAATGCGATTAATATAATAAATTATTTTACTTAATTTTTGATTGTTTTGGTCGTTTTGTGCTTTTTCTGTGAGAAAAATTAAAATTCACGTGACCTAGAGGTTATGTGATAAAGCTTTGGGTGTAATTTGGTTATTAATATAAATTGTAATATTCTGAGTTTAGGGATCGACTATGTTTTACGTTAAACAATAGTGCAAGGCAGTAAGTGTAGTTAGACAAACTGAGATCAAGGTTAAACTATGGTAGAATAAGTAACAATAAAATATATAATAAAAGGTAGATTAATTCTATACAAAAATAGGAAGAAATTACCAAATAAATTCACTTTATTTTCATCTCGAGAATTACGTAAATATCACGTAATTCTGAGATACCACAGTTATGTGTTATCTCTCTATGTAATTGGACAACTTATAAACTAATAGAATTGTGAATAATAATAAACAAGTTGTAATGTACTGAGCAACTTTACTGAGCAACTTTATGTACACTAACGCAAGTAATCACTTTGATCGACTGTAACTTAAAAGTAATTATTCTATGAGAGTTTAAACTCGACAATAAAACGTATAATTAATAAAATGTAAAATAGATTGAATAAAGATTATATAAAAGAAGGAAAGAAATAGAATAATAATTCGATTTCTTAGCAAATTGAGATAAATCCGTAAATCCGAGATATCACAGTTAGGAAGTCATGGTGAGATTATTTACTACAACACGATGAAGAGTATAAATTAGGAGTATATTGATGCAAAAAGTGGGTAGCGTAGAAGATAATGATCGGTGATGTAGAATCTATTAGGCAGCTAAATGTTGTAGATTTTCTGGAATTTTCTCAAAATACCCATTTTCAATTAACCATTCTTTGTTGAATAATTTTGAAGCATATCTGTCAGCAACATCAGCAACAGTTGTTACAACAGTTGAACCTTCTGGTAGAGTTTTAGCTAGCTCCATCGCAGCATAGACATTTAAACCACCACTTCCCCCAAGTCTGAGATTATCATTGACAATTAATTGGTAAATAGTGACTATAACATTAATGTTTAAAACTCGAATAGCACCATCGCATAGAGATAAGATATCCAACATGTTATCATCCATTTCTAATCTTCCAATACCTTCAACAAATGGCTTACCTTCAGAATTCCAATTGGAACCTTTCGAAGTTATGAAAGAGTGTAAACCAGAACCTTCATTATCAGAACAGTAAGTCTTAACTCTTGGATTTTGAAGTTTTAAATACTGCGCAATCCCAGAGAAAGTACCACCAGTACCGCAACCACAAATAAAAGCATCGACTTTACCTTTTGTTTGATTCCAAATCTCAGGACCAGTTGTTTCGAAATGAGATCTTCTATTTTCTAAATTATCAAATTGGTTAACATGAAATGCATCTTCATTCTCTAACGCGTATTTTTTAGCTTGGTTATTCATGTATAATGGATGACTTGGTTTAACAACAGGACATTTAATCACTTCAGCACCTAAATTGACTAAGATATCATACTTCTCTTTAACCAATGTTTCAACAACGTATAATCTAACTTTGAAAGCAGGTTGATAAGATTTACCTAATAAGGCCAAAGCAATACCAGTGTTACCAGCGGTAGCTTCCACAATGGTACCACCAATCGGAACTTTCCCGGTCTTAACAGCATCTTCTAATAGATAAAGACAAGCACGGTCTTTTATTGAACCCCCTGGATTTGTGTATTCAGCTTTAAAGTAAATGTTTCTTTTAATTTCATTTGAGATTGAGTCTATTCTAATTAAAGGGGTGTTACCGATTTGTGACTTGAAGTCTTGAGCAGCAGAGTCTGAGATGGTCATTGTGCTGATTGAAGAGTATAAAAAACAAAAGAGTGATTAAAATGATAGAAATCTATTGCTTTTATACTCGAAACATTTGAGTCCAAAAGAAGAAATTAGTATCTGCAAATCCCGTATCACAAATATGACTCCTCTTGACCAACATTGATGTGAGAATAGCTCGATATTCAGAAGACTGATAAGATGATCACAAAATACTAATTTATATCCTGAAAGCGCATCGTTTGCGGTTCAAATACTAACTCTTTAGACACTCATAGGACCAGTATTAACCACACTTTTGTTTAATAGTGTGGTATTTATTTTTAGACGCTCAAAAGTAACCCGGATGGTTAACGAATGAACACATTTCAACAACATCAACATTATATACTCCTGATGAAGTTGTAGGATGTTATGAATGACAATAATGGATCCCCAATACTTTCAAGCTGATTTGACACATTCTAAATGGCTTAAATAATTAAAAGTAAACAAATGCGCATCTTCTGCCATACTAAAATATTTCGAAATTTCACGTGACATTTGTGTCAAGGAAAATTTTTCAGGAAGAATTCGCGAAATTCTTGATATTAGAATTTGAAGAGAACTTATAAAGATTTACTGATCCAAAATTTTTACTAGGTTAGATTCACCATCAAAAATATTTATTCAAGTTATGTCAGGTGCCCCTGGAAACGCTTTTGGTAACTACACACCCACACCACCAGAGCGTGGCTCATTTCCTTTAGATCACGACCATGAATGTTCTTCTATAATGTCTGAATATTTGGAATGTTTGAAGTTAGTCAAAGGTAACAATGCTTTGAATTGTAGATTATTAGCAAAAAGATATCTAGGTTGCAGAATGGACAATCAATTAATGGAACAAGATGAATGGAGAAATTTGGGTCTTCCTGATGACGCAAAGGAAAAAACCCTAAAAACTGATACGAATGATAATAATGAGAAAAAAGAATAATAGAATAACCAATATTTATTTCCCACTTGTGTATATAATTATAAGCTTTTTAATGTATATAACTTATAATGATAAGGCTTACTGTAAAGATTAATAATAATAAGAGCATCTTTATTATATATTTCGACATACATAAAAATAAGGAAAAAAAAGAACAGAAGCAATATCCCAAAAAATATGAAAGTAATTTACAAAAATAAAAGTATAAAACAATCATAAAAAAAATAAAAAATTCAAAACATCATATGAGAACATGATGGTGAGTTAATTCGTAATAAATTGTTTGAAAAAATATATGATAGTCAATATCAATGAAAAAACATAGAAGTAAAAGTAAAACCGTTTAACCTTAACCATTCCACCAAACCATTATAAATAACCAAAGTTGAAAGATAAAAAAAAGAAGAGTCCTAATCTAATAATCCTTTATAACAACAGAATTGAAAGAAATTATCACTTCATTTTTAAAATTTTAAAACCATTTATTCCAACCAGACTTGGACTTTCCTGTGCAGCCATCTTTAGACCAACACCAATTTGTATTTTGTTTCTTTTTACAGAATCCAAAATTTTGAAAATAATTATTCTTAGATTTCGAAGCACCCGAATTTATGAACTCAACAATTCCTCCATATTGATTGGAATTGCTCAACCAATTATAATAAATTTTGGAATTTTTTTGAACTTCTTTGTAATCTTTTGATAATTTATCATTGAGGTTTCTAAATCCTTTTTGAACTTCTTCATAATTTCTTGATAATTTATTATTCAAATTTTTTGCATCTTTTGAATAATCGTGAGTCAAAATTTTATTCAAAACTTTTGAATTCAAAACGGAAGTGAAACCATCATTGAAAATTTTAGCACCATTCAAAACATCAGATTTAATTGATTGAAACCAGTTTGAAGAATCTTTGACTAAATTTGTTTTTGAATAATCCATAAAGTTTTTGGTTCCTGTTTTGAAAACTGACCCAATTTTATTTGAAGTTTCAGTCAGTCCATTAACTGCATGATATCCCAAATCTTTCCAATTTGAAGAGTCAAACAAATTTGAAATATCGTTTATGATCTTTTGATTTAACCTAACAAGTTTGTCATCAATATTTAACTTGTTACATTGAGCAGCAATTAAGTCAGAAGTTTTTTTCAAAGTTTTGACAGAACTATCCTTCACGTTATTTAGCACATTATTGGCCCCAATAACTGCAGATTCACCAACGTTTGAAGTATAATCAAGGACGTTGTAAAATAATTTTCGAGCTAAAAACGAAGATGATAACTCTTCAACATTTTCAAAATCAGGTTTCTTATTACTATAGTAATCTTCTCGATACTCAATGGTAGCTTCTGGAACAACAGTCTTAACCAGATGGGTAGTGTCTTGTAAAAACATGGTTAAAGTGGTTGTTGCATATTTCGTGATAGTAACTTTTGGTTCTTCAGAAGGATGATTTTCAATAAAACTACCAGGTAAAGCTTCATTTGGCGCCAATGAAACGATTAATGGAGAGAACAACTCAAAACCTTTATCCAATATTAAGAAACCTAACAACAAATAAGGAACGTACTTCTTCACTGATTTTAAGCAAACTTGTAAATTGTAAAATGGAGACAGTTCATAATTCTCATCTTTCTTTGATTCAGGATTTTTCTTAACAGGATCAGGGAACTTGATTTCGGATGATTCCACTGAGTACTCTTTGATAGTTGAAACAGAATCGGCGACTTCATTTTCATCAATAATTGCTCTTTTTTTTCTTCTTACACTTAATCCTGAATTTGTAATATTGTCTGATTCAGTTTCTGAAATGACGTCTTGAGTTCTATTGTTCCCTTCATATTCATTAGAAGAGATAGTAGAGTTGGCTTCATTATCAGTAGAGTTGGTTTCATCAGTGAAAATCAAAGACCAGTTGGATTCTAATTCATATTTAAATTTTGAACTAGAATTTGTGTCACTTTCTTCATTTCTTTCATGATCTTCTGAAGAGGATGGGGTTTCAGCTGATTCTGAAGAAACATTGACAGTTTCAGATTCTGAATTGCTTGGTTGGCTCATCTTGGTGATTTTCTCTTTCTTTTTAGTACTTGGAGGCATTCCTTAATAATGTGGCAATTTGTAAAATGATCCCTTATCAAATTTTCAAAAAAATGTGACAGATAAAAAAAGATACAAAATATTTGTATTGTGTCAGAATTTTAACAGATAACTTGAAAGTTGAGGAGGTAAAGCAAACGGTGTTAAGCTCAAAAAATTAATTGACAAATTAGAAAACACAGTCTTTCAATTTATTAAAATTATTGTTCTTATCACGTTTTATTGAATTTGCTATATTTAATTTGTCTTTATTGCTTTGTTGATTATACCTTTAGTGGAAGTACCGAACATGTACGAGTTTTATCATGTATACAATGTACTTAAAATTATATAAATATTAGAAAACTTCTATATTGAATGATCGAGAATATATTATACAATGTTCTTTTATAATGAGCCTTCAGAAAGCTCTTGAATTCTTTTAACTCTTTGATGTATTTCTGCAATGTTATTGGCAAGCTCCATAAATAGATGGAACTCTTCATGTAGCGTGCTTATTACCAAGTTCATTCCACTAACATCACTGATTGAATCCTTTTCAATACTTTCTATAGCTGAATTGATTTCAGATAAAACGTTGGTGTATTCTTCTAATTTTGAGCTATAATATTCCACTTTCTTATTGAAATAAACATCAATTTCATAAGATGATATTTTAGAACCTGCTGTTAATAATCTTTGTAAAATGACAAAGAAATTTTCAGAATCTCGAAGTGCTTCATCTGTAGACTTTCTTAAGTCTTTTAATATCTTTAAATCATTATCTAATGCTTGATTAGTTGAAGAGTATTTGTTTTGTAAGAATTCAATATCTCTTGGGACACTTTCAATAACTTCAGAATGTTCTTCTTGTTCTGATGTTAATTGTGATGCAATTTGAACTTGACTTTGTATATAGTTATCAAATTCTTCAATTTGTTTTCTAAATTGTTCTGGTAAATCTCCAATGGTTGATAATGGTGTTATTTGTAACTGTTGTTGTTGTTGTTGTTGTTGTTGTTGCTGCTGTTGTTGTTGAATCATATTATTGTTGTTGTTACCAAATAGACCACCTGTGCTAGCAGTATTATTATTATTGCCAAACAAACCTCCTGTAGTGGTACTTGTGTTGTTGTTATTACCAAATAAGCCACCTGATGAAGCTGCTGGTTTGGCACCGAAAAGACCTCCAGTTGCTGTACTTGTGTTATTATTTCCAAAAAGACCACCTGTTGTGCTAGTAGTTGCCGTGTTATTATTACCAAACAAGCCACCTGTAGCTGGAGCAGCAGGTGTAGCACCGAATGAGCTTCCTGTTGAGCCTGCGTTGTTGTTACCAAACAAACCACCTGTTGATGTAGCCGTTGTGTTATTATTGGCCCCAAATAAGCCACCTGTTGATGGTGCAGTATTTGTATTATTGTTTGATCCAAATAAACCACCAGTGGTAGCCCCACTATTAGTATTGTTTGATCCAAAAAGACCACCAGTAGTGGTTGTTGTATTAGAAGCTGCGTTATTATTACCAAATAAACCTCCTGTAGTGGTATTTGAAGCTCCGAACCCAGTGGCAGGTTTGCTTCCAAATAAACCACCAGTTGTTCCAGCAGGGGTTGCAGGTTTAGCAGCACCAAATCCACCAAAGGTAGATCCTGCAGTAGTTGAGTTATTAGATCCAAAACCAGTTGTAGCATTAGTGTTATTACTTCCAAATAATCCACCTGAAGAAGAAGCCCCAAATCCGGTGCTTGGAGTAGAAGCTGTGTTGTTTGATGCGCCGAATAGACCACCAGTGGAAGCTGATCTTCCAAAGCCACCTGAAGATGCACCAAACATTCTTAAAGAGGAGCAATTGTTTTTTTAATACAGATTCAAATCTTTGTTGATATTCGATCTGATTTGAATTTTTTTTAAATATGTGAGATTCAATTCCGGACTACTGAAAAAAAATAATTCCGGCTTGAGATGAGGTAATGCTTGAATTGGATTCTTTATTTCACTTAGAATTAGCATTTAACACGTCTGGTGTTTTGAGTTCACGCTGATAACAAACTAATAAAATATATTTGATGGGAATCCCGGGACTGTTCTCTTTTTTAAGGGCTCATTATCAAGCTGTGAGGCCAGTTAGAAGAATAGGATGTGATGCTCTTTATATTGATGCAGGTTCACTCTTACATACTTGTCTAGGGCTAAGCAGGAAAGAGAAGGATGTTATTAATCATCTTGTTGCTTATATCAATAAGATACTGGACGCGGCAATGCCTGGGAACCTGTTGTATTTAGGGTTTGACGGTGTCCCTCCATTTGCTAAAGCTAGAGAACAAGCAGAGAGAAGAAGTAAATACAGTGTTAATATAGGGTTGAGTTCAAATTTAATAAGTCCAGGTACAGAATTTATGGAATCTTTGACAGAGAGCATTAAGAAATCTTTACAGAAGTATTGTTCAAAATTGGGAATTGAAGTGATTGTTTCATCATATTCAGTTAGAGGTGAAGCTGAACATAAGATCATCCAGTGCATGAACGAACATGTTGAGTGGAATACGGTTATATTTGGATGCGATGCAGATTTGATTGTTCTTGGACTAATATCACCTGTTATGAGATTAAATATAATACGTGAAATGAGTAAAACTAGAAAATTAGGAATTGTTAAAAAGAGATTTGAAACTCTTGATATCACCATGTTTAGAAAAGAACTCTTAATAGATTATGACGATAAGAATGAAAGATATATACTGGATATGGCACTGATGTTGATTTTATTAGGAAATGACTTCCTTCCACGTCCAATGTATCTTACTGTTCATAGAGACTATTTTCAATTGATTGTATACGTTGAGAACTTTCATAAATCAAATAAAGGCAGTTATATCGTTCAGAAAGACGGAACAATTGATTTAAAATCCTGGAACTCATTTATTGATTTGATGTACAAATCTGAGTATCAACGTGAAATGGGTCATAAATTCGAAGATGATAATTTAATTTCTGCTTTTGATAAGATGTCTTTAGAAACAAAAGGCAAACCCACACAGAGGTCTAAGTTCGATGAATACAGAAATAACATATATAAAAGCCACAACGTAAACGAGATGAAGCTAATTGAGATTAAAAAAGACTACTTACAAGGTCTTGAATGGGTTTTGAAATACTACATAACTGGGGGAAGCTCTGAATATTGGGAATTTGATCATGAACTTGGACCTTTTCTATCAGATCTGAACTTCAAAGAAGGACAGACTGTACAGAAACCAAAAATTCGTACAATTGAACTAACACCAATCCAGCATTTAGCATTTATTCTACCACTTAAAGCCAATGCATTGCTACCTATTGCATACAGAGAATATGACTTTTCATTAATTGACAAAAAACTTACATTTGAAGAAATAGAGAAACAGATCAAAGTAATGAGCTCTAAGATAGATCCTTTACTGACAGAAGAAGAAACCAAACGTAACACAGCAGGTACGTTTGTTACCTTCTCCTAGAATATACACTTTAAATCATGGGTAATTTTCAGAATAGCACTGGTATATTTCAGCACTAAGAATTTCCTACGAACGTCGAACTTCCTGAAAGCGATTCAAGTTTAATATGTAACACGATTTTGATAGAACAAAAATACAAACCAACAGAGCAACGAGAATTCACAATGGGTATCCCAAAGTTCTTTAGATTTATCTCTGAGAGATGGCCAACAATCTCAGAACTAATTGACGGCTCTCAAATCCCTGAATTTGATAATTTATATCTTGATATGAATTCAATCTTACATACCTGTACGCGTCCAAAGGATGAAAATGTCACCAGATTATCTGAAGAAGAAGTCTTCAGTGCTATATTTGCTTACATTGACCATTTATTTGATATTATTCAACCTAAAGAAGTCTTTTACATGGCTCTTGATGGTGTTGCTCCAAGAGCTAAACAGAATCAGCAGAGATCAAGAAGATTTAGAACAGCTTTTGACGCTGAAAAGTCAAGACTTAAAGCTATCGAAAATGGGGAAGAGCTTCCAAAAGAAGAACCTTTTGATTCCAACTCCATTACTCCAGGTACTGAATTCATGGCTAAATTAACTAGATATTTGAAATATTTCATTCATAAGAAGATTTCGACTGATAGCAAATGGCAAAATATTCAAATCATCCTATCAGGTCATGAAGCTCCTGGTGAAGGTGAACATAAGATTATGGAATTCATTAGAACAAATAAAGCTCTACCAGAATATAATCCAAATACCAGACATTGTATTTATGGTTTAGATGCTGATTTAATTATGTTAGGTTTAGTCAGTCATGATCCTCATTTTGCATTATTAAGAGAAGAAGTTGTCTTTGGTAGAAATTCACAAGCTGCAAAAGCTTTAGAAGATCAAAAGTTTTATTTATTACATTTGAGTTTAGTTAGAGAATACCTAGAATTAGAATTTAGTGAATTACAAGATCAAATTACGTTCGATTATAATTTTGAAAGAGTTTTAGATGATTTTATTTTAATCATGTATGTCATTGGTAATGATTTTTTACCAAATTTACCAGAATTACATCTAAACAAAGGTGCTTTTCCATTGTTAATCCAAACATTTAAAGAAGCTTTAAAAACTTTGGATGGATATATCAATGAGGCTGGTACCATTAATTTGAAAAGACTTGGAGTTTGGTTAGAATTTATTACAAAATTCGAACAAGAAAATTTCGAACAAAAAGATGTCGATTTAGAATGGTTTAACAAACAATTAGAAAACATCTCAATTTCAGGTGCTAAGAAAAGAGAAAGAACAGGTAGATTAACTTTAGTTAAACAACAATTGGATTTAGTTAAACTTATTAAACCATGGCTATATGAAACTTATTCTCAAAGATTACCAACTTCTTTTGACGATGATTCAATTCCTCGTTTATCATTACCAAATGAATTAGTTGAAGAAAACTTAGATTTCTTGAAAGGTTTTGCAATTGATACGGATTTGATCATCTCACATTCCAAAGCTGATGATACTTATAGTGTTAGAATTGATATTGATGGCATTGATTTAGATGAATCTGACAAAGATTTTGCTTACAGGGAATCTGAAATTCGTCGTTTAGTTCAAAGATACGAATCCGGTTTAGTCTTAGACTCAGAAGGTACTGAAGTTGCTGAAGAAAGACAGTTGATCTATAATGAAAAATTTGAAAGCTGGAAAGATGAATACTATCAAGAAAAAGTTAATTTTAGTATTAAAGATGAAGAAAAACTAAGAGAAATGGCTGAAAATTACGTTGAAGGTTTACAATGGGTTTTATTCTATTATTATAAAGGTTGTGCTTCTTGGTCTTGGTACTACAGATATCATTATGCTCCAAAAATTTCTGATGTTAAAAAGGGTCTAAATATGATTATTAAATTTGAAGACAGTACACCATATAAACCTTTTGAACAATTGATGTCCGTTTTACCAGCTAGATCAAGTCATTTAGTTCCAATTCCTTACAGAAGTTTAATGCTTGATGAACACTCTCCAATTATTCATAATTATCCAAATGAAGTTGAAATTGATAAAAATGGTAAAACTGCCGAATGGGAAGCTGTTGTTAAACTTCCATTCGTAAACCATCAAGAATTAGTTGAAGCCTTAAAACCTTATGAAGCCCAATTAACCAAGGAAGAGAAATATCGTAACTCTTTCGGTGCTGATATTTTATTCAAATTCAATCCTCAAATTGATGAAGTTTTCAAATCTCCATTACCTGGTGTTTTCTCTGATTTAGATCAAAATCATTGTTTTGAAACAGTTTTTAAATTACCACACATTTCAGATGATCAAATCATTACTGGTTTATTACCTGGTGCTAAGACTGGTAAAGATTCTTTAGCTGGTTTCCCAACTTTAAAGACCATTCCATTTACAAGTGAATTAAAAGCTAACGGTGTTACAATTTTCAACCAACCATCTAAATCACTTTCTATGATTTTAACAGCTATTGATAGTCATGAAGCATTATCAGTTGAAGATTTTGCTCAAAGATTTTTGAGTAAAATCGTTTATGCTGGTTATCCATATCTAAAAGAATCTAAAATTGTTCGTATCAGTGATGATAAAACAATTTTCACTCCGTCATCAAAAGCTGGCTACCCAATTGATCATGAAGAAACTAAGACTTATAGATTAACCGTTAATAATATTAGGAACCATTACAAAACTAGAAGAGGTATTGAATTAAATGAAATTCGTGCTTTAGTTTATGTTCAAACCATTTCAGGTGTTAAACGTACTAAAAATGGTGGTTATGTTAAAAACTTTGCTGACGAAGAATTAATTTATCCATTGTCATTAATTGTTGAGGATGTTGTCAATGAAGATAAAAGAAATGCTGAAAGAGCTCCAGTTCCAATCAATGAAGAATTTCCAATCAATTCTAAAGTTATCTTCTTAGGTGAATATGCTTATGGTGGTGAAGCTACCGTTACTGGTTATTCAAGTACTACCAGATTAGATCTATCAGTTATCAAACATTCTATCAAAAAAGAACCAACTATTGGTTATAAAGTTCATAATTTTGAACAACAAAAAATCAAATATTCACCATCTGGTGAAGTTGCAAGATTTACCAGAATTCATCCACTATTCTTATCAAAGATTACTTCTTCATTCATGGTTTTAGATTCTAAAAATAGGAAAGTCAATGTTGGTTTAGATTTGAAATTTGAAGGTCGTCGTGAAAAAGTTATTGGATTTACAAGAAAAACCGAAAGAGGTTGGTCTTACAGTGTTGAAGCAATGAGATTAATTCAAGATTATAGACATAGATTCTGTGCTTTCTTTAACAGTTTGAACAATAATGCAACTAATCGTGATATGCCATCTGTCTCTGATATCTGGCCAGGTGTCAGCGCAACCGAAGCAGATGCTAAATTAAAAGTTGTTTATGATTGGTTGAAAGATGTCAAATCTCAATTGATTAGAGCTTCTTTAGAATCAGATTCTTTATCAAGAAATAGCATTGCTAGTATTGAATCTGAAATTGAAATCTATTCAAGTCAAGATGATAAAGCTGATTTTAAGAATTTAGCAGGTGTTCCAAAAGAAGCCGTTTTAGATCCATCAGTTTCATTCAATACGTTGAAATCTCAATCATTTGAATTAGGCGATAGAGTTGTTTATGTTCATAGTTCTGGTAAAGTTCCATTATTTTCAAAAGGTACAGTTGTTGCTTATAATAGTCTTGGTTCAAACGTTACTTTAAGAGTTTTATTTGATAAAAAATTGATTGGTGGTAATACTTTAGAAGGAAGATTAAGAACCCCTAGAGGTTTAGATGTTGACTCTTCTTTAGTTTTGAACATCAGTGATAGACAACTCATTCACCATTCTCAAGCTTCTTCCAAAAAGAAAGCCCCAACTAAAGTTAATAATAAGTTTGGTAGTAAATCAGCTCCAACTGCAAAGTTAGTTGCTAAGAAACCAGCTGATAAAGCTCAAGAAACTGCTAAAAAAACACCATCTCCAGAAGGTAAACGAAAGGCTGTTGCCCCAGTCTCTAAACCAAAGAAGAATGAGTTATTATCTTTATTGAAAGAAGGTAAAAAATCAGGTGAAGCTAAAGAAGAGACTGAAGCTGAAGAAAATAACAACAAATATTTGAAAGCTGCTAATTTAAGAAATATCCAAGCTTCAATCTTAAATCAACTTAATGGACAACCGAGACCACAACCAATTTTACCACCACAAGGATTCCCACTGGGTGTTCCAGCTCCATTCATTTCGAATGGCTTTCCTGGTCAACCAATTCCAGTTCCTTTAGGTATCCCAGTTCAAGGCCAACCAATTTCATCAAATATTCCACAAGAGCAAAATCCAAACCCAAGTAGGGGCAGAGGAAGAGGAAGAGGAAGAGGAAGAGGCGGTAACAGAGGTAGAGGTGGAAGAGATAGAGGTAACCCAGCTTCAGCTTAGTTCCTTTGTTTAATGAAATACTGATTTATGTATTTGTTACGAAAAAAATATGAAATGTTTGTTTATAAATGTATTATTTACAATATATAGTTAATGTTTTCTAACATGTTCTGTAAGTTACATCATAAAATCATTAAGCAGGTCTGGACTCAGTACTCTTCTTGCATTGTGTATGATAATGTTTTTTCTCTTTCTATCTCCACTTGCTTTTTGAACCATTTCGCTTCAAATCCATTGGATCTATCAACACCGTCCCATCTATGTCCTGGAGCAATACCGAATCTATTTTCTGGGAATCCTGCTCTATACAACTTTCTGCCTGTCAATGAAACATACTTATTTGATTTAGACGGAACAAATGATAGTAAAGGATCATCGTCAAGTTCCTTCTTCTTCAAACTTTCATTCAACTCTTTATCATCAGCATATCTTGTTAATGACGAGCTTTTAGCATCTTCAAGTTTCTTTATAGATTGCTCAAGTTGTAGTTTCTGTACTAAACCCATATTAAGTTCTTTCTTTCTTTGTTCTTTCAACAATTCATTATTTCGACCTCTTAATCTTTCATCTGCTTTGATTTTATGCATGTCAACTCTTCGTCCAGTGTTATCTCTGTATACAGTCTCATCATTCATTTCTAAACCTTTAAGTTGATTCATTTCAGCTTCCTCTTTAGCACGTATTTGTTCAGCAACTTGAGCACCAGTTTGAAGACCAGCTTTTGCACCAGATGCCATTATTGGGGTATTATCTTCTTCTTGTTCTTTGGGTATCTCCACTGTCTCATTTGTACCAACAACCTTCCATCCTACTGGCCCCGTAGAAGTAACATTAATTGTAGGTGCATTAGAGCCTTGATCTACTTTCTTTATCTTCTTCGTTTTTGTGCCTTGAAATGGTTGATCATCCACTATCAGAGAGCTTTCTCTCTTTTTATGGCTTTTCCCTTCCTTCTTCTTCTTGCCACCTCCCAGGTAGTTCTTTGCAAGATAATCAGATAACGACATTGCACTTCTCTACTGTATTGTCAATAATCAAGTATTTTGTTTGAGCTCATCTCATAATAATAACGGCGTGTCCCGATCAAATGCGAAAACAGATTTAAGCGCGGTTTGTTTTGAACAGATAAATAGTACATAAATACTTGTTAAATTGATATAGAAGAAGAGCTAAATGAGCCACCTGTCACCGTTAGCTCTATTGAAGAGCGAAGTAGAAGCTTCATTTGAAAAATACGCAAAACATTCCAAAAAATTGGAGGAAAGTACGTTATATCGAAAGAGTTAATTGAATAACAATTGCTAACAATACACAGAGATTTCATGCTTAGAAGAGGAAAGAGACGACGCAAAGCTAGCAAAGAAAGAGTTAGCTCGCGAGGTGTCAAATCTAAGAAATACATTGTATGCTAAAGATCAAATGATAGAAGAATTGAGCTCCAAATTAAAAGCAAAATCGCAAACAGAATCGTCTAAAGATTTCAATCGTTTGAATATTCAGTTAAATATACTTAGGAAAGAAAATGATACTCTCCTGTCACAGATTAAAGAGTTGAAACAAGGCAAGAAGACCGGACTATCTGTCAAAATGGAATATGACAGCCACAAAAACATTTTATCAATGCTACAAAATGTCCCAAAAAATGACAATTCACGAAGAGTTACAGCTGTTCCTGTTCCTCCTACAATCAAACCTGAAGATAAAGAGAATTATTACATACCCAACTCACAATCAGACTCATCTGAGAAAATAGAGAGTACACAACCCAATGAAGAACAAACTATGATGGAAGATGAGGAAGATTCGTTTAACTCTTTACAGGATTCAAAAAGTCAGTATCATTCAACTTTTGACATAAGAACTTCCAAGCCAATTATTCAAGAATCTGTTATACTCAAATCTAGAAACTTTGATTTACCATCTTCTTCCCCAATTTCAGATAACGAATCTGAGTATGAATCTTTAAGCTCTTCTCCAATTAGATCAAAGGTCAAACCCACTGAAACCAAAAAAGAACTGAAATCTTCACAAATATATGAAGTTGAAGACTCTCAAGGACAAGAAGATAATTATTTATATGAAAACAGCATACCCACACCTAAAACTGCTATGAAATTCCAAACTCCTAAACTGATAGTACCAACAAATCAAAAAAAAACTAGACATTTACAAACACCAGTTGATTCAGAAACGCCATTGAAAAAACCAAAAAGGATGAAAAAGAAACCTCAAACTAATGGGAAACTAGATCTAACGTACCACCCAGACCATAATCGTAATTGGGCAATTGAAGATTTCAAAGTGAATCCATCAAAAAATCAAAACATTAACTACGCTTATCAAATTGTTATTAGAGGTAAAGATAGATCATGTATTCATGGTAGAACATGTCAAGACTGTGAAAAGTTTTATGAAATGGCAGGTGAAGTACCGGACTTCGAAGCTTTTGGACCTCAATGGAATAATGATACGAAGAATAAGAAGTTTGAGATCATTAGTAAAACTTCAAGACATAAAGATTTATGGGAAAGGCCAGAAACACCACCTGGATTTGGGGCATTTGATTTCCCTAGTACTCAAGAACAAATTGAATTAAAGAAGCAAAGTGAATTAATGATTAGAAGAACAGCATATGAAAGACTATATAGTGCATTGCATGATAAGAAATATATTTTCAGAGATGAAAGATTTAATAAAGTGGTTGAGTCAAAAAATTTTATAATAAATGAAACCATATTTCTTGAGTACTTGTCCAAGACTACAAAGTGAGTTTTTATAAATCAAGACAAATAAATATTTTATTATATTAGTATAAATATTGTGTATACGTGTATATATATATATATATATGTGTAAAATTATTGTACAATTTCATTTAGTGAATATTAGTGTAATCAGTTTTTTTTTTTTTTTTTTTTTATTTTCATTATTATTATTATTATTTTTTTTTTTTTTATTATTATTATAAACATTTAATTCTTTTAATTTTGCTATTTTAGCTTTTCATTCGTATTATATTCATTCATTAATTCATTTTCTGTTAGATTTCAACTCATCATAAAAATTTTTATAGACAGAGTAATCAAATTTTTGAAAATTCCAATCAACTTCAATAAATTTCTTAGTAATTTCAACAGATTTATAATGATAGTTCCAAAACCAATCCTTTTTATCAAAATTGATCACAATATCTTCACCATTGATAGTATCATCTTTTAAAAGAGTTCTGCCATACAATGTGTTTTTCTTACTTGTTTCAATATTCTGTAAACCTTGTCCATGTAATGGGAAAACACTTTGAAAGATTTCATAAGCTGCTAAAGTGAAACCAAATTGTGGTGAAGATCTCAAAACTCTAGCAGCACCACCTTTGAATAAAGATCTCCAAGATTCTTCAAACACAATTGTTTTCAAAGCGTGTAAAATACCTGAATATTGTGTTTCACCTGCTTTTGGGACAATTTGTAAACGAGTTTTGATAACATCACATGGTGTTGTTAAAAATGCAGCTGGCATCCCTGCTAGCCCACCAGATGCTAATAATTCCCAGGTTTTTAATTTATTTCTTTTACCCTTAGCAGTTGATGAAGCTCTTGGATCATAATTGAAAAAATCTTTTTTAATATGTGCATAAGTTGGGAAATAAATTGCACTAAATGGGACATCTCTTAATAAACATGCTGATGTACCTTTATACAACCCTTTTATACCTAGATCTCTTATTATACTTAACGCAGTTAAACTTTGTTTCCCAGCAATTTGTAATCTAATTTTAACAATTTCTAAAGGATTGGTGAAAACAACTTGACAAGCACCTGCACTTGCACCTGCAAGGACTTCATAAGGGAATGAAATTTCTTTAGTGACTTGATTCATGAATAATGATCTAACTAAATCATTAACTGTTAACTTGATCGCCTTTTCAGGTGCAACACCGACTAATTGTGGAGTTAAACCAGAATATAAACCTTTAACACCTTCTTGTCTTAAAACTTTAATGAAACAATCTATTGAATTTTTATAAATTTTGGTTCTTTGAGCTTGCATTCTTGTTTTGATTAAATCAATTGGATAAACGATAGTTGCACCAATTGCACCAGCAATTGATCCTAATGAAAAATTATACATGGAATCAAAAATTGGATAAAAGAAAAAGTTTGAATTATTTAAAACGTTATAACTTGTTGGTTCATAATGTAAATGTGATGGCATATTATTTGGATTTAATAAATTCAAAAAATCATGAATAAATAATTTATTATCATTAGCAGTTTTAGTCACTGGGGTTTCAGCTAAATTAAATAATAAAGATATTTGAGCAACTGAAAATTGAGTTAGATTGTTGATTTTATTGAATGATGGGGATGATTCTAGATTAAGAAAACTTAAAAACTCTTTTATTGTGATTGGGACAGATTTTTCTTGTGGATTTGTAATTTGTTCTCTCGTTGCTCCACCTGTATCCTTTCTTGAAGTTGGATAACTTGGTAAAATTTTCAATAATCTATAATATTTTATGAATAATTGATTTAATATATCAAAGTTGGAGATTAAATAATTTAAATCTTTATATTTTGTGAATGAAATTAATTCATCATCATTCAAATTTAAAATTAATGAATTAATGAAATTTGCACTGACTCTATGACCATGAATATGTTCAATTAAATAAATCAATTGATCTTTTGAGATTTGATTATTTTTATTAGAAAACTTAACAAAAGATTGATTGATTTTATAATTCAGCCAATCATTTTGTAAAAGAGTAATAATTGAATTTAAATTAATTGTTTTATTGTCGTATGTGTATAATTTCATAAAATCGTCAAACTTTGACCAATTAATTTGAATTTCATTACCAGTGTATTTTTGTAAACTTGTAAGAATGTTACTAACTGTGCTTGTCTCCAAGTAAAGTTCATCAAATTTAACAAATTTCTCATTATAATTAATACCTTTTGGTTTAAAATCAGGATCTTCTTTATTTACACCAAATTTTCTCATGAATTCATACAAGAACACAAACTGATAGTTTCTGTTATTGTTTATCAAGTTATTGAAGTGGAACCAATCACTTATTGTCCAATATCCTTTATTATTTTCATCAATTGTTAGAAAAATTAAACCAAAGGATTGATTTGGAATTCTATCAATATGATTCTCTTGTAATGATTGATCAAATGAGACCAATTTAATAAATGTGTCATAGTCCAATATCAACTGTTGCTTCTCTGAATTATATTTGGCAAACTGTTTGAAGATTTCGAATTGAATCTTTTTAGATTGACTCGAGTTAGATGGGAGTTCCATGTCTTAGATCTTCTTCTTTTACCGCTATATCTTTACTAGCCTGAATGAAGACTAAAAACCACTTAACCAAAGAGAAAAAGCCGGTCCTGAATAACAAACAACAAAAAGGTCAACTGAGACCAGAAGAGAAAATCTATAAATAATATTTAAATACTTTTAAATAACAGAAAAAGAAAACAAAAAAAAAATTGTCGAAAAAAAAATCCGGGGAAATGAAAATCGAAGAGTCGAATAATCACGTAATCAACTCCGTTTTGCCGTTTTGCCGAATCTCCGCCGAAATAAAAAGGCGGCACAATGTTAGCCACCAGCAAATCAGAGCTTTGGAAAATGTCATTTCTGCCGTTTATATACTACTATTAGTATTTCTATAAAAATCATTATAAATTATAAATTAAGGTCTATTTACTCTCTAGACTCTGTAAGCTCTCTATATACACACACCGGTAGACTCTATAACATACGCACCTTGATTTCAACTGAAAGCTGTGCAACTAATCTGTAAACCAAAAAAATCCCAAATAATGCCACATAATTAACCCACAAAGTACTGGTTAAATTATACTCTTCTAGAACCTGTTCACCTGTATTCAAAGCACATGTAGTAGCATCACCTAAACATTCGAAAACTTGCCCTTTAAGCCCCAATTGTGCTAAGATCAAGACAGAGTACTTCAATGGGGAGATGTAATTGAATGCTTTGAATAAAATAGGCATGTTTAAGGACATTGTACCACCCATAAATATACCAACAACTAATAAATTCGACAAAATATTAACAGATATACCGATATGATCGAAAATTGAATTGAATAGTATACCAATTGATTCTGCACAGTTAACACATAATAAACAAGTATACCACATTGAGAAAAACATTGGTGCATTTCTTGGTAACCCAATAACTAAAACTGTGAAACATGATAGAATAAATGTTGAAACTGCCTCAATTGGAAATTCATTAACAAAATAAGCAGATAAGAATTCAAAAACTGAATATAGATTGTCTTTATATTCATGATAAAATGTATTTCTTTCAGTTGGATATAATGCCATATTATTGAAAAAACCAACAAAATATAAATTTAAAACTTCTTGAATCAAACCTAATCTATTTGAAATGGATACTGAATTATTCTTTAATGGAGCAAAATACAACGCGTGAACAACACCTAAAATGGCACATTGCCCTGCTCTTGCGATTAAAACTCCTTCTGTTCTAACCATGACTTTGAATTGTCTTTTCAAAATTGATGGAAATGTAATGAACATACTTAATCTTGTTTGCATATAACCTTTAAATGTCTTTGAATTCATTTTTTCAAAAGTTCCATTTAATTTAAATTCAGAACCTATTTGTTTAATTTTATTGAATTCTTCAGCGTATCTATGTTCAATTAAGACATCCATTAAATAATCAGCAAAATTGAACTCTTCATTAGCATGTTCTGTATCGGTATGTCTAACCAAGTCTTGTTTTTGATAATCTGAGTTCATATTATCAATTAAATCCTTGGGAGAACCATCATAAACTAATTCACCATCTTTCAATAATACTAATTTTTGAAACATGTTAAAAATTTCAATTTTAGGTTGATGAATTGTTAAGATTATAATCTTGTGGTATTCGATTGCAATTTCTGATAATAATTCCATAATAGCTTGAGATGTAAATGAGTCTAATCCTGAAGTTGGTTCATCTAGTAATAAAATTTTACTACCTTCATTCAATAATTGCATAGCAATAGAAAGTCTTCTCTTTTCACCTCCCGAGATACCTTTTGTGGTATGATCACCAATTGGAATATCCATAACGTCTAATAACCCAACTCTTTTCAATAATTGATAAACTATTTGATTGATATATTGATGTTTTTCAATTTCTAATCTCAGCTTTGCTTGATGGTAAAGAGTTTCTCTAACTGTCAAAACTGGAATTAAATAAGAATCATCTTGAACGACATATGAAGTTATTAATGATAAATCTTTGAGTGGAACGATACTGTTTTCAAGTATGATATCACCCTGAATTGCTAAACTTGAATAATTGGTACGACCTGTGATTAAATTTAATAATGTTGTTTTACCTGAGCCTGAAGGGCCCATGATTGCATTAAGACCAGGTCTAAATTCTAGATTAATATCGTTTAGCAATATTTTCCCAATAAATGGTCTTCTCAATAAAACGTTATTATAAAAACTTTTCTTTAAACTTAAAGTTGCACGTTGTAAAATCAAACTAAAATTTTCATTTGGGGAATTCTTAATCTTGTACATTTGATCTTCTTCAGCATTAGTTAAAACTGTAGATGTTATTAAATATTTATGATTTGTTTTATTCATTGGTTTGACAACTTTGATATTACCTTTATTCAAACGATACCAAATCAAAACCCCACTAGCAACATAAAATCCCACAAACCAACAAACATTAATTAAAATAGGTAAAGTGAACCAATTTTCAGGAAATCCAAAACTTTGTAAGATTATATTCCCATTATATTCAGCACATTCTTCAGTGGTACCTTCACAATCACCCATAAAATCAGTGAATTGATTTGATAATAAAGAACCAAAACTATACCAAAATGTAGCAACATATTTAGTCCATCTGACGTAAACAGGCATGGTAGCAGCATTAACAAAGTAACCACAAGCTGCATTTTGAATTTGATAAAATGCACCTGTTAATAATGAAGCCATTGGGAATTGGAAATTACCAATAACAAAACATAAATGAGCAGTTGCCATACCAACCATGAAAATCAATAAATTATTGATAAAATAAATACCAAAATTAGAATTAGAATTTAATCCCCACATGAAATAAGTAACAACTGCCCAAATTAATGAAATTGGAACATCTTCAAGTATAAACTTAGATAATTTTCTTCCAATCAACCAAGACGTTAAAGAGTATGAGCGATCTAATTTATATTCTCTGATCATGAATTTACCATCTTGGAAACATAATCTTTGAATTTCATACATTAATGGTGTATAACCAATCACTTCACAGCAGACGTATAAGGTTGAAGTCAAACTTCTAATACCAGATAATGAACCAGTTGGTTTGAAAAATACCCAACCACAAATAGCTGATAAGATGACAGTTATACCAAACAACATGACGAATGATTGAAAATCTCTTAGTGTTAACACAGAGGTTCTGATAAATAATATGTAAATTTCCTTCAATAGTGTAATTTCACGTTTTTTTGGTTGAAATAAAACCGAATTAGATTCATAAGAATTGATGTATTGCATATCTGTCAACGTTGTCTTTTCATGTGTTTTCCATGATTTTATTAACCTGCCAACTCTTTCCTTTGTTTCGCGTTCAGTATCAATTGAATTATATTTATCAACAGAAGAAATCTTTAACAAAAAATCAGCAAAGTTTGTTTCTGAGTTAACATAACCATGGCCCAAAACAGAGGAGTCCAAAGATTTGAAATAATCAAAACCTTGGTTTAAAGAACCATAATATAAAATATAACCACCTTTAGCCAATAAACAAAGTTTATCTAAAGACTGTAAAATTTCAATTCTAGGTTGATGAATTGTCAAAATAACAGTTATACCGAAGTTAACAGCCAATTTCTTAACAGTTTTAATTAAATTTTGAGAAGTTGTTGAATCTAAACCCGTTGTTGGTTCATCTAAGAATAATAATGAAGGTTTTGTTAATAATTGTAGAGCTAATGAAACTCTTCTTTTTTCACCACCACTTAAAGTACTAACATTACCGAATCCATTTGCTATCGAGTCTCTAATTTTAGTTAATGACAAAGATTCAAGTAAAAATTCAATCAATTCATGACGCTCAGCTTTGGAAATATTTGGTAATTTCAACATTCCTGTATAATTTAAAAGTTCAAAAACGGTTAAACCAGGAACAAATAGATCTTCTTGTAATAAATATGATATGTTCGGTTGTAAAGGTTCAAATTTAACCATTCCTTGGAATTTAAATGGTGATGAACCATTATTTGATAATCTTGATGATAATGTGTTTAATAAGGTAGTTTTACCCGAACCTGAAGATCCTAAAATTGCTAAAACTTCACCTGGATTCAAATCGAAAGATATATCATTCAATATAACCTTCCCTGCTGTGTTTTCTATGTCTTGGTCTTTCTCTTTGTTCTTCTTTTCATGACTTAAAATAACATTGAGTGAACGCACACTTAAGTTGACTCGTTCTGATGGATCAATGAATAAAGGACCCTGTTCGTTCATCGTTTAGCAAAGTGTTGTAAGGATATCTGATGTATCTGCAAATATAGCAACTGAAATGCTGGATATCAATATTGTAATCTAAGAAGATAAATTGGTTAAGTATGGACTTTTGTGCTATTTAAATAGTATTTTGATTTCTCTTAAACGAACTTCCAAGGCTTTATAAGTAAATTTTCTGTAGTACTGCGTCAAAATTCCGACAGAATCCAGGTGGCTCCAAAATTCCGACAGCGATGACTCTGACTTCTGACTTTGACTCATTAGTAATAAGAATGTTCATTATTCATTGGGATAGTAAATACCTTACAACGTCTTTCTATTTGGAATATCGATTCCTGCCAAAAACTAATCATTTGTCTACTGCTATTACTGTCATGATTCATCTTTCTCGTTTATATCAAACACATCTCTAGGTCGTAAATCTAGTTCTACAGCCGTAAACCCTTGTTCCAACTTCCAATTTCCTACTTACCTAATCTGCTCATTTAGGCTTAAAGTAGGGAGATGTGTTGATTTTTCGCGAATTACTCAGTGAGTTTTCGATGAGTTAGTGAGTAATGAGTTGATGAGTTGAGATTTCTTTTCATTAGAGTAATCGTCAATGAGTAAATTCAATTTTGGTGTTAGGATGTGGTATTAATAGTGAGATCTAAGATCATTTGAAGTACCATTTGGTACGTTTCAGAGGTTCAATTGATTCAACCGATTACTTTAATCTTAAATTACATACGTGGACTCTGTATTTTTTGATTAATATTGATCTTTTTATTATTATTGGGTCTAGCCAGCAGCCAACTGTACGTATAAGACGTATAATTCGAAGTTTAATATAGTCATATATGAATTTATTCTCAGGATTAAGTTAAAATACCCTTACACGCAATTAGCTAGTTTGCAAATTGCACTGTTGTATAACGATACCTTTGTTGTTTATTTACAAATGTCAAATATCACCACAAATATAATAGACGTGTATATACACTTTACTCATTGGAAATGATGAGTTCTAACTCATTTACTCATCAACTCATTACTCATTCGATTAACTCATTGAGTTGATGAGTTGGTGGAAATGAACTCATCTCCCTACTCTAATTTAGGCTGCACTTGCCTGGTCTGCCTGGTGTTGAATCACAGGATATTCTTATCGAAATTACTCGCTTAATATTCATGATAACGTCTATAATAATCTCAGGATTATAAGAAATTAGAATCCCTCATCCTTGTATAGTTTCTTTTACTGAGTCTACGTTTATTTTACAATTATAGGAAAACTCAACTCCATGATTACCTTCAGCAATTACCTTATTCTATCTTGGTTATTACAAATCTAGAGCAATAAACTTGATTAACTCCTTTTACTCTTCATAATACATTAGATCTATATACACATGAATTATAATAATTCAGATACTAGACTCATACATCTCTTCACAACGAATCTGAGTTGATCCAAAACTTCTTTTACATGTGTTCCAAATCAATCTTGAAAACTCATTTCCAATTTCCCAGTAAGCATCTTTGAATATTTTGGAAATCATCATTAATAAACCAGTCATATGATGGCTATTTTCGATGTTTGGTAATGCTTCAGTAGCTATCAATTTCATTGCATTGTTGTATTTGATTGCATCCAACGGTTTCTTTAAATGGATTGGACCTCCTGCTGTTTTACTGAATTCATTTCTAATACGACGTAAATATGAAAATCCATCCTCTTTGGGTATTAATGGAATATCATTTGAATATTCGACATTTCTCAATGAATCACTTTCTGGACCTTTGATAGAATAATTATAAGACCAAATCAATAATGTTACCAATGCTAGAACATTAGCTCTATTATAAATAGCATCATGATTCATATCATATTCAGTATAAGTATAATCATTTTTACAATCTTGTGGAGTTAAAAACATTTCAAACAAAAACATATAAGCATAAACAACAGCAACTCTATCCTTTGGACTTGTTGCCCATTCTGCTATTTTCTTTGAAACTAATTCATAATCTGATGATTCTGCTTTAACATTCATTCTCCATGGTGCACCTGCAAATATATAATAGTCATAATGTTGAATTCTTAACGTTATTTGAGCCATATGATAAACTGCAGACTTACACCTTGTATCTTCACATCTTAAAGTTAAGGGTATGATTTCAATTAAATCTGTCTTTTGTGTTGGAAGTGCATGGGTTTCTGTATTACAACAACCTTTTATAACATTAGAATTCCAAAAATCAAATGCTAAACTTAACGTATCTTTCCAAGTATCTCTTAATTGGTCAGATTGGATTAAAAATTCTTGTAAATCTCTTTGTTGCATTTGAAACATAACAGCTAATAAACCACATAATAAGATTTTATTACCAAACCTTGAAGTTGTTTCAAGTTCTTCTCTATTGATGATTTTCCTTAATCCAGTTAGGAATGGCAATGTATCTGATTTTTTAGGAATTTCATGAGCGGTTAAATAACTTTCCCATAATTCATCATCACATGGTAGATCTAATTGAATTTGTTGTGGTGAAAACATTAATTGATAACCAAATATAATTGAATGAACGGTATCTATGAAAAACGCAAACAATGCAGTTCTTTTCAACATTTCAAAATCAATCCATTTTTCCCAAATTGGATCATTCTGTTTCGTCATATATTCAGTTTTATTGTGTAATGGATTCCCACCTAATCCTGGAGATCTTCTTAATAATTGGATTGTGGTACCATGATAAACATAGGCCCTTTCATGTAGAAGTCTATTAGTTGATAATCTTTCATAATTCTCTAATAACAATAAACTTTGTAAAATGTATAATCTTGATGGTGCTTGGAAATCTTTACTTTTAAAAATGATATACCTTATTGGTTCTGCAATCAAATCTGAGAATTCTCTAGGATTTCTTTCAAATCTTGAATGTGGTAAAGTTGTAGCATATGAAGCTCCAGTCATTATCATTGTTAATAATAATATTGGAGGACAAGTGAATGTATTGAATGAAGGTTTATGTAAAAGAGGATATTGAATGTGGAAACAATTCCAATATAGTTCTAAAAAATGGTTTAAATCTTTTAAATGTTCATGATTTGCAATTTCTGGTATTAATGCAACTAAACTCTTGACGATATCTGAAGTTATTAAAGTTTGTTGAATTGGATTTGGGAAATTTGGTGGAATACTTAAAATATCATCCAATAGATTAGATGATAAACCAAATGGATCATCTTCTGGATTGAAAAAATTACCTGAATTTAAATTTGGTACTGATTCTAAACCTGATAATTGAGCTCCACCCGATTGATTTTCATCAAATAACCAATTAATTAGATAAGATGGCGATCCTACCGTATTATCAGCTCCATTTATATTAATCTTTGTATGTGTATCATTATAGCTTGAGTTCTGTTGAATGCTACTTGGAGTTAATAATTGTTCACCCATTGAACCACTTTTCAAAGCATTAACTTCATCATGAGCTGCACTTCTATGATTTTCATCATCATAACTATGAATATTAACAGGTCTATCACCTTCTATATTTGGTAATATTATTGAATCTAATGAGTTGATAGTGATTCTTCTAGGCAGTAAACTATTTGGTTGAGGTGGTGGATTTGAAATATTATTGTTATTGTTATTATGAGTATTATCAATATCTTCGGTTTCTGTTTTCATTACTGTTTTCTTCTTTGATCTTCTTTTCTTACTTTCACCACTAGCTATTAATAAAGCTTTTGCTTCATCTTTTAATTTTCTAGCTTCGTGTCTTTTGACATGCCTTTCTTTTAAATCACTTCTAACAAAAGATTTGGTACAACCCTCCCAAGGACACGTATAAATAACAGAAGGGTTATGGTTTAATTTATGTCTTGCTAAATGCTCAGCTCTAGTAAACACCTTATCACAAGTTTCATCGTCACATTTGAAAATACCAGTTGGTCTTCTTTTTCTCTTTTTCTTTGCTGTTTGAGTATTACTAACATTGACATTAGTTGAACTATCACCAGTGCTATAGTCTCGTACCCTCTTTGACCCTGGACTGTCACTGCCAGGCTCGAACTGGTTGATATATGTGTTGTCTGTGTTGGTTGGGTTGTTCAGCAGTCTTGTCATGACATCGTGTTTCTCATTAGAAGCTTTAACACCAAAGCTGAAGTCCATGTTTCCGGCACTGTCTATAAGCGGCTTCCTGGTAATTTAGCGTGGAATTTGATGTTTGTTGATGCTTTGTGGGGGTTTGTAAATGTCTTGAAGGGACCCTTTTGAGGTTTGAATTGTTGTTTGGCTTATGTTTAAAGTCGTTGATTTCTCTGATCTTCGTGACATCAAAATATTTCGTCTCCATCGATTGACTCCAACAATTTATAATTCCACTTCCGGGACCGTCAACCTCCAGGGCTCAGCCCTTGCAGAGTTTAGCGACCTTTACGGTCCTCTAGCCAGTTCTCCGCCCGGGCGTTTACTCTTCCCTGCCCAGTCTGCCTAAACTTAGCGGGAAGTTGATGTGCCGTTTAGTATTAGCCTCAATAACTACGAATATTATTAACTCGTTTATTAACACCTGTATATTGAATAATAAGCATCGCTATAAAAACCCTCCTTAATCTGTTTTAGTCCTTAGGACTTCTAATGTACACTTAGTAAAATCATAATCATCTTCAATCTTCTATTTTAAACTAATAAAACCGCATTAACACAACCATCTCTATCTGGTTCATTGGTGATTTGAGCATATTTACCCCAAACAACTTTACCACCAGCTGTGACTAGACCTAATTCAGAAACGTTAACTTCAATGATAGTACCTTTAGTTAACACACCTAGTTGAGTATACATTGGACTTTGTGGATTCTTTTTAACACTTAAAATTGGTAAGAAAACAGTGACACCTAATTCTGGATGAGTGACATTAGCTTTCTTTTGTCTTAAAGCACTTGGTCTAATGATTCTTTCCATCTTAACTGGTCTTCTGGTAAACCCTTCACCAACGAAGGTATGTTTTGTGATCATTCTCTTCCATGCTTTATGTTTAGATTTACCAGTCTTGATAACTTTGAACATTTCTTCTTCACTGATACCTCTAACTTTTGGTAATGGAACTGAGAATTTATCAGCTTTTTCCAATCTCTTTTGTTTAATGGATGATGAGATTGCCTTAGCATTATTTGTTTCTTGACGATCTAGTAAATAAGTTGGTAAAGCTTCACCATCATCTTCAACTGGTTTTGAAGGACCTTTGATTTTAGATTCTTCATGAGCTCTAATTTTCTTCTTCATAGCAACTTTTTCAGCATAACGTTTCTTAGAGAACTGTTTACCTCTCCAACCGGTTAAAGTTTGAGCATCTTTGGAAATTTTATGACCTTCTCTTGCTATCTTCTTTCTTTTTCTTTCTTCGTGATCTAATCTACGACCATGTTGTTTGATGTGTTGTTCAATATATTCGTTTTGAGGCTGTTATTGGTGGTTAGTCTCTGACGGTTTTTAGTATGTGCTTTATGTTTAACACTCACCATTTTGGCTTTTAAACGATTATGATTTTATTTTAATCTCTTTATAACTCTCTTTTTACGCATAAAAAATTTTTGATAAAAAAAAAAATAGAAGCTCAAAGACCGGGTAACTTCGGACAAGAATAATCTAGATATTGCTGTGATTGAGGTGTAAATATGTGATTTTTTACTCAATGTAATGCTATCAGTACGACATGGTAACTCTATGACCTCCTTTGATTGCTAACATTGCAAGTCAGTACACTTGTTCGGCCCAATCTCAACAATCCCTATTTCTAGAGCTCATCGGTCTGGGGCACACCATACTAAAAACAAAATTTTAAGTAAGAAAAAAATTAAAAAAATTTAAATCATAATGAACTAAGATTAAAGAAATCAATTAACTCATTTTCATTCAATAAAATGGCTTCTTTAGATCAAACTCTGAAAGATATCATCGACTCATTGACGAGCACGCTTGAGTCTGTTGAAAAACTACATTCTAAAACAGACACACCTGAAATTCCTTCACTTGTTGAAGATTTATTACAAAAGACATCTCAAAAATTACCAGAAGGTGTTTCATTGCTTGATTTGAAAAACGATGCTATGCTATCATATTTGAACAACGTGTTGCTGATCGTGCTGGCTCGTATTGAAGCTACGAAGACTAACAAAGTTGACAAAATTAATGAACAGAAAACAAATGCTGTTAAAGGTTCGATCGTACAAAGAGTCGTTATGGAAAGAGGTATCAAGAATCTAGAAAAGAAATTACAGTATCAATTAGAAAAAATGATCAGAAATTATAGTAAGATGGAAATGGAATCTAATGAACAATCAAAAAATCTAGAAGCTAGTAATGAAGATGATGATAATGAAGAAGATAAAGATGAAGATGACGAAGATAGTGAAGATGAATTAAATTACAGACCAGATGCTTCAGCGTTATTAAAGAACTTGAAAGATTCAGACAAGAAATCAAAATCAAAATCAAAATCATCGAAAAGTAAAAAAGATGTTGAAGATGAAGAAAGTGAAGATGATTCAAGATTGGAAAAATATAGACCACCAAAGATCTCAGCTACCTTACCTCCACAACATTACGATGTTGCTTCAAAACCAAAGAAAAATGCACAAAAATTACGGGCCATGGAAGAATATTTGGCAGAAACTGGGGATGCTCCTGTTGTTGAACAATCCATTGGTTCTAACATCTTAGACCATGGTCGTGGTGGTATTCAAACAGCACAAGCTCGTCGTAAAGAACAAGAAATCAAAGACTTTGAAGAAAATAACTTCACTAGATTGAGTAACACTGTTTCAAAGAAAGATAAAGCATCAAAACGTCGTGATCAAAGAGATTCTTACTTTGGTGAAGATTGGGGGATCTTCAACAATCAAAGCAATACTGACATGAACACCAAACGTTCCAAACCACAATCTGCGTGGGACAGAGCTAAACGTAGAAGAGTTTAAGTTTAGTTAAAGTTAATGTTATATAAAATCCGAACACCAAATTGTAGATTTCATCATGCTCTTATAAACATTTTTAAAAAAATTGTCTTTATTTTCACTTCATTTTGACTCCAAAGATGTCCAAATTCCCACCTTGTAAACTTCACTGTTTAGCTGATGTCTGCTTGATTCCAGTGAGTCGAAAATGCAATCAAAATCATGATGAATCTATCCTAACATAAATCACAGATTGGAACTGGTAACTCTTCAGTCTCTGATGAAATCGCATTAACAGAACTCCTCATAGAAAAATCCGGTCTCAAGCACACTCTACACAGTGCAGGAACCACAATTGAAGGTGAATGGGATGAAGTCACTAATCTAATTGGTCATTTACATCAAAATCTTCATGAAAATGGTGTTGTTAGAGTTCAAAGTGATATTAGAATTGGTACAAGAACTGATAAGTCTCAAACTGCTCAAGATAAAATCAACGTTGTCAGACAAAAAATGGCAGAAGGTGTCACTAAATAGTCTTAACCTATCAAAACACTCTAACCACTGATATTGTAGTAGTTACTAGTATACTTGATACTCCCTCAATTGTTCAACATATTATGTAATCTTGATTTTTGATTTTTGATTGTGCTGCTGACTAAGCCAAGTTTTTTTTTTTTTTTTTTTATGTTGAATTAAATTAAAAAACACAAAAACTTTCCACTTATCGAATTTGTTACTGTAAATTATCAACGAAACAACATCACCTTAAAGGCTAGAAGCCTTATTGAAAAAGTTTTATTTCATTTTATTTGCAGGAAGTCTCTCAATATCATTTCATATTCTTTACAGCTCAAATTAACTGTCAATTTTATTACAACATCTTATATATAAGGCCCACATTACAACTTCATATTTCAAGGAATCATGTCAAAGAAGAAAGACAATAGTTTCATAACACCAAGCTCTCCATCAAGATCAACATCACTGGGTAATATCCCCCCATTAAACCAACAGTCTCCTAGAAGGAAGAACAAGGTTATCTATAGTGATCGTTATATCCCCAATAGAACTGGGGTGGATCTTCAAGCTGCATTCAGTCTGAGTAAAGATGACACTTTAAGTAGAAGATCAAACAATGGAGCAATTGCGGGTGACTTAGAACATAGAAGGGAAGAAGAAGCTATAAGGACTTTCAACACTGTTCTCAAAAATGAATTATTTGGTGATCATATACCGCAGAATAATAATGAAGGATCAAAAGATAAAGAATTGCAACTAACACCACCTAGAACATCATCATCAAACTCATCTAGCTCAACTAATTCATCTAATGTAAATTTACAAAGAACTCCAAGACACTCTACTAATTTATTCTCTTATCAATCACCAAACAGATCAAGACCTACAGCAACTTCAATTGAAAATGATATTTATTCATTAAGTCCAGTTAGGGTTGATTCACAAAAGTTATTATTATCACCAGTTAAAAAGACTCGTAATATTTCAAAAGTTCCATATAGAGTTTTAGATGCTCCAGAATTAAGGGATAACTTTTATCTAAATTTATTAGATTGGGGATCTCAAGACGTATTAGGTGTTGGATTAGGCTCTTCGGTTTACTTATGGAATGCTTCGTCAGGTTCTGTTGAAAAGTTATGTGATTTAGGTGCAACAGATAAAATTACAAGTTTATCATGGATTGGAGCTGGTACTCATCTTGCGGTTGGTACTGAAAAGGGAGCAGTTCAAATTTGGGATGCAACTACATCAAAATGCACAAGAACAATGACAGGACATACTAAAAGAGTCTCATCAATGGCATGGAATGAACATATTTTATCAACAGGATCAAGAGATCGTACAATCTTACATAGAGATGTTAGACAACCTGAACATTATATGAAGGTTTTGAATTATCATAAACAAGAAGTTTGCGGATTAAAATGGAATGTTGAAGAAAATAAATTAGCTTCAGGTGGTAATGATAATAAATTATACGTTTGGGATGGATTAAATGATACACCATTACATAAATTTGAACATTCTGCTGCAATCAAAGCAATTAGTTGGTCCCCACATCAAAGAGGTATATTAGCTTCAGGAGGTGGATCGACAGATAGAAGAATCAAAATTTGGAACACATTAAATGGTAATAAGTTAAGTGATGTTGATACTGGATCTCAAGTTTGCAATTTATGCTGGTCAATAAATTCAGTTGAATTAGTATCAACACATGGTTATGCTAAAAATCAAATTATGATTTGGAAATATCCACAAATGGCACAAGTTGCACAATTAACAGGACATACTTATAGGGTGTTATATTTATCTTTAAGTCCAGATGGCCAAACTATTGTTACCGGATCTGGAGATGAAACGTTAAGATTTTGGAATGTTTTTGAAAAGAATAAACAAAATGAAGGTCCACAATCAGTTTTATTGGATGCGTTTATGCAATTGAGATAAGGATGTGTGTGTTTTAATGATATGGATGATTTTGGTTATTTAATTTTAGTTCTTTACTACGGGTTTATAGATATTGTTTTAGTTATATATTAATACTTAATTAGTTTACAGTCAATTTATAGTTATATACATGATTGATTATATTTCATACTCTTTATCTTTGATAAGATTGATTTGGTGGCTGAATTGTACTTTGATGATTATTATAATTATTATCATGATTAACAACATGACCAGAATAATTCAAATCATAACTCTGAAACCCTTGTCCTTCAACATGTTTCACTGATTCCAATCTATCTAACTCAACCTGTATAATAAACGTATGAATCAATGCCGCATTTCTAGTTGAACAAGCATTCAACCAAGTAAAAAAAGTTCCAATTAAAGGAATCAAACTAATCAACAAATCAAACAATATATTCGCCTGCATCTTCGCCACTAATGACAGTGGTAACTTAAACGTCTCATTCGCAATGGATATCAATCTTGCATTGATGGCATACATCAACAAGGGACCAATCACAGGAAATAATGACAATATTGGTGAAATTCCACAATGTAAATTAATTGGATAACAACCAAAGAAATTTTGATCATTCAACCATGCCCTTTTTTGAATCCTTTTCCATGCTTTTTGGAATGGTTTAGGGGATGTTTTGGGTAGTTTACGAATTTTGGATTTCCCATTGATTTCAACATAAAATGGATCTAATTGAGTTAGTGCTTGTAAATGGTGTGCGGGTATTAATTTAACTCACCTTTCGTTTGGAATTTGTTCCCTACTTTATCATTATAAAAGTCAATGACGTAGTCAAACCCAGGAAGACCTGTCAAATTATCGTTCAAATTGTTAAGAGTGTCCATTTTGGTTCAATTGAATGATAAATTGTAAGTGACATATAAATTGTAAAAATAGAAGATTTTATACGGTTTTTTTTTTGATTTGGATTTGACATTATAAATTGTTTACTAAGATTATAAATACTACAGTTGATCAAATATGTTGATTTATTCTATATTTCATTAATCATTCAACTCTTGAATCTCTTCTAGACTGCTCATATTGAACCTGTTGGAAATTATAACTCAATTGTGCTAATTTAGTCTCTGTTGAGCTTAATTTGCTCTCTAATAATGAGACTCTTGATTCTAATAATTTAACATATGGTAATAAATCGAAATTTTTGATGTTTTCCGATGTTAATGAATCCAATGAATTGGAGTGTTGTAGCATATGTGGTTGTGGTGGTGCTATTGTTGTGTGGATGGGTATTGAAGTTGGTTCTGGATTTATTAATGGTGTTAATCTATTGATTGATGGTAGTTGATTGGATTTCCATTGTTGTTCATAAGACTGCCTTATAGTTGGTTGTTGTGATTGGAATTGTTGTTGCTGTTGTTGTTGTTGTTGTTGCGACTTTTGTTGTTGCGCTGCTAGTGGTGGTGGTATGTTTTCTCTTTGATCTTTTAATCCATTTATAGATTCACTTCTTTCTTTGGTGAACGTACTTGTTCCTGTTATATTATTATTTCCCTTTATTATGGTATTATCAATCAACAAAGTACAACCAGATTGACTGTTATTATGTCTTACTAAAGCATCTAACCTTGCAAATTTCCTACCACAATTTTTACATTGATGAGGCTTTTCACCAGTATGTAATTTTTCATGTCTTTTCAAATCATGTAACCTTCTGAACTTTGATGAACAAATTGAACAATTAAATGGTTTTTCCTTTGAATGGATTAATAGATGAGATTTTAGATTATGTTTTCTACTGAATACATGATCACAAAATGGACATACGAAACTTCTTTCACCATCCCCTGTTCCTCCTGTGGTTGTTGAGTAAACAGATGAAGAGCCTGGGCTTGATATCTGAGATATAGAATCTTGATCTATTGATTTGTTGTCATTAATAATATGAGGATCAGTGTTTTGTTGTGTTGATACTAAGGATTTTTGGAGCTGCGTGGAGTCTGTATTGGTTTCAGAACTGTCATAAGTCTGATTTTGGGGTACTGCGGAAGTAGCCATTCTTGAACACGCTTATTAGGCACTATTATTGATAACAAAGAAGCTAGGAAATTTAAATGGGTATTAATTCATTTATTTGTGGCTGAAATGAAAGAAGAAATTTTAATTGTGGCACATCTGAACTTTGAAGTGAACACTGAAAACACGAGGAATTTTGATTGAAAACAAATTAATTTGAGGATTTGGATGGTTGGATTTGATGGGATTTGAATGAGAATGTTTGGCTGATTTGATGGATTTGTGATTATTATTTTCAGTTATATAATGATAACGAATACACCTCCAATCATATCATGTACATAATTAAGGAAGAAAAAAATCATCAACAATAAAAAAATCTATTATTTATTACTAATTCCCGATCCATAAAGGACTTAAACATTCAAAGCAGTACAAGCAATTGAAAAATGGGTTTATTAAAGAAAGTGTTTTACGTCTCAACATTCACTGGTCTAACTGGTTCATTGTATTTGCACTACAACTTATCATCAAAATACCCAAACATCCCAACTTACGAATTGCCTAAGGGAACAAGAATCGCATCTACTTTCAAAAATGAAAGAAATGGAAGTTATACAGCTTATTGTGACAATTATAAGATCACAGTGGATGCTAACAAAATTTCCGATATGGAAACAATCAAGACTGCATTTTTAAGTCAGCCAACACTTGAGAGTGTTTTAGATAAAGATAACCATCCAGTAGTGAAGTTTGAAACTATTGGTACTTTGACTAAGAAGGATAGTGAATCAACTCTATTCCAATGGAAATGGAAAACAACTCAATTAGTCGACTTCTTTCAAAAGATTGCGGACTATGGATATCCGTGGAGATTAATGAATGGTGGTTTTCATGAATTGTACATTGAAAAGACAGATAATGATAGATATAATGTTTATTTTGCAACATCCCATGAGTATAACAATCTAAGAGATGGGAAATTGATGCCTAAGATAGTGCAAGTGTTGCATAGAGACTATGCCAGACTATTACTCGAGTTGTCAATGGGCAAATATGAGTAAATAGTAAATAATAAATGGTAGGTGTACCGTGAATAATATGAAAGAAATTTATGATTAAAACAATGTAAATTTGTAGAGAGGGCTGAGCCCGAGTTACATTTAGAAGAAAACTCGCAAATAAAGTAAATAAAAAGTTCTCTTTTTACGCTCTTATTATATATATTCTAATCAGGTGTTGCATTATTCTTTATTCTATAGTTGTTCTTATAGAGAGATCTCTCGTTTCTGTGAATTTCTGCCACCTCCACCCATACGTTCGAAAGTTGTGAGCGGAGCTCACAACTTGAGAAGCTTTCCCTTTTGGGAATTTGTTTTGATTTCCGAAAAAACTATTTTAGAGATCGATTCAAATCTTGAACGAAGCTGATTTAATTACTGATCAGTGGTAATCTATGTAGTGGTACCCATAGTTAATGTTCGAGGTTAGATGTGTCGGGAAAACAGACTTTTTCACTTCTTTTCAACTCAAATTATCGATTCATTTGAATTTATTGAGTTTAACCGCTGAGATGTAGATAGATAAAACCAATGCCAATTAAGGATTTGTTTCGTTAGTTGTTTCCTCACTTTCTATTGAGTAGAGATTAGAATTACAAGGATCTATTTTGGTGTCTCTTATAACAGTTGTTGGATCCATTTTAGGCTCAGAGCTTCATTTTGAAAGTGACTAAACTAATTCTACAAAGAAATGTAGAAACTTACAAACAAACATTACAATCAAAGATAAAAATCTACATTAAAGCTTTGACAATCATATATGATTAGAGTTTAATGATATACAATGTCCATAATACTGATTATTTGAATCAACAA